>BSAI01000009.1:641634-757450 GCA_036245035.1 Adrianichthys oophorus | reverse complement strand
GCTACAAGAATGAGCTAGCCTACCTAAAAAAGGACGGCTCTTTTGCTATATATCCTGGAAATCCAAGCAGCACCTGGTGAGGTCATCATTATTATTCATCCTTCCATCCATTTATGAATCTGTCAATTTAGCCCTCCATCCATTTACAGTGAGGCAAATGCTATGAGTATATGTCACCCTTTTGCAAGCTTTCCCACTTTGAAATTATGGAGGGCTCTGAAATTTTCATCTTACTTGCATGTCTACTGTGAGATACATCTAAAAAATATGGAAAACACATTGTATGGCTTTAAAAATAATTTATTTGTATGCTACTGCTGCAAATGAGTATTTGGACATCCAAGAAAATCAATGTCAATATTTGGTACAGTAGCTTTTGTTTGCAATTTCACAGGTCAAACATTCCCTGTAGTTTTTCACCAGGTTTGCACACTTTGCAGGAGGAATTTTGGCCCACTCCTCCACACAGATCTTCTCTAGAACAGTCAGGTTTCTGGGTTGAGGAAAAACACAGAGTTTGAGCTCTATTGTTGTTCTATTGGGCTTAAGTCTGGAGACTGGATAGGCCACTCCAGAACCTTGATATATGCTTCTTTTTACGGATCCACTCCTTGGTTATCCTGGCTGTGTACTTTGGGCCATTGTCATGTTGGAAGACCCAGCCATGACGCATCTTCAGTGCTCTAACTGAGGGAAGAAAGATTTTCCCCAAAATCTCGCAATACACAGCCCCGTTCATCCTCTTCTTAATACAGAGCAGTTGTCCTGTCCCGTGGGCAGAAAGACTCCCATAGCATGATGCTACAACCCTCATGCTTCACAGTAGGGATGGTGTTCTTGGAATGGTACTTATCAATAATCTTCCTCCAAACACAGCAAGTGGAATTAAGAGCAAAAAGTTCTATTTCAGACTCATCTGACCACATGACTTTCTCCTATGACTTCTCTGGATCATCCAAATGGTCATTGGTAAATTTAAGACGAGCCTGGATGTGTTCTGTTTTAAGCAGGGGAACCTTCAATACCATGCACGATTTCAAACCATGACATCTTAGTGTATTACTAACAGTAACCTTGGAAATGGTGGTCCCAGCTTTTTTCAGGTCATTGTCCAGCTCCTCCCGGGTAGTTCTGGGCTGATTCTCATTCTTTATCTAGAGCGAAACATGGCTGTTATTCTCCCTTGGACTTGGGCTTCATGCAAACTCTCACCTTTCTTATGATGTTGGCATTCAAAAGTCACCAAAACATCAGCCAGAAAGCATAAGGACGGAGAAGTTATCTGTGGTCACCACTTGTAGAAACATTTCTTTATTTACACTGAAATGTCACATGCCCGAAGTTGAGTCCTTGATTGGTTGAGGAGACACAGCCACCTCCTCAGAGTTCAGATTTTCCTTTAACTTTGTTTGCCACTCCATTCGCGCCGTGTCGCTCAATTAGCGTTGTTTTCAGAAATTTGCGCTGCGTCGGCTTGAAAGGTGCTATATAAAAAAAATTTATTATTATTATTATCATTGTAGTTGTCTCATAATTACAGTGCTTCACTACCTTCTTAAAGGCCCAAGGTACTTTTATCCACCCATGCACACTCACATTTAAACACTGACGGCAGCTCTGCTGCATGAAGCTACGTTCACACCGGGCATGTGACGTGTGTTCAAAAACAAACTAAACACAGGTTCCTAAATGTGTATATGGCCCATGGTGTTTACATTGGACAAGCAGGGAGGGGCTTCTTTTTCTTCTGTTCACATGTTCGCCATCTACAGTTGGAAGAGACTTGGTAGGACAAGACGAAGCAGAGCAAATCGCGACAATCTTGCTTGTGGTTTTTCTTTCACAGCTCCATTCAAATATATAACTGACTCGGGGTCATATATTTATAAATGAGCATAAAGCACAATTATTCATTTTACCTCCAGGATTACCTAATTTAGGCACTTACGGTTGTCACTTCCTTGAATTTAGAAGGGAAGCTCTCCATACATCACTATCAAATCTGAGTCCCTGACGGGTCAAGGTTTTAACCTGGTTTGACTTCCAACGCCCGTTCAATAGCCACACCTTTTGTGTGTAGAGCCCAAAAACATTCTTAAAAAATGGTAATAGCTTTGTATGAATGTGAGAGTTTTTAACACAAAAGTCCAAAATGCATATCTACTGTATGTACTTTTACATAGACATTTTATTGCCAGAGGCTGCCTGAACGCATATTGCAGAGGGCGGTGTAAACGTAGCTTCACATAGGTGTCTGCCTCAACCAGGAGCAATATGGCGTTCAGTATCTTGTCCTTAACTGAGTCTCTGATTCCTCCAGTCAGAGGTCACCTGATCTGCCTCTGCACCGCAGCCACCCTTTCAGACTACTTTTGTTTATCTGCAACTACTATAAAGTTGTCTTTGTTAACTGATCATTCTAGCAAGCCTCCAGGCTTTGGTAATACATTTTTGGAATAAGGTAGTTGGGTTTTGTGCTTGGCACACTCAGCTTACATGTTATCTGTGAAACTGAACCACTCCATTGTCTTCTTTATTCCACAAGGTTAACAGCTTATGTTGTCAAAGTATTTTCCATGGCCAACAACCTGGTGGCCATCAGAAAGGAGCACATTTGTGATGCTGTAAAGTTCCTGATCCTTAGAGCTCAGCAGCCTGATGGCTTGTTCACAGAAATTGGAAAAGTCTCTTCAGGATCAATGACTGTAAGTGAAACTGCTGATCTTCCTCTACTATTTCATGTCCAAGTTTCCAACTTAGACAAAGTTTGTTTGATTTATCTGGTTTATTTCAAGACTCTACTTATATTTGTGGGCACTCAAGGGTGATGTTCGTGGCTCTGACTCTGATGCCTCCATGACAGCGTTCTGCCTCATTGCCATGCAGGAGTCACGCTCGCTCTGCGCAGCTGATGTCAACGTGAGTTTGATATTAAATCAAATATTGTTTTTACATTCTTTCGTAGCAAATTGTAGTTGTTTTTTTCTTAAAAGTGTTTCCTAAAAGCGTATGATAGCAAACATTTCATCATCTACCTTGATTAAGTACAATAGGCTGCCAGTGAAGGTTCTCATTCATCTAGGTGGCGTAGCCTTGAGGTTGAGTTATAGCAACTGGACTTAAAAATCTTTTGCCTTTGAAACATTTTGCCGCCCATTCAAGTGGTTCAGGTGGTGCAGGATTCCGTCCACATATGTATCCTCCACGTGGAACACCTACATTTATGCAATTAAATGGCACATTAATGGAATCAAAGAAGAGAAACTAGAGTATACGCCTCTTCTCTTGTAATCCCCATCACACCATCACAGGGTCAGTGGATGTAGTCGCGCAGGATTTCTGGTCTTCTTTGGAAATAATGAAAAAAGCACCGTGGTAAGCAGGAGTTGTGCATGAGGGAGGCCTCATGCACAACAATAAGAAGGGTTATTAACGTACCTGTACTGCTTCTCTGGCCCCTCTTTCAAACCATTTATCTTCTCTGTCAAGAATCTGTACATTTTGGTCTTTGACTGAGTGTTGTTGGTCTTTTAAATGAGAATAAACAGCAGGAACTAGTCCAGAGGTGGGCTTTATCCAGTGCTGGTAACTGGCTGTTTTGTTTCTCCAATCTACAGCTCTGAGCAGTCTTTACTGCACTGGACTGCAAGAACAACATTGCTTCTTTTTTCTTTTTGGTATAGGGTCTTTGGTGTGAACCAGTTTTTGTCTCAGTGTGTTGATTTGTATTTGGTGTTTGGCAAATATTCTTTTAAGTTTCTCAGAGACACCGCTGACATGTAGAATGACAAACATTTTGTCCTGAGATCCTTGCTCTGTATGCTCCCTGGTGTGAGATGTTGCCTTGTTGAAAAAAATCTAAACTCTTGGTTGCCATGTCAACCAATCATGGACTCAACTTTTGGCACATGATGTTTTCAGTGGGCTGCACGGTGGCGCAGTGGTTAGCGGCTCCTGCCTCACAGCAAGAAGGTTCCCGGTTCAAGTCCTGGCTGGGGGACCTTTCTGTGTGGAGTTTGCATGTTCTCCCCGTGCATGCGTGGGTTTTCTCCGGGTACTCCGGCTTCCTCCCACCGTCCAAAAACATGCTTCACAGGTTAATTGGTTACTCTAAATTGACCCTAGGTGTGGATGTGAGTGTGCAGGGGTGTACCCTGCCTTCGCCCATGAGTAGCCGGGTTAGGCTCCGGCAACCCCGTGACCCCGAAAGGAATAAAGCGGATTGGAAAATGAATGAATGATGTTTTCAGTGACAGAGAGTAGAATACACATTCAATATATTGGATCGGGTCTCCCGAACTTCTATTCATTTTCTTAAACTGCTGTATCCCTTTCAGGGTAACGAAGTTTCCTGAACTTGTCCCAGCTATTGTTGGGCGAAGGCGGGTACATTTTTGAGCGCTGAAATATACAACAAACATGCTGTTACAACAGAAACACATGATTTCTGTTTAAAAACTATGAAAAATCCATGGATGAACAAATCTTTTTGTGATGACCCAAGCGACCACTACGCTCAGCATTTTGTGGGTAGCTGTCTTTTTTAAGTGAAAAATACATCTCTGAGTCAGATGTTCTTGTAGTGATTGTCATGAGTCCCATGTACACAATTGTTTGGGTTCAAATCCCACATTCAGCTTTGGTAGTTCGTTGAATCCTTTTTCCATTTTTTTGCTAAATTACTTAACACACATTACTATAACTATTAATCAAAAACATCAGGATTTCAAATGTCATTAGAATGTCTTTTCTTTATAAACGTGAGTTTTTTTAATAAAACATAGTTAACACAAATACATCTATGAAACCCTTAGTTTAATAATTATTGTTGTTTTAAAAAAATGTTCATAGGAATAAAAAAAAAAACAATCATGTATTCTCTATGCCTAATGAAATGCAACTATGTATTTAAAAAAAATTTGCCAAATCCACCACAAAAGCTATTGCTACTTCCGAGTATTTGCTGTTTGGTAACTGAATTTTCTTTCATTTTTTTTGTAAGTAGATAGTTTATATTTGTTTCTTTATTTTTGATGGCCCGCTTACTACCGTCACGTGAGCACCCCTGCTCTAAATAATCTCATGAACCCAAACTTGAAGACGTGATCGATGTTTTTGAAGAGTTCTTCAAAATAAATAAACCTGATCTCTAAAAATCCATGTCTTCCATGCAATGTAAATGAGATCAACACCGCTTCATGTAGCAACCAGGTTAAAAACAGCTGGTAGCAAATTTGCCACGCGAATCGCGTTCGGTGTGAACACAGCTTTAGGGTCTGATCCTAGAGTCAACCTCAAACTGTATGTGTGCTCTTCTGTTGTCTGTGTGATCTTGTTTTGGGTTATACTAAAACCAATTTAAATATTGGGTGATTAATAAAGTTTTTATCTATTCATATTGTGCTTCTGTGATTTGCATTTGTCATTGTATTTCCTGAAGGATTTGTGGGGAAACTCCCTGGGATGTTTGCAGATAATACACAGAAGTTGTTAGTACTCTTTCAGGAATAATACAATGTTTTTCTAAAATATCAATCCTTCCAAACATTTCCACCACTCTATTAAACGCCAGCTTTTATTTATTAAGACTTATTCTTTTGCCTCTCCCTCTTCTGTTTAGACTCTACCAGGCAGCATTGACAAAGCAGTTGCCTACCTGGAGAAACGACTGCCCAGCCTTACGAATCCTTACGCTGTTGCCATGACATCATATGCTCTGGCTAATGAGGGAAAACTAAACCGCGAGATTCTCTACAAGTTCATTTCTCCAGGTGCTGACACAGGAACCATCCAACAAAAATCACTCGATGCTGTTGATTATAGGATTGAAAGCTTTGGTCAAGTTATTTATTTTTTTCCAAGTGGAACATTTGCCTCCTGTTTGGGATGTGTCACCATGATGGTTTTGCTCTTGTCTCCCAGAGTTATCCCACTGGCCTATTCCTGGAAAGCACCTCTTTACCCTTGAGGCCACAGCTTATGCTCTACTGGCTTTGGTCAAGACCAAGGTAAGTTCATCCCTCATCCAGATAAAGAATCTTGTTTGTGCTGGTTCTCAGATTTTGTCAAAAAAAAAAAAACGATTCTGGTTTTTAACCAAACTTTGGATCAAGAAGTAACTAAATAGGAACTTTTTTTTTTTTACTTGGACTGTCCAGCTGAAAAATGAGAGCTAAGGGCTTCGTGTGTTTCGCAGATGATACTGTTACAATAGGGGGTTATGGAGCTTCAGACACGAGGTGTATATTTGTATAAACTTTTTCTGTGTTCAAGTCTGAACTTTATTTTTAAACTAAAGAGAACAGGTTTATTCTGGGTATGGTGGTACTTGAACAGGATGAAGCAGGTCAGAAACCTCACTGAGTCGATCTTTGAGGGGGAGAGTAGAGATAGCAGGAGCAAAGTGAACAAAGTGATTATATTACTCTGCTACTCACTCTTCAGTGGGGCAGAGTATTCGTGCAAAGAGGAGTCAAAGTCCTTCAGAGTGGAAGGAGTCCGGTTCAGCAAGGTCTGGGGCAGAAGGAGTCTTAGAGTTCCAGAAAAGTATGAGCACCAGCAGGAAATGGGCAGTGTCAGAGTCAGGGTCAGTGCTACGTGCATGTGCAAAAGGGGTCCATTTATACTATTATCACAAGACCTGAAAAACAAGCCCGGGACTCACAGATGTAAACAAAGCCACTTGGAAAAAAAAAAAAAAAACGACGAGTTAGGTACATCTGAAGAGTCAATTTTTGACGAAGAGGGCTCCTTTCCATGCACCAATATCTGACAACTTGGAAGTGAGAACGGGTTGGGTAGCCCCTTCGTTGAAGTTATTGAGCCAGTTTCTACTGTGCTTATCTTTGTGGGCAGTTCTGATGATGACAGATTGAATGAATGATAAAATAGAGCAGCACTTTAAATCTTATCCAGTATACTGTATTTAGTAATTGTTTGTGTCCTATATTTTGCCTTCAAGTCTTTTGAAGATGCCAGACTTGTTGTGAGATGGTTCAACCAGCAGCAGACTTTTGGTGGGGGATTTGGATCCACCCAGGTTAGAAATAATTTGCTTCTTTGTACTTTGAATAACATGCATTCAAAATTATTCTGGACCTCTAAATCAGCTCCTAATCTTTCTCTTTTAGGCTACAATAATTGTGTACCAGGCTGTAGCAGAGTACTGGACCAACGCTCAAGAACCAGAGTATGATCTAAAAGTGGATATCCTGCTGCCAGGCAAATCAAAGCCTGACAAATATAAATTCAACCGTGACAACAGCTACACTACAGGAACCTCTAGAGTGAGATTCTGCTGCTCATACACATAAGCTCCATGTTTGTTCTTTTTTTTGTTTATTTATGACTAATATTGTTTCTGCAGATTAAAGACATAAACAAAGATATAAGATTGAAGGCCACTGGATCAGGAGAAGCCGTTGTCAAAGTAAGGACTGAATCTTTTTCTGAAAGAGTTCCAGGTTTGTGGTTTAAATATGAAATATGGCAAGGATGACCCACATAGCATTGAGTTATACAATCATTCATCATAAAGACAAGAATGGTTTTCAGAGGTGCGACCAAGCCTTTGTCCTCAAGTCTGGAGTGAAGTCCCGAGTCATAGGAAGCAAGTCCCAAGTTGAGTCCCAAGTCGAGTCCAAGTCCTACTGTCTCAAGTCCTTTCAGACCCTTTCAACAACAGTTGTTACACAGATCAAGCATGCTTTTAGGAACTGTATCAACATTTTTAATCATATTAGGTAAATTGCCTCTGAGCTCTTCAAAAATAGCAATATGATTTCTCTACAACTAAAACCCAGTTTACTGCGTTTGCATTTGTAGTAACCTAGAAATGGCAACGGAACCAAGGTAAACGCCTGGATATTAAATCCCCTCACAGTGATGTGCAGTTCAGTTTGTGGTTGATGAGCCACTGACTCTTATGAACACATAAATATTTACCGACAACTGACTCTTTCATACCTCATATCAGCCTTCTTTTTATAAATAACAGATGCATATTTCACGAGGAAGAATATAACATGTTTAGCATTTGAGTTTGACTCCAAAGAACAAAAGAAAAATATGAATACAACATTTAGTTTTACATTTAACATTTCTGTTGTGAATGCGATTTCTCTTTTTTCAGGGAGAGGCCTTCCCCCATCTAATTTTGGTTTTGTTTTTTCTACGAGGGAGGGCAAAAAGGGTGCTGGTACTGCATCTATTATATCCAACTCATTTGAAGTAAAGCAAATTTCTTTAGATCAGTATCCCAGCTTTGAACATCAAGCCTTTGTTTTTATAGCTCCCCAGTTTTATGCATCACAGTATACAGACAACCCAAACCAAACACTGGTTTTATTGAAGAGTTTTCTGAGTTCTTAGCATCTGTCCACACTTCCTTCAACATGATTTTAATAACTGGTGATTTTGACCTGCATGTAGATAAGGAGTCGGAATACTCTGCTACTCAGTTTGTGGACCTGCTTGCTTCTCTGGAATTTAAACAACATGTCATGCAGCTGACCCACAACAGGGGGCAAACTGTTGACATGATCATCAGTCATGGTTTACCTACAAGTGTGTCCACTGTTGTGAATCTGGCTGTTTCTGATCATTACTGTGTGCTTTTTAACATCTCTGGTTTTATAAAACAGCAGACCTCTGTGAGAACTGTGAAGAAACGCTACTTGACTCCTGAAGTGGTCAAAAAATTTATTTCAACTGTTCGCTCTAACTCTCCAATTGTCTTACCAGCCCCCTGCAACTTACTTGTAGAAAGTTTTAACAGTAAACTTAGATCCAGTCTCGACTCAGTTGGTCCACTAAAATCTAAAAGGATGAGAATCAAACCTACACCCCCTTGGAGAACCAAAGACATCAAACAACTGAAGAGACGGTCTAGGGCCGTGGAAAAACGCTGGAGAAAACATAAGCTCGAAATAAACTATCAACTATACCAAAATCAACTAAGACTATACAACCAGACTGTAAATAAGAGCAGGAACTCATACTTTGCAAACATCATCTCTGAAAATAAAAATAATCCCAAAGTCCTCTTCAGCACAATAGAATCCTTATTGAACTCAGACATGAATAAGACCACAATGCCAGCTTCTGCTGCATTGTGTGAGAACTTGGCTGACCACTTCAGGAGCAAAATTGCTTCTGTACGATCTAATATCTTGAAGGAACAAAGAAGCAATTGTAATGAAAATGATGACTTGACCTTACCCGAGGAAGCACTGGACAGTTTTGACCTGGTTGAAGCTGCAACACTTGGTCGAGTTTTCTCCCAAGTTAACCCAACAACCTGTTTTTTAGATCCAATCCCCACATCACTTTTTAAATCATTTTATACATCTTTTGTGAGCGAGATTTTAAACATCATGAACTCCTCTCTACAAATGGGTATTTTTTTCCCACTGCTTTTAAAACTGCAGTGGTGAAACCGTTACTACAGAAAAGCAATGTAGATCCTATGGTTTTTAATAACTACAGACCAGAGTCCAACTTGCTATTTTTAAACAAGATTTTAGAAAAAATTGTTTTTATTCCGCTGAATGATTTTCTCTAACAAAATAACATATTTGAGGTGAACCAGTCTGGTTTTAGAACGAACCACAGTACTGACACAGCCCTGTTAAAGATCGTTAATGATGTTAGATGTGCCTCGGATTCAGGTCAGATCTCAGTATTAGTACTACTGGATCTAAGTGCTGCTTTTGACACTGTTGATCACCTGATCCTGTTAAACAGGCTTAAAAGTCTGTCCTTTCAGGGACTGTTATCCAGCTTTATGGTAGGCATGGACACTTACTTTTCTGGGGTCCACAAAATTGAATGTGGTGTGCCTCAAGGTTCCATCCTTGGCCCCTTGCTTTTTAACATCTACATGCTTCCTCTTGGGAATGGGGGAACATCAGTTTACATAGCTATGTTGATAATACCCAGCTGTACATTGCTATGTCTCCTGATGACACAAGACCAATAGAAGCACTTTTTAACTGTATTTTAGATGTAAAATCATTCATTCATTCATTTTCCAATTCGCTGTATCCCTTTCGGGGTCACGGGGTTGCCGGAGCCTAACCCGGCTACTCATGGGCGAAGGCAGGGTACACCCCTGGACTGGTCGCCAGTCTGTCGCAGGGGCCACAATCACACACCCATGCACATTCACACCTAGGGACAATTTAGAGTGACCAATTAACCTCTGAAGCATGTTTTTGGATGGTGAGAGGAAGCCGGAGTACCCGGAGAAAACCCACGCATGCACGGGGAGAACATGCAAACTCCACACAGAAAGGTCCCCCAGCCAGGACTTGAACCGGGAACCGTCTTGCTGTGAGGCAGGAGCGCTAACCACTGCGCCACCGTGCAGCCCTGTAAAATCATGGATGGCAAATAATTTTCTGCAGCTCAATCAGAAGAAAAATGAAATTTTGGTTATTGGTCCTGAAGCCAAGAGAGAGAAACAGTTTCTGAAACTTAAAGAACTAGGTGAAGAACCTAGCGTTATTTTTTAATTCAAGCTAACATTTATCCCTCATATCAAGCAGGTGATTAAAACTAGTTTTTACCATCTTAGAAATTTGGCTAGGGTCCACCCAATTCTCTCTCTTGGTAATATGGAGACTCTGATACATGCTTTTATATTCAGTAGAATTGATTATTCTAAAGCCCTACTAGCTGGTCTTCCGAAAAAAAAAGCATGACTGCAGTCACTCTTATTTGTATATATTTTTTGCAAAGTTGGGCATAAAGTTTTACTTTGTTCCCCCTGTAATTAAACAGAAAATATTCTATTCAGACAATAATCTGTGACCTGTCTGTGATTAACAATGAGCTGCCCACCCACACCATGTGACGTTAACAGAATTTACAGTCTCATTGATTTAACTGCAGTTAGCAGTGACTTAGCCGATAAGATAGCATCGGCGTTCATTTAGGATTTCTGGTCTTTGTGCAACTTCAAGAGCTGGACGAAGTTGGTTCTTGGAGTCTGTTGGTAATTTGAACTGAAAACCTTTTTTGCTGACAACCGCATAACTTGTCAGAGTAATGAAGGAGGGGGGAACTTGACAACAGCCCCGGAATGCAATGATCCAGAACCTGAGTGGTTTTAAAGAGTTTTATTGTCCACAAGTCCTCTGCAGTTTGGTGTGTTCTCCAGCGTGGAGGGATGGCACTAGTGAGCAGGCTGGGTATAGAAGGTCTCTGATGTGTGAACGTAGCAGACTGAAGAGGCGAGGCAGGCTCACGTGGAGTTTGCAGGCTGGAGCAGCGAAGCAGGCTTGCGACGACATGACAGGTAGAAGCGGCGAGGCAGACTCACGAAGACGTGACAGTTTGAAGCGGCGAGGCAGACTCACGAAGACGTGACAAGTTGAAGCGGCGAGGCAGACTCATGAAGATGTGACAGGTTGAAGCCGTGAGGCAGGCTTGCGTGGCCGTGGCGAGAGCTTGAAGAAGCAACGACAACTTCCTGGCGAAGAGGACGGGAGAGGAGACAGGTTAAGTAGTGTGGGGAACAAGTGGTAATTATGAGACTGATTGCCTGGAGGGCGGACCCAGCAGTACCCCCTACTCAACGATCGTCACCAGACGAACCCCCCGGCTGGCCGGGATGTTCACGATGTCTTTTGATGAGATTACTGTCCAAGATGAACCGGCCAGGCACCCAGGACCTCTCCTCAGGACCATACCCCTCCCAGTCCACAAGGTACTGGTATCCCCGTTCATGGCGCCTGGACTGCAACAACCGACGAACGGTGTTGACCAGACCCCCATCAATGAACCTGGGAGGAGTCGGCGGCCTAGAGGGGGGCACAAGGCCACTCGTGATCACCGGCTTGACCCTGGACACATGGAACATGGGATGAGCACGGAGAGGCCGAGCCAACCAAAGTCAGACCGCCACGGGGTTGATGACTTTGGAGACAGGAAAAGCTCCAACAAAACATGGTGCCAGTTTGCGGCTCTCTTGGCGGAGAGGAGGTCAGTGGTGGACAACCAAACCTTCTGCCCCACAGCATATTGGGGTGCAAGTAAGCATCTCTTATCAGGGTGTCTCTTGTAGGCCTCCACCGATCTCAGCAAAACCCGCCTAGCAGTCCTCCAGGCCTTATGGCAACGCCGCACAGCAGCCATAGCAGAGGGAACAGCTCCCTCCCGCTCCTGGGGTCAGAAAAGTGGAGGCTGGTAACAGAACACCACCTCAAATGGGGACAGTCCCGTGGCAGAGGACGGCAAAGTGTTGTGTGCGTATTCTGCCCAAGCTACATTCTGCGCCCAGGAAGATGGATCCCGACTACAGAGGATGCGCAGAGATGTCTCCAGCTGTTGGTTAAGGCGTTCCGTCTGCCCATTGGACTGGGGATGGAATCCTGAAGAAAGACTCACAGTTATCCCGAGCAGACGACAGAACTCTGAGCAGTATCTAGCAACAAACTGGGGGCCTCGGTCCGAAACGATGTCCCGAGGGAAGCCATGAACCTGGAATACATGGTCAAGCACTACTTGGGCAGTGTCTTTAGCGGACGGCAGTTTGGGCAAGGGGATAAAACGGACCATCCTAGAAAAACAGTCAAAACAGTGGTCAGGCCCTGAGAAGGGGGTAAGCCAGTAACAAAGTCAATGGATAGGTGAGACCAGGGTCTCTTGGGAACAGGTAAAGGGTGTAACCGACCAGCTGGCAAGGCATGAGATGCCTTGCCTCTGTTGCACTCAAGGCAAGCCGAGAAGTATTCTCGAACATCCTGGTAGTGCGTGGGCCACCAGAAACGCCGCTTGACTACATGGAGACTACGTGGTATTCTAGGATGGCAGGTCAACTTGGAGTTATGACACCACTGCAGGACCTTGGACCTGGGAATGTCAGGGACAAACAGTCTCTCAGGAGGACTATCCGAAGGGACTGATATCTCGTCCTGAAAACGCGAATCCTCCTTCTCAATGTCTGTGAAAGCTGCACACAGCCGAGCTGAGGAAGGGAGAACAAACTCAGGTTCTGCCATACTGTAGGGTTCTTCATGGCAACGAGAAAGGGCGTCAGCTTTACTGTTGCAGGATCCTGGTCTGTAAGACAGGGTAAAGTTGAACCTGGTGAAGAATAAGGCCCACCTTGCTTGCCTGGCGTTCAGTCTCTTAGCTGTCTTGAGATATGCCAGGTTCTTGTGATCAGTGAACACGACGAATGGCGTAGACAACCCCTCCAGCCAGTGTCTCCACTCCTCCAAGGCTAGCTTGATCGCCAGTAACTCACGATCCCCGATGTTGTAGTTTCGTTCTGCTGGAGACAAACGACAAGAAAAGAAGGCACAAGGATGCATGCGGTTATCTTGTACGCGTTGGGACAAAATCGCACCCACCCTGGAGTCAGAGACATCGACCTCCACCAGGAACTGCTTAGATGGATCAGGCAAGGCCAGAACAGGAGCAGTAGTGAACAGGCTCTTGAGCTTGGAAAAGGCCCTCTCAGCCGAAGAAATACACATGAACTCCTTATTACATGAAGTGAGGGCGTGAAGAGGGACAGCGTCCTGGCTGTAACCTCTGATGAAGCGATGGAAGAAGTTTGCAAACCCCAAAAAACGTTGAAGCTGCTTTATGTTCTCGGGCGTGGGCCAACCGGTAACAGCTGAGACCTTGGGAAAATCCAAGTGTATCTCCCCTGTGGATATTACGAGTCCTAAGAATGTGGTGGAAGACACGTAGAATTCACATTTCTCAGCTTTAACAAAGAGTTGGTTCTGGAGTAAACGCCCAAGGACTTCTCGAACATGTTGTATATGCTCGGTCTCAGATTTGGAGAAGATCAAAATGTCGTCCAGGTATACAAAGACAAACTGGTTGATCATGTCTCCCAAAACATCATTGACCAGATTCTGAAACACAGTAGGCGCATTGGTTAGTCCAAAAGGCATAACCTGGTACTGGTAATGCCCCAGGGGTGTGTTGAAGGCAGTCTTCCATTCATCGCCCTCACGAATGCAAAGCAGATGATAAGCATTGCGTAGATTGCGCTTAGTGAAGAACTTGGAGCCCTGAAGCAGTTAAAACACTGAGGTCATGAGAGGCAATGGGTAGAGGTTCTTAATGGTGATCTGGTTCAACCCATGATAGTCAATGCAGGGGCGAAGGGACCCGTCTTTCTTCTTTACAAAAAAGAAACCCGCACCAGCAGGTGAAGATGAGGGACGAATGAAAACAGAAGCGAGGGAATCATTGATGTATGTTTCGATGTATGTTTTGAGATTCTTGCGTTCGGGGCCCAACAGAGCATAAAGGCGACCCCAAGGAGACGAGGTGCCTGGTAGAAGGTCGACGATCGGGGAGGAGACGAGTCGTCTCTGGCTCTACTGAACACCTCTTGAAGGTCGTGATAGACCAGAGGAACCTTGGACAAATCGGGAGGCACCGAGTTTTCTTTAGGAACCATAGGCTGACCTAATGGTGCCGCCTTAAGGCAAGTAGTAGGGCAGTTAGGGCCCCAATTCTGGACCTTGTTGGTCTGCCAGTTAATATGTGTATTGTGGTCACACAGCCAGGTGATCCCCAGAATAAGTGGAAGAGACACAGACTCAATAACCACAAACGAACGCTGCTCATAATGATTATCAATCTGTATTTTTAGTGGTTCAGTGATGTACGTTCTGGGATGGATCAAATGGTCATCAATAGCATGGACCTTCAGAGGTTGGGGAAGTGCTCTGACCGGAATATTGAGTCGACGCACCAGTCCTTTGTCAATGAAGTCAGCATCGGCTCCAGAGTTCACAAAGGCCGTGGTCCAAAAAAGGTGTACAGGAGCATGCAGTGTGATACCAATCTGAAATGGTTGCTTGTGGTGTCCGATCGTGGAACGGCTCAGTAAGGATCCCCCCGTTCCTACTGAGCCTGTCCTTTTGCTGGACAGTTCCTGACCTGGTGACCTGACTCCGAACAGTAGAAAAAAGGCGCTGTTGATATCGCCTCTCTCGTCCCTCAGGAGAAAGCCTGGTCCTGCCCAGCTGCATGTGTTCCTCAGAACACGCGGCTCCGAACTCCCTCCTGGGAGTCATGGAAGACATGGAGGGAAATTGTGTTAAGGATCCTTTGAGTCTCTCACCTCTGCGTTCCTTCAGATGCCTGTCGATGTTAGCTGCTATCTCGATGAGTCAGTTTATGTCGTCAGGGAGTTCTCTTGCTGCCAGCTCGTCCTTCACGCTCTCAGACAGAGCTTGGTAGAACGCGTCAACACATGCTGGCTCGTTCCAGCAGGTGTCCGCTGCGTATCTGCGGAACTCTATTGCATAGTGATCGACAGTCCAGTTACCTTGACACAAGGTTGACAGCAGGCGTGCGGCCTCCTTCTCAGGCCGATGGGGTCAAAGACCCTCTGCAGTTCTCCCCGGAGAAACTATCAAAGTTGAGACATGACGCTGAACCCCTCTCCCATTCTGCTGATCCCCAAAGCTTGGCTTGTCCAGTGAGCAACGAGATGATATAGGCCACTTTAGAGGCTTCAGATGGGAATGAGGAAGGCTGCATGACAAACTGCATAGCACACTGGGTGAGGAAGGCTCGACAGCTAGTGGGATCACCTCCAAAACGTTCAGGAGCAGAAATCCTAGGTTCAGGAGTCTGGTGAGGAGCGTGGCCGGTCACATTGGATGTGTTATCACCTTAGAGAGAAGGAGCAGCCGTTAGAAGTGAAATTTCTGAGCAATGTCACTGAGCTGGGCAGAAAACTGTGAGAACTGAGCATTATGGTGACTGATGGCTCCCTCAATCTGGTTCTTCCAGTCCTGAGCCATTGCAGGGTCCATTCTTCTTGGCAAGGAAGTACTGTCAGAGTAATGAAGGAGGGGGGAACTTGACAACGGCCCCGGAATACAATGACCCAGAACCTGAGTGGTTTTAAAGAGTTTTATTGTCCACAAGTCCTCTGCAGTTCGGTGTGCTCTCCAGCGTGGAGGGATGGCACTAGCGAGCAGGCTGGGTATAGAGGGTCTCTGATGTGTGAACGTAGCAGACTGAAGAGGCGAGGCAGGCTCACGTGGAGTTTGCAGGCTGGAGCAGCAAAGCAGCCTTGCGACGACATGACAGGTAGAAGCGGCGAGGCAGACTCACGAAGACGTGACAGGTTGAAGCCGTGAGGCAGGCTTGCGTGGCCGTGGCGAGAGCTTGAAGAAGCAACAACAACTTCCTGGCGAAGAGGACTAGAGAGGAGACTGGTTAAGTAGTGTGGGGAACAGGTGGTGAGTGTGAGACTGATTGCCTGGAGGGCGGACCCAACATAACTTTTATACCGGAATGTAATAACACCGCTGAACAGGTGCTGGCGCTTTGACAGATGTGTCTCATTGGTCATTCTGCATTTTGACTGGTTGGACGTGTCGAATCAAACCAACATGGACCTTATTTAATTGGATGTTGTACTGACAGCGCACATAGATGAAACATACACAGACATAGAGACCATGGGACGGTCTTTGTCTTAATCTTGGGTATTGAAAAAAATATCAAGTCTCAAGTTACTGCTGTTAAAATCCAAGTAGAATCTGAAGTCGTCAAATTCATGACTCAAGTCTGACTTGAGTCTAAGTCGTATCTCGATTCCACACTTCTGCTGGTTTTTATGAAGACTTCACCAATACAATGTCTTCATTCTCATAATTTAAAACACAGTGATTAGAAAACACCTTTGTCTCCTTAAAACAACTTTGACTTTTCCAATAAACTTGAGAGAATAGCAGAGAAGAATATCATGAAGAAGGTTTACTTGCTGGGAGAGAAGGGATGGGCATTATTGACCAAATTGTAAACTTTAAAAGCTGACCTCATCTATGAAAATCTGTTTGAACATGGGGTTTTGAAATGGGAAGTTTATTTCAATCCTGCTTCTTATTTTAAAACCAGAGTGCGGCACTCAAAAGTTTTTTTTTCTTTGGGGTGTTCTCTTTTGCCTCCCAGCAAGTGCAGACAGTTCATCCATGAATTAGATTTTCTTTGGGTACTTTGCACATTTATCTTGCTTGTCTTGCTTGAACAGATGGTGTCCCTGTACTATGCCCTGCCTCAAGAAAAGGAAAGTGACTGCCAAAACTTTGACGTAAGAGTACAGCTGCTTCCAGGTAACTTTATTTCTAGAGTTTTGCTGTTTCACTTTTTAAATTAAATAATAAGACATTTCTTCCTGCAGATAAGAAGATTGGGGATGACAAGGTCTACAAGCTGCAGATAGAGGTTTTGTAAGTATATTAGTCCCATTATTTTTGCTCTGCTCCAATTGTCTTCAGGTTCTTCACAGTGCTCTCATGTGCAGATACAAGGACAGCAACCGTGATGCCACCATGTCCATCTTAGACATCGGTTTGCTGACAGGCTTCACTCCCAACATAGCCGACCTAAAAGCTGTAAGACTGTAAATCAGTTCAGGATGAGATTGAGTGAATGCCCCAAACCAATGATGACTTGTTCTTGTGTCTGCAGCTGTCTGGAGGGCACGCCCCCATCATTAGCAAGTATGAAATGAACACAGCTCTTTCAGAACGAGGATCACTCATCATCTACCTGGATAAGGTTTGACCTTCTAAATATATTACAATGAACATTTGTCAACATCCATTCTGAAGATCAAAAACACGCCAGCTCACATGACCACCCAGCTAACAGTGATTGGCTGATAAATGTATTCCCAAATGACAATAAATTACCAACATCTGAGTGACATCTCCCTGCAGGTTTCTCACATCCAACCAGAGGAGATCAGTTTCAGAGTCCAGCAGACCATGGAGGTGGGCGTTCTTCAGCCAGCAGCAGTGTCTGTCTATGAATATTATGAGCGTAAGTACAGGCTGCATCCGATCTTATAACAGTAACGATAACACATAAATGTCATTTTTATGAATATCATTTTTCTCTTTCCAGAAACACCTTGTGTAAAGTTTTACCATCCAGTGAGGGAGGGAGGACAGCTGCTGCAGCTCTGCAGAGATGACGTGTGCACATGTGCAGAAGGTAACTAAGTTACATTTTGTATGTTACTCCAGGTAAGAATGAGACGAGCCAAGTGGCATCAAAAGTATAAATTGCTGGTTGTTGTATTACCTGGACTTGGGACTGGCACACAAAAAGCAGTGGATTATGACCTTGTGGTTGCACAAGACATTCTTTCGGACTGGTCAATTGTTTCCAGTAGCTGTAAAATTTACACTGACATTTGCTTCTTTTTCAGACAGTGTGCTCATGCTGTTTGCTTGTTTTTAGAGAACTGCAGCATGCAGAAGAACGGTCCAATCAGCAATGATGAGCGAACACCTAAAATCTGTGAGAGCACAGAGACCAGTAAAATTGAGTATGGTAAGAGCTGCGCTACAGTTAGAACTGTTTGAGTGAACATCTTCCTTATCCACATTCTGAGGCTGACAGCTGTCTCTGTCTCATTACAGCGTACAAAGTTCTGGTGGAAGAGATTGTACATCAACAGTCTATAGACATCTATGCTATGCGGGTGCAGGATTCCATCAAAGATGGTTGGTGATAATGTGCAGTTGTTTCCTCTGACACCAACAAGGCTGCTTTCAGAGCAGTTTATACTGATTGAAGCTATACTAGACATGGGTTAGAGTTGGCCCATTGATCCCATTGGGCCAACACTAGTGGAGTCAAATACTGGGTTTGGCCAGACATCCACAATACTTTCTCACAATGCAGTACTGCCAAATCTGTTTGACAAGTTTGTTTGATCACCAACGAATTCAACTCACCACCACATGGTGATCAGTTTACAGCTTTTCTTCCCTTTAAAAAACAAATGGTCTAAGGTCAGATGACATGAATACACACTTGACTACTGGTGACTTTCTGCCAAGAGTGCATGTGCACTGATAAACATACTTCTGCTCAAACATAGTGTTTGTTATGAACAAACTGTGACCAACAGAGAAATCCAAGAACAGAGCACCCCTTGGGTTCTGGTCTTGTGGGATGTTCTTTCAAATGGACCCTCTAGCAATTAATACCAAGCCCAATGATGGTGACAGAGTACTCAAGAAGACTACATATTTGTAAGACAAAACTTCAATGAGAAATCTGTAGGGGAAGTGTGCCCCTCTTATTTATAAGGGTGAATTCCCAACACATATGGTGGGAAAGCTGGAAGGATTTAGGTAAGGTTACAACAGCCTGCCATCTCTCACGTCGTAGAGAAATCCAAGAAACCTTATAGTAAACAAAGTTTCAGAGCCCAAACTTTGCATGGGGACAAGCTAAACTATCTCAAGCCAGTGCAGCTCAATTTCATGCACAAGTTTAGAATCCTTTGTCTGTCAAATGACATCCGATTCCTTAATCTAACCCTGTATTGATGACCAATATCTGACAGCACTGGAGCCTCCTAAACCCGCCGGCAAGTTGTGGTGTTATAAAAAGGGAATCCTTTTTAGCCTTTCAGGGCTGGGTCCACCTGGGTCATATACTTTGACTGTATAAGGGAACTGGACTAAGTCAGCCTTCCGCACTCACGTTCCAAATAGTACCAGCTGGTCCCAAAAAGCCAAAATCCTGTACATTTCTATTGAGAAATTAACAGCTATTACTCAGGCAATATATTTGCCAGAATACATTTTTCTACATGTTCTGATTAATCACAAGTCAGAAGTGTCAATTTTTGAAAATACACACTTCGTCAGGCATTAACCCGCTTAATAGATGGTCGATTACAAAAGACATAAATTTACAATCAATTTTTAGTACTTAAACCTTTTTTTTTTTTGGTTTAGATCGCTTTCTCACAAAAAGCGAATTATTTGATTGGTGGTGCGGCTTGTTGTCATGGTAATACAACAAAGTATTGTTGTAGCGGCAGAGGAAAGCGATATATATGCTGATCGTCACAATAGGTTAAATAAAACATCAGTTAATAGAAAAAGGTCACCTCTTACCGCTTGTTTTTGTCCAGAAGATGAAGCAAAAAGTTTTTTTAAAGAAGCCTGTGCAGTGATATAGAACATTTGGACTATGTGACCGGAACTACTATTTTAGATGTGCATCAACACCCAGCAGCCAATCAGATCTGAGTATTTACCCAGAGTATTTAAAGTGCAGAAACACAATGTTTGTTTCTTAGGGCTGTATATCAGCATCTTTGTTCTTCTGGAGTAATCCTGCAGACATAAAAGTCCTCTTTTATTGAGTTCTGCTAATATTATTGTTGATGTGTTTTGTACACACAGATTACATTTCTGGGATATCCGAGTTAACACTTTACAAATGAAACCATTTCAGACAATCAAAAATGAAGGAAAAATGTTCTCCCTAGCCTTTTTTTTTGTTTGTATAAAAGCCACATATTGTCTATAAAGTTACCTAGTAAAACATCGTGATTAATCATGATTAGGCACAATCCAAAAGTGTGATTGTTATTATCATTTTTTTAATTGATTGACAGCACTAGAAAAAATGTTGACTGAATTTACTTCTTTTTGCTATTTTCTTTGATCGATGTCCTACTCACTCGGTCCAGTTCTGATATACAGTCAGTGGTCACACAGAAAGGATCTTCATTGTCAGGCTCCTGCCTGCATGCTAAGGTCCAAGGCCTGAATCCAGGCTGGCGGTCTTGTGACAGCGATCTAAACATTACAAATGCAGTACTGCAAACAATCTGCCCATCCAACCAGTTAATCTCATATTTCAATTGTCCATCAACTGGGAACAGAATGCTAAAGGCACTCAAGCTTCAACCACTAGCCAAAGTGATTCATTCTAAGCAGTAGAACGAAGTTCAACTTTTTCTGGTTGGGAACCCTGGGCACAAACTTGGAGCTGCTGATTTTCATCTATGGCTTCTCCATGCTTAGCTCATCAGCACACAGCAGAGATAGTATTATAATACTATACTATACTGTCCATAAGAGGGAATCGGTAGAAAGGAGGATTTCTTGTAGAATCATACTTTCACAAGTTTGACTTACTGTTGGCTACATTGTTATTTTACAAAGATTAAAGGGACCCTAATCATGTATCACACACTCCTAGAACACCCCTCACACTAGATCCTGAGATATATGCCTTGTCCACGTCAGACAGATTTGGACTGGATTTTTGAACACCAGTATTGGCACCTAAATTTGACATAGTCTTGGCCTATAATTAAAATTTTATAGTTTGTTAAGTCTGTAAGTTCCCCCTCACACACACTTTTCCTATTGTTCATTTTTACAGGAAGTACAGATGTGGGCCCCATGGGAAAACTGAGGCCATTCCTCAGTTATCCCCATTGCAGAGAGGCTTTGAAACTGGAGAAAGGCAAAACGTACCTGATCATGGGTTCATCCAGAGACATCTACAGAGATGAAAAACAGCAAACGTAAGTCTGGTTTATATGTATCAGTGTCCACTGGTTTTTCCCATACAACTCACATGACTTGAACTCACCTGTGGTTATCAATTTATCATGTTTTTTTAGGTTTAATTGCTCATCTACTTCTTCTTTGCTTTCAGATATCAGTACGTCCTCGGAGAGGCAACTTGGATTGAGTATTGGCCAACAGCAGAGGAGTGTCAAAGTGACGAACACAGAGACACATGTCTGGGCTTAGAGGAGATGCTAGAACAGTACAGAGTGTTTGCATGTCAACAATAAAGAAAAAAAAACTTCTCATTTTTTTCTGTAAACAATGTTTGCAAAATAAAATCTACCAACCTGTGCTGCTTGAGATTTGACTGTTATTTTGCCGAATACAAAAAACCCTCCATAGGAAAAAACACATCAAAGACCAAAGAAAAGAGAGAAAATAATGAACTTTAAACCTTTACTTATGCCTGAAAATGTCTTAGAGACTGCAGGTCACAAGGTGTTCAAGTTTATTGATATAAACTCAAAAAATCTTGTCATGATTCAAAAAAAGAATCTTACCTAACTATTGATACTGGAGCAAAAAAAATGTTTTTGGCATCAGAACTTTACTCCACTAAAGCTTGTAATGACTTTGTTAAATTATTTACAGAGAAAATCAAAAACATTAGGCAAACCATTGTTTCATCAACTACAAGTCCAGAATATGAACTGTATCCACTGGAAACCAACTAAACCCCATGGCTCTGTTTCTAACTACACTTTCTAACTCTTTACTTCAGTAAAGATCTGGAGGGCATTCTATGTCAACTGAACTCTTCGTCCTGCTGTCTGGATATTCTACCCACAAGTTTTTTCAAACGAGTTTCAAAGATCCTGGAGTTGGTCCTGCTCCAGATTGTGAACTTGTCTTTAACATCTGGTGTTTTCCCAGAACCACTGAAAACAGCTGTAATCAAACCCCTCCTAAAAAAGGACAGTTTGGACAAAACACAAATGAGCAACTACAGACCGATATCAAACCTGCCATTTTTTAGGTAAGATAACTGAAAAAGCGGTTTTTCATCAGTTAAATGAATTCAGAAACAACTGCTATGATGTCTTTCAGCCAGGCTTCAGACAGCACCACAACAGTGAGACGACTCTGACCAAAGTAACTAATGATATATGTTTGAATACAGACAGTGGAAATATGTCAGTTCTAGTTTTATGGGATCTCAGTACATCATTTTATACCACGTTATGTTACTCAAACGACTGGAAAACTGGGTGGGTCTCACTGGGCCAGTGCTAAACTGGTTCAAAACGTACTTGGAAAACAGGAAATATTTTGTGTTAGTTGGTAACTTCACATCAGAGCCGACAGAAATTACATGTGGAGTTCCCCAAGGCTCCATCCTGGGACCATTTCCATTTAATATCTACATGCTCCCACTGGCCCAGGTTATAAAGAACAACAGCATTAGTTACCATAGATATGCAGATGACACACAGATATATATTACAATGACACCAGGAGACCGAGGCCCTGTACAGGCTCTTGGTAAATGCAATGAGGACATTAATGACTGGATGTGCAACAACAAAAACAAAACTGAGGTCATTGTCTTTGGGGCTAAAGAGAAACAGTTGGACGTCACTACAGAGCTTCAATCTATTATTCTTAACACCACCAACCAGGCCAGAAACTTGAGTGTAGTGATGGACACAGACCTAAATTTTGATACAATACATTAAAGGTGCATTCACACTGAACGCGATTCATGCAGCTAATTCATGTGGCCCGCCCCTCTCTCCGCACCACAAATTCACTGCTCGCCGCATGGCCAAAAATGTGTTCTCTAAACTTGCCGCCTCGTTCGCGTGTGGGAGGGGCTACCAGCTAATGTTTTTTATCACTACATGAAGTTTTGTCTGTAGTTCATTAACAATGCATGAAAGACTCAGATAATGTTTAGAGATCAGTTTTTTTCTTTTTCGAAGAGCTCTACATAAAGATCGGTGATCACGTCTTCATGTAGATTGCTGGCCATCAAAAGTAAATTCATTAATATATAAGCCATCTACTCATAAAAAAAGTAAAATTTGGTCATCAAATAGCAAACAGTCCTTATTATGAACCTGTGTTTGTGGTGACAGCGGTTTGTTGTGCACTCGTTAAACCATTAGTCTAGATCTAATCAGGTTTAAATCTCATTATTGTTGTGTTTTACTTTTAAAAGACATAGTTTCATTTTATTAAGCATAAAGAATACATCCTTTTTTAAACTAAATTCCTATGAACACTTTTTTGAAAACCAGCAAGAAATTTTAAACTAAAGGTTTCATTGACTCTGAGTTCAATTACTCCCATTCCCTGCATGACAGCAATCTCCTCCTCTGAGACAGGTAACAGTTTTTGCGGGATATGATACATATTGTTACCAAGAGGAGTGTTGTCCTTCAGCCGAATGTCATGCTCCACTAGTGTTGTTGAGCCTGGCCTCTCCTGGAACAGATCTGGTAGAATAACTGCCTGTAGGTCCTCCTGCTGAAGCTGTGATAGGTCAAGATCAAGAGATGCAATGTTGTCCCTAGCAGAGGTCAACTCTCCCACATTGTCCTTCTCATCGGTCACAGACCGAACAAACATCTGCTGCTGAGCAGGACTTTTCCCAGTTTCCACTCTTTTAGCAGATTCAGATGAAAGACCTGCCTGGGTTTCCTTCTTTCTGGCATATGGATCTCATAAGTAGTAGCACTCAATTTCTTCAGCACCATAAATGGTCCTTTCCATTTTGCCAACAGTTTATTTTCGACAGTAGGGAGAAGTGATAACACTTGGTGACCTGGGGTGAATGACCTCTCACTGGCCCCTTCATCATACCAGGTTTGCTGTCCTTGTTGGGCCTTCTCAAGCTGGATTTTAACCAGCTTTGCAGTCTTCTCCAATTTGTCCCTCATTTAGAGAACATAGGTCAATACACTTGTTGCTTTCACTTGTGAGCCAACCCAGGAGTTCTGCAGCACATCCAGTGAGTGGACCTCTTACTTGTTGACCATAGAGAAGCTCAAAGGGTAAGAAACCTTATGAAGCTTGTGGCACCTCCCTGTAGGCAAATAGAAGATACGGGAGCCACTTGTCCCAGTCGGTGGCCTTACCAGAGATAAACTTCTTCAGCTTGCTCTTTAGAGTTCTATTGCACCTCTCCAACAAGCCATCTGTCTGTGAGAGGTAAGGGCTGGTCCGAATACCTCTAATCCCTAAAACCTTATAGACCTCCTTCATTGTGTATAAAGTTTGTACCCTTATCTGTTAATATTTTGGATGGAATCCCAACTCTTGAGAAGAGCTGCAATAGAGCATTTGCTATTTGTTTGGCCTTGATGTTCCTAAGATGAAATGCTTCAGGATATCGGGTGGCGTAGTCACAGACAGCTAGTATAAAGCAATTACCCGCCTTTGTTCTCTCAAATGGCACAAATATATCCATACCAAAACGGCTAAACGGAGCCTCAATGATGGGAAGTGATTGTAGTGGGAACTTGGAGGCATGTTATCATTGACAATTGACAGACTACACAGGACTGACAATATTCCTGTACTTCTTTACTCATAGCTGGCCAGTAGAACCTACTTGAGATCCTGTCCAAGGTCTCTTTGGCACCCAGATGACCAAGGAATGCTATGTCCTAACTGTAGCTCCTGGAGCTTTTGTGGAACCACCAGCTATTCCCTGTCATCTGCACTGGCTTTATTAAAATATTTGCTCTGCTGCTTGAACATTCCTGTTTTAACAATTACCCCTTAGAATACCTTGTAAAACGAGGGCGCTAGTGAGCAGGAAATGGAGTAGACAGCATAAAAGAAAGACCCATCACCTGCTACTGGACCTGAAAGCATGGACATGGCATGTTGCAAGCACTCTTTAAGAGATTCATCCTGGTGTTGTAATGCTACACAATCACACTGATTCACCGTTTCACTAACCTCTGGTGCTGGTAGAGAAACACCATGTCTGATTGTTCCAGCCCTTTTCTCAGTCCTCTTTTGGCGCTAATAGACCCTTTTCACATGACGTCAGACAAAATGGCAACATCGCATGTGTAACCTTGTGTAAAGTGACTTCCAGTTTATGGGTTTAGACCGGCAAAGCGGAGAACGGAACACTGTTTAACACAATTTTATGTAAATAATAAATGGCCATCTTACCAATCGCAACAGAAATTTGTGTAATACCATATATTTTCCAATAGTAGCTAGGGCGTTTATTTTTAAAAATTGTCAGCCGAACTGGCGTTTATTAGAGACCAGCTTCTATTGGAAACAGGTGTTTATTCCATCACAGACAGAATGGTGATGGTTTATGGGTTCATTTTGCAGAGAAATTCAATCACAAAAGGCAGAAAATAAAAGATGAACACTTCAGGATTTTTTTAAATGATGAGAACGTTGTTTTCTGTTCTGAATAGCGCTGCCTGTGAATGTTTCTTTTCTCTTTCAAGCATCAATCTCCATATCAAAAATCCTCTTCACATCATTTACTTGGAGACAGGCACATGTTTCTCTTTGCTCAGTAATCCATGTTCAAAACAGTACTTCTAATTTGTTGCTCGCTTTCTCTGCTCACCTGAAAACCAGGCTTGCGCCTTTTCTTTCTGCAGCCGTCTCTGCTCTTTCACCCATCTGCTTGTGCCATTCTCTGATACGTTTATACCCCAGAATTGCTACATGGAGCTAGTAGGTAATGTTTTTAGCCTGATTGCTACGTGGAGCAGTGTCTGTGTTTAACTCATTTACAATGATGATGATGATACAATGATGTTAAGAGATCAGGTTGATTTATTTCAAAGAGATCTACAAAAACATCCGTGATCACGTCTCCGTGTTTGGGTTCATGAAAGTATCGGTCTCCCACAAGCTACAGAGAGCTTCTCTCCCACTGTGTCTGAACAGCTGCTTCCACTGTGTCTCTCTTACAGTTTTTGGGGGTGGGGGTTCTCAAAGGAGCCACTATCAGAGACCAGTGTCTAAAACAACTAACACCTGTTAGACCCGGCGCTTACTGGAGACCGGCGTCTATCAGAGACCAGCCATTGGAAGATATACAGTAGTGTATTTGCTCCATTTAAATGTTGCACCTTTCCACGTGTCACTAAAGAATTGTTTGGGGGTTTTTTTTTGTCAGATATTTCATCAAGTAGCTTGGAGCTTGGAGGCTTTGAAACTTCAAATTGTTCAGCAATTTCAACACACCTCTAGAATTTCAGTAACCCCCCTCAGCAATTTAGGGCAAAGAGCTTCAAGATTTTTAGCAATTAGCTTTATCATCTTCAACAAGCACATTCATCTTACATCATTCTCTCTTGCATTATTGTAAGTCTGCGACAGATTGGCAACCTGGACTGGGTGTATCCTGCCTTAGCTCATGAGTGGCCAGGTAACACCGGGCTCACACCGCATGCGGTCTGGCTTCGGTGTGGCTGCGGAGCAGTCTAGCTATGGTCGGTAACTCACACTGGCTGTGGATTGCTTGTGGTCCTAATCTGAGTGTAAATGTCCATATTACACAAACTCCCCATCAAGTCTGCAATATCTCAGCCCAGGCTCTGTCCTTTTTGTCGCTATCCCTATCAAAATGTGTTGTTTCAAAAAGGAAGGGGTAGTTCTTGATCTCTGGGATCAGCCTATTGTCGTCCATGGTGTTATATGGCCGAAATTACATTCTACCACACACTTTGAGACCCCAAAGTGTCAGCAGAAATGACGTAATGTTTACAACACAATGAAAACAGTGAGTACAGCGAAAAATAGGTTTTATTTTGAAAAAGGCCCCAACTTTACAAAAAAAAATGCTATGGTTCAGCTCTGGCGTCCGGAAAAATTTGAAATGAAATGGATACAGAGCACTGCAGAGGCCGGACCGCAGAGGCCAGACGGACCGAATGCAGTGTGAGTGCCTCTTGCACTTTTCATGTTTCGTAAAGACTCCAGCGTCCGCACCCGAGCCAGACCGCATGCAAGGTGACTTGGGACTAAATGGGTTTAGAAAATGGATGGATGGATTATTGTAGGTAAAGAACATTTTTTTCTAGTTTCTAATAGTTTCAGTATTCTTCTTTTGGACCCACGGGATGATAAAGGACTTTCCCTTACTACAGTTCTTCAAATTTCTTGATGCTTTATTCCCACCATCTGGTACATCCCTCACAATCAATGAGAGGATTTTATTTTCAAAGAAGTGAATTAGATCAGCATAAAGATGAGTCTTTTTCTTAGCATCTGATCTGCCGCTAACTTTGGCTTCACCTTTGGGTCCTTCCAGAATGATACTCTTTAATTCTAACAAATGTAATGCAATCTGACCGACAATGAGCTCAAAAGAACAGGGAACAAAGGATAAAATATTCTTTGGCTATTGGCATGTTTGTCTTTTGTAAATGGCTAACAACAATTCAAGATAAACTACAAAATGTTGATGGGATGTCATAATGACATAATGATCCTTGATGTCCAAATCTGAGGCTTATAGAGATGAAAAACAAAACATTACAACACATATAGCAATGATACACAAGGTCATAAGCTCATAAAACTAAATCTTCTTACAACACTACATTGAATCAAAAAAATCATTCTTCACACGTTTCCAGATTGAAAGTATCCCTTCAATCTGTGATTAATTTTGTGATACATTCCTTGAAGCATATCACCAAAGACAACAATCAAATAAAAATATCTCTTGCTGATAAACATGATGATGTTTCAGATTTAGGTGTTAGAAGTTGTAGGTGCTGGTCCGCTCACTGCTGTTGCTGACAGTCAGACGCTCTAGAGCTAGTTTGATGAAACAGAAAGAGCCACAGGTTACACATTTTTGCATTTTTTATTTCTTGATGAATCATCCAGTGTTTTTACATGTTTTCTTCATCAATGAAAAAGCCATGAAACTCTAGCAGGCTGCTAAAGCTTTTACTAGATTATTCAACACGAAAAAAAAGTTGTGTGTCTCTGCAGAACATTTTTGCACTTTTTTTTTGACCATGACCTTTGGAAAGTAGATACACAGGCAACTTCCTAAACCAGACATTAACTGCAGGACCTCGGCAAACATTCAGGAAAAAATCTACAACTTTATTACTTATTGCTGTTATGGCTTTGACTATATTAGTTGTTTTTTTTTATTCTCTTTTGTATTTACGGAAACCTGGACATCACATTCAAAAAACACATAAATTGTTCACCTAAATTAATTATTTGTGACCACAAACTAATATTTTGCTGCCACAAATTGGCATTTTGTTAGCATTTTGTAGACACCTAAAAGCTTTTTGTGGCCACAAGTTAACAGGTTGTGTCAGAAAATGCATTTAAATGCAAAAAATAAATTTTTTGATAGTAAAATCTTTAATATTGTAGTTATTCCTACAATTAGCTCAGAGTAGGCTGAAGCTGTAGACATGAAGGCATCCATAGAAACCTCTGTCACATTAGACGGTTTTACTGCTGTAGTTCAGCAGTAAAACAGAAATAACATCAGTTATTACATCCTCCAAAACCTTAACTTGTCTCTTAGACCCAATCCCCACTAAACTTTTTAAAGAAGACCAATATCAAATCTCCCCTTTATCTCAAAGATATTAGAAAGAGTTGTAGTTAAGCAGCTATACTGCCACCTACAGGACAATAGCCTCTTTGACGACTTTCAGACAGGGTTCAGACCCCACCATAGAACTGAAACTGCACTAGTTAGAGTCACTAATGACTTGTTTTTGGCCTCGGAAAAAAGACCAATCTCTATCCTAGTTCTGTCAGACCGCAGTGCAGCCTTTGACACTATAGACCATAGCATCAAACAAACTCAGCATACTCCAGAGACTAGAGCAGGACATAGGGATCAGGGGATCTGCCCTCCAGTGGTTTGAATCCTATTTATCTGATGGGTACCAGTTTGTTAATGCAAAGGGACATTCCTCTCATTGCACTCGAGTTAGCTTCAGAGTCCCACAGGGCTCAGTTCCAGGACCCATCCTGTTTATGCTTTACATGCTGCCTTTAGGAAACATAATCAGGAAACACAGTATTAATTTTCACTGTCATGCGGATGATACACAGTTGTATTTATCCATTAAGCCTGACCAGAATGACCAAAGAGAAACTTAATGCCTGCATTAAAGACCATAATTACCTCCTCCTAAACCCAGAAAAAACTGAGATCATTATACTAGGTCCTAAATACCTGAGAGATGCTGTATCTGATCATATAGTCTCCCTGGATGGCGTAAATATAGCCTCCAATTCTAGGCTGGATGACTGTAACTCTTTGCTAACAGCGTGCCCTAAAAGTTCTTTAAAAAGTTTTCAGCTTGTTCAAAATGCAGCAGCTAGACTGTTAGCAGGAACCAGCAGAAGAGAACACATTACTCCTGTGTTAGTTTCACTTCACTGGCTCCCAGTTGAATCTAGAATCAAGTTCAAAATCCTCCTGCTAACCTATAAGGCCTTGAATGGTATGGCCCCATCCTATATTAAATATCTCATAGTGCCTTACCAACCAAACAAAACACTCCGCTCACAAAGTGCAGGACTGCTTGTGGTTCCTAGAATTTCTAAAAGAACAGTTGGAGGTAGAGCCTTTAGCCACCAAGCTCCTGTTTTATCTGTGCGGGCTGATGTGTGAGGTTTGCCCTCAGACTTGACTCTGTTAAGCGTTCATCCACTTGCACCACAAGCTTTTCTTTATTTTTTTTTTAAATATAACACTTTGTCTTTGCAGAATAAAACTTTTCAGTGAAAGCGACATTTGTTTTGTCACAGATATGCTTTTTCAAACTAAAAGGCACCTCGTTACCTTGGAAGGACAATCTGTTCTCGTCGTCGTCGTTTTTAACTGTTGTTTTCCCTCGATGGTAAGACACTGAAAGTCATCAACAGATTGGAAGCAAACATAAGAATAACGTCAGTAACAAAACTGAACTTGGGAAGAATAATGGTGGTTTGGGCTGTCTTCAATCGGACAGGTCCCTTTGTAAGAATTATTTTTAATCTAAACCTAAGCATGTCAGTCTATTGATGGAACCCCTCTCTGTCTTAGACAATGCTTGGCTTAGCTTCAGAAGCTGTTTTACAGATGACAGAATACGTATCACAAAGTACAGCAATCTGAGTCGCTTTGGAAATAAAGGAAAACTGAAGGTCATTACAGAAGTAAGAACTGAGAACTCACCGCTGTGGCTTTGAGTCGGTCCAATCCAGCGATGCTCTCTCCTCTCTGAAACTTAAAAGCAAAGGAGTTCATGTTATCAATAAAATATAATCAGTGGGGTAAAGGAAAAGCATAACATCTGATACATTCTTTAACAATTGCTCCATTTTACTAAGATCTGATGCGTTTGTTGGATCCAAGTTTTATAGTCATTTATATTAATATAATCTAAAAGAAATAAATTAAAACAGCAAAAGAGCCCCAGATTCAATTATACAACTAAACAAAGAATTGATTTTTAATACGTTTATCAGAAGATGTAGGAAACAGTGCAAAAATGAAATGTTTTTCCATTTCGAACATTGAAAGAAGCCCTTTATCCAGTAATGACCTCAGAATATTGCTAATTGTTCATATTCTTTAAATGTTTTAGAAAGGAAAAGTCCAGCCTTGGATTCTCTTAGTTTTATTTAATTGGAGTTGTTTTTTAAAGTGCAAGATGCCGTACAACGGGCAACAAACATCAATCTAAACTTTATTAAATTACATTTTGCTTTAATTCCCCTTATCATTTTTGTCCAAACTAGTCCAGATAGATAAGATAAAATTGTATGTGTTAGTAAAAGAATTCTAAAATCTAAATCGGTTTTTAATGGGTAGTCAATGACGAAAAGCTTAAACAGGTCAAATATGATCTTTTCAACCAATTTTCATTCAAGTTTTGTTTTACAAACACAAACATTGTACAGTTGGCTAACAGCCTGTCCAACTTATTCCTTTGTTTTTGTCAAGGGTTACATTACAAGCAAGTTGTGAAAAACGTTGTAACGTTTAGTGCCAACGTTTTTTACCATGTTTCCCATGAGACATATGATCTGACTGTAATAATGTTAAAAACATGCTCACAAAAGACATTAAAAGTAACTTTCAATAGTTAAGATGATAAAACAGTTTATGTCAAATGTGATATGTAGATATGATCTTTTTGCACATACAAATTAAATATAATATGGAATTATTCTACTTTCAAGCACTTTTTAAAATCTTTTTCAGCATTGTCCCGTATCATGATACTCACGCCTTCTCTGGAGCGCCTCCACTGTAGGTTTGGTGAAGTGAACTAGCAGCATGACAAGCAGTGCACAGCTTAGTAGAGCTACTACCACCTTGTAGACCTGCAGCTCTGAACACCCATCTGGGAGCACAGCAACTACACACAAACACAACACAACCATAACATGCTTTAAAGTTGGCTATGAACTGAAGACCCTTCCTGCAGCTAAGTGGCATTTGTTACTATTTTGTTCACTTGTGCCCGCTCAACCTGTCTGTAGAATATTTATTTATTTCGGCTTACCTACCTCTTGCTCAGGTCATGATTTGGATAAATGTTTGTTAAGCTGCTTGGCAGTCATTTGAAATTGTCAGCTGAAACTATATTGACTGTAAGGGGTGTTTTTTTCCCCTCAACACTGGGCTTTAAGGGGTTAAGGTGGCAGCACAAGCCTCAAGGAAACAGCAAGACACACCTGCACTCCCCTTAAGACATGGCCACTCCTCTCTTCGACCCTCCACGAGCCCAGAAAACCCAATAAACCGTAGCCCCTACGGGTCAACCCTCTGTGATTAAAGAATTAACTATAGCTTTTTACATGCAGATATGTTGCAATGCCTGAGGCATTCATTGAGCACACGGTCAGTCAGGACCTTGTGTTTATGTATTCATGGATCGTGGATGCTTCATCCTTAGTAATGGGTCCTACGCTTACAAGACCTGAGCGTCCCTTCTGTGACTAGTGTTTTAGAAATAACAAAAAAAAATCATATTTATAATATTGCCTGTTTATTCAAGCAATCGCATTGATATACAAAGGACAAAGGAAACAACCTTAGTATCAAAAGAATGTAAGGAAATAAGGAGTAAAATACTCTAGGTGACAGACATGTTCAAGTTTTGTTTGAAATGTAAACATTAGTTTGAAAGGCATTAGCATGTCGAACTTTCAAATAAAACCTGCACATTCCCATTTTTAAAAAGACCAGTTTGAGGCAATTTATTTAAAAATAGCCTTGAACTGGAACATAACGAACTGAGGAGGGCCTCAGAGTTTGCATGACTCTGCTGTTGATTGGTTAAATAATAAAGTCATAGAGAGGGAGCAAAAACATTTTGCTTTAGAGAATTCTGTTTCAAAAACTGTTCCTGAACTTGAATCTCCGAAAACTGCAATCATGTGAGCTTAACCCTTCAACACTAGACGTTTTAAATCAGCTGAATTTGTCACGGAGAAAAGTGGTTTTGTGCCGTGTAACGCAAAGTGTTACATAATGAGGCAATCCATTTCAGAATTAGCCGATTGTGTAAATGGTCAAAAAGTTATGGTTGGTCAAAGAGTGTGTGTTATTTAGGTCACGCCAACAGCAACTCTAGTGTTAAATGGTTAATATTTGGCTTCTGGAGTCTTTAAGATGTGACATCAACAGCAACCAGAGACCAAATAAGCAAACCTACCGTCACATTTGACCCCCACAGCCAAGCACTTGGATGTCTTGATTGCTCCTTTCTCATTTATTGTGTAGCAGTCTGTGTTACTGGATATGTTCTTCACAATCATTTGGTTTTGGGAGCCTGTCTGTGTCTGACACATATTCTGCAAAATCCTTTTTATTTCAAAGTCAGAAGTAAGAGGCAAAGAGGTGTAATTCAAAAACTGGTTTCCAGTAACAGGGATGGTGGCTTCACATTTTCCAGTGCAATGAAATACGAGGAGGACCAGGGCGGGATCAGGAGAATCCTTTGAAGAAGTAGACTGCTGAGGAGAAGCAGTGATTTGGGAAGTGTTCTTGGTAGGTTGCTGGGTTGGCAAAAAGAAATTCTTCTCAGAGTTTTGCCCTGAAAGAAACAGCAACATGAAGAGGATAATATAAACCATGCTGCAGATGGCCTTCTAAAGACAAAATAATCATTCTTTCTTTTTATTTTACAAACTCATTTCAAGAAACTAGGGTAGCTAGGAATTGCAAGATGTGCCATTTGGCATAAGCCATGTTCTTCACTGTACTCTGCACAGCTTTATAGTTGAAACCCCTGAACTTCCTAATGGTCAGGAATCATGTGTCTGTTTTAAAGAATTTTTCAAATCTCTACTTTTTTTGTGACAGTATGCAATTTGAATAATGAATGCCTTGATATTAATAGCTTTCATCTATATGTGATTTATTCTGTTTAAAAATGTGGTGGCTTTTTTTAAGCTGTAGGCTACCACTGGCAGGTGTTTACATACCCACTCCAATGAAAATTGTGTTTTTGGTGCTGTTAACGTGTTCTTGTAGCATTTTTCTGATGATGAAGGACATATATAAAGAGAATTAAGACTAAAATTCTCTTTCTGAGTTTTTCTTTATTCACATCTTTGTGAATTTATTTAAAGTAGAGTTGATCATAAATGCTGATAACCACTATACCTTTGAACCCCTGATAAAACAGTATTAAAAAAAAACAAATAGTAAACAATCACTCATTTTTGTTATAAAACAGCGGCAGTAATATTACAATTATAAGAGTTGGTTCAGTTAAACACAGAATTCTATCATCTACCACACAAAAGGCAAGGTATAAACCACAACAAAAAACAGCTATTAAAGTAACAGAACAGCACAAAACTCAAAGTGCACGAGCAGCAGTGGCATCTATATTAGCATGATAATGTAACAAAATAAAACGCTAAGACCTCCTGTCTCTACAGCCAGCCACCACAGAGCCCCCAGAAGTTGATGGGAAAATGGGAAACAGGGCATTAAAGCAGAAATATTCACAAAGCAATCCCAAAAGAAAGAAAATCAGAAAGAAAATCAAGAACATCCACTTCACATCAACTCAACACATCGTTTTTGGAGGAAGAGAAATGCTGCCTATGACCCCAAGAACACCATCCCCACTGTCAGGCATGGAGGTGGAAGCATTATGGTTTTGGAGGTGTTTTTGCACAGAGCTACTTCCCTGTGCTGATGAGAGGATTGATGAAGCCATGTAGCCTACTGTTCAATCCTGAGTAAAAACCTCCTTCTCTCCACCAGGAGGCTTGAAATGAGTCGTGGATGGGCATTCCAACAGGATAATGAGCCTAATTATTCAACCAAGTCAACCAAGGACTTTTAGGTCAGAAATAGTGTGGCACTGTGTGGCGCTGTTTTGCAATTTCTTCTGGATTTTGACACAACGAATATCTTCTACAGCAATTTAAAAAGAAATAAAAGCAAACAATGAATTGTAATGTCCTTTTTTATATTGAATTATCAATTGCATAACATGTTTTCAAAATGCATGACCAAATTCAGCATCGAACTGTCATTTTCAACATTTAAAATGTATTTTCATTTGAATGATGGTACCAGAAGTCCATGACAGTAAAAAAGGCAATTGATTTTGCTCCTATTGAAAACTTCAATTTTGAAAAAGTTGAGAATAAAATGAATTGCTTTCATATTGAATTCGTTTTCCTATGTGACAAAACAAATGTCGCTTTCACTGAAAAGCTTTATTCTGCAAAGACAAAGTGTTATATTTAAAAAAAAATAAAGAAAAGCTTGTGGTGCAAGTGGATGAACGCTTAACAGAGTCAAGTCTGAGGGTAAACCTCACACATCAGCCCGCACAGATAAAAGAACTAGTGTGAGCCGTAACATTAATTTTAGTCATGGTGCACCACTCTGTACAACCGCAATCGGATGCAAGGCCCGCTCTTCCCAGAGTGACAACAACACATCATTTTGGAATATTTGCCCCATATCAGAGAATTCCAGAAAATGTTCTTGGTTTAGAAAATGTCTTTTGTGTTCAAAAGCAAAAGGGAAAAATTATTTACTCACCAGCCGCCATCAGTGTAATCGCTAAAAGGATCATCACTCTAAAGTTAGCCACAATCATGGTAAGATTTGGAAGAAAAGAACAGGGGAAAAAGTAGAAGAAACAACACAAATCAGAACAAAACAGCAATGCTGATGGCAGGAAAAGTAAAGAGAAAGGAAGTGATGCAGAGGTGTAAGGCTCCTTCACCCCCTCTCTGAGCAGCGAATCACTTAATCCCCAGCTGCTGCTGCAAAACTGCACATTTCCTCCCTTCAAAGCAAACTGGCGAAGAGGGCGGGAACAGTTAGAGCAACAAGAAACAGGGAGGAAATGAAGGGAAATAAATCACTCTATTACTTAAAATGTAGTTATGTAGGTCTGTGTGTACAGAAGATTAGAGTCAGGCAGTGATGGAAATACAAGTGTTACAGAACAGATCCTGAGAACTTAAGACAACGCCACGCTTACTAGAAAATTGATTTGGAATTTCTTCCACCAAGCATGGCAACTCTATGTCAAACTGGATTTTAACATATTTATTCTTAGTTTGAACTTTGAAGCCATACTAAAACAATTTCTTTTTCATTGAGCTTACAGCTGGAAGTGAAATGATTCCACGGTACCCACATCTACATGCAATTACAATTTTGAAGACTAAATTCAAAACAGAAAAGACAAGTTATTCAAATTTTCTGAAAGTTGTAATCTTGACTCTTCTGCATAATATTAGAGATAAGCTTGCAGGTTTATGACGTTTTAGAATGTGAACAAACTTTCATCAAATTTATTTGACAAAATAACCAGTTACTCTTGGAGTTTAACCAGAAAAGGGAAGTCTGCATCCTCCAGAATATAATTTTTACCGTGGTCTGGGTGAATCCTCAAATCTGATTGGCTACAGGGTGTCCATTTAAAAAGTAACAATGCATTGAAAAAAGAAGTTCTGGTCAAAAAGCCTTCTTTATTATTGCGCTGACCTCAGCGCCAGTTGACCACCTGTACAACAGAAACTCTGAACATAAGTTCAGGTAGAAACACTTGATTCCACACTGATGTTTAGTTCTGTCTTGCTTACCTTATTGTTTGAGACAAAGTAAATGGGTTTATCATTGATTCATGAAATAAATGGTTAGTTGTTGATTCACATTTAAAAATCAGAGATAACTGTGGATATTTTTAACTGCTTGTGGACTTTGTTTCCCTGAAACGAACTTTTGTTCATCATCTGGAGAAAAACAAGTGGTAAGATACATCTTACGATGACATCTTATGTTTCCCTGCCCTGGCTCCACGTCCCTGAAAACGTGATTTATTATTTATTTCTTTTGAATGGTACAAGTGGGATAGTACCCTTGGAGATGTCCATTGTCAATTAACAGACTTTGTCCTCCGTTCACACCTCCGTGTACTAAAAGACACCTCGTCAGGCATTATCGCTTACTAACTACATCTGCCAGGAAGGATTACATAACATTCATCAATATACCTGATCAATTCCCTTTTTTTTTCTTTATGCCTTGGTCAGTTCATAACTTAAACTAAAGAAAAAAAAAACTAGGATTCGCAAGAACATGTTTAAAAAAACATACCAAAGTAAGAATGGTTACTGTGACAAATAGAATGACTGAGTGATAGCTGTTAATTTCTATGTAGAAGTCCATAGGATTTGCTTCATGGAGAGAGCAGGTACTTCGTATTTGGAACACAAAGAGGGGGGAATCACTCAGTCCAGTTCTCATATACAGTCAATGGTCATATCATTAGGTGACTTACTGTTAGGAAAATAAATTGGAAGGGTTAACAACAGAATAATAAATTGTGATAGGCTAAGGGCAGTGTTTTGTTTCATTGTAGCCAATCAGAGCCAGCTTTGTTTCTCACACATAAACCTCCATATGCTCCATACGTGCAGTGGAATGTGGAGCAGCTAGAAGAAAAGTTGATATTTTCCATGTGGAGACATGCAAACTCTCTTATTTTATTGTGTACGTGCGCAGAGACTTTGTCGATATCTAAATTATATTTTTCTAAAATTTTGATTGACTTAACTTGGAAGTGAAAAGCAATTTGTTTTTTTCCGTTTTTTTTAAAAATATTGTTAAATATTCACTTCTGTTGAGAACGAAATTTTATGCAACAAATACTGAAGATTATAAACAAGTGCATGTGTATTTTTCTCCTGAAAACTGATGAGAAAAATCTCAATTTTGACATACAATAATTTTTTTTTTTTACAGTAAACCAAATAATTATTTTCCTGGTAATTAGCTAATTTTACTTTAGAACAATTCAGTTACTTTTTTCTTAAAACAAACATTAGTCATAGTTAATTTCTTTTTAACCTGACATTCCCAACACTCTTTGAGCCTTTCATATTGACCATCTATTTCTATATACAATAGAATTAACTTGAAAATAAATAAAAGCGTTTCCTGAATTCTGTTTCTAACAATCAATCTTTCAGTTGAAGCGTACCTATAATGATCATTGCACAGCTCATCTTTTTAAGGGAAAATTTGCATAATTGGTGACTGGCAAATGTGTTTTGCCCCACTGGATCATTCATGAAATAAACTATAAATCCCATCATTATGATTGAAATAGACCGTATGTGTGTGATAAACTTGAAGTCACTCCACACAGGAAATGCTTTGCTTACAAACTTCTGGGGCAGATTCAAATAATGTGGACTTGGCTCGACAGGTCAGGCAATAGCAGAAATACCACAACTTCATTTGGTTTTCTGTATTTTGTTTCATACGGTTTCCTTCTTTTTGGCGCTACTGTCTGGGTAATAAGCAGCTGTTGTAGGCGTGTGAAGAAAACTCGCATAATCCTTTCAAATACTTCACGATAAACTTACCACATGCATGACCATGATGGCCGCACAAGCCTCAAGGGAATTGCAAGACACAGCTGCGCTCCCCTTCAGATGCAGACGGTCTTCTCTACGACCCTCTATGGGCCCCGACAACCCAAAAACCCACAGCACCTGTCCAGGGCAGACTAAGGGGTACTAAAGGGTATGCAGTGTTAGTTGCCCGCAAAGATAATAAAATAGAAGGTGTCACGTGACAGAAAAGCCTACAAAATAAATTTAGTCGCAGTAAAAGTCACGAAAACAAAGAAAACAAAAGAATATGTCAGATAAAAACAAGTCCAGCAGTATTTTCAGAAACATGCAAGACTTCTTGAAATCCTCAGACAAGAGATGATCAGATAGTTTAATGTAAATGTACTGTGTGCAAGCAAAACTAGAGTACTACGATTATGGTGGTAAAACGTCCAACCAAAATACAACTTTAAACTTTCTGAGGTTAATATTAGAATTCTGAGATTAAAATCAGAATTTCCCATGTCTCTCTTTTTTGTGTGTATGGCCCTAATCCTTTGCCGTACTACATCAAGCAGTCTATCCAAAAAAAGAAATCAAACAAGGACTAAAGCAACTCTTGTATGAGTGTGCCCCAAAAAGCCACAAGCTACAAGCAATCATATGAAACATCAATGTCAGGCAGAACTTTATTCAGATGACGGTCTCAGTCTCACACTAAATGTAGTTTTTGACTTTTTCAATTATTGGACACCATATTAAAAAAGTTTTCCTGGTGTTGGTGTTCATGAGTCCCGGTCACAATTCCTTCAGGGTAGGACAAACACACGTTTGTAGTTGGGTCCTGCTGATAAGCATCTGCTCCACTAAAAGGAAGACAACTGAAATGTTTCTGCTGTTTCCTTCATTACTTTTTCACTGAACTTCTTTACAGTTTCCAGGAAAAAAATGGTTATGGAATTTAGCATTTGAGGAGAAGCTGCAGCTAGCTTACCTTGTCAGCATTTCATTAACACTGAAACAGACTGTTAACAAATGAAGCATCTTTGGTAAACAAAACTTAAGTGTAGCTCGCTTTTAAAGTCACAGCTTCCTCTTCTGTCCACTAGGGGTTGTGCAAACACCTCCCATGATGAAAATGAAGAAATAAGATTTAAAGCTAAACAACAAGAAAGATGTTCAAGAATTTTGAAAAGCTGATTCAGCTGGTTACAGACTGTACTTATCAGAGGGTAGAGTGCATTTTTGTGTTCATATTGACTTTGTGATTGAAACACTGCAGCACAAACAATGGAGAGTCAATACAAGTGTGTAACACTTCAGCACAATGCGACAACCTGAGACTAGTTTGGGGCAGTCAAGTTGATTCATCTGGAGGGGGGAAAGACGGGAGTGAAAGTAAGAGACAAAAATAGTGCAACAAGGTTAAGCAGAGAGTATAAAGGAGGAGGACAGCGGTGGCGGTGCCTTCAGGAGTATGGCTGAGGGACTCTGTATCCGGGTCTGTGTACGGGCTTCCCAGGTGAAGACTGAGAGCTGGGATAGGGGGGCCCAGATGGGTAGCAGTAGCCCCCGTAGATGTATGATCCTGGGTAGGTAGAAGGGGCACTGTGGGGGTTGTTGGGAGTGTACTGGCCAAATGCAGACCCAGGATGGGGGGCTGGGAAGGATGGCTGTGCTGGATAAGGACAAGCGACTGCAGTGGGAGGCCCAAAAGCAGCCCGAGGCCCTGGATAACTCCCTGTAGGGGTAAAAGGGGATCCAGCTCCTGCATATGGAGCAAACCCAGAGGTAGAGTTGTTTGGGATTGGATCGGCTGCTGCGACTACAGGCAGGGGGTTTGTAGGAGGGACAGGGTACTGGCTGTAGGAGAGGCCATCAGAGCCAGAAGAGGAAGCTGGATGAGGCTGTGGTGGAGAGTTGGGCTCCTGTTGATGGGCTGCTGTTGTTATGGTTGACTGCTGATTCCACGCTGTGGCGGTACCGCTTTGACTGATGTCTACAGATGGTTTCATCTCAAAAGAATTAGCTTGGTTCTTCTGTCGAAGAATTTCCTGGAGTTTTTCTATTCGAACACGCCGTTGGTGAGCAAGCGAGCGTAGGGAGAGAAAGCGGTCGAGGAAGGAGTCTAATGACAGGGAACCCTCCAGAAACTCATCCGCCAGAGCCTACAGACAACACAGCATCAACAAAATCAGAAAAAAATAGAAACATTTGGAGCTTAGACTTTGTCTAGTTTTAAAAACAACAGAAGAACTAAAAATGATATGATTAAGAAGCACATCGTATTAAAAATGCATTTAGCAAGTGGCTAAAATATAGCTGAATCAGCAAATACACACCAGCTGAGACTATAAAGAAAAGGTTCTCTGTGAATTGCAGTTATTTTAAGGGTTCCATCTAAGGTCGAAGGAAGCTGGGGTGTTCAAAAACTTAAATGAATCAGGATATGCAATTATGTGAATGAGTTAAGATTATTTTTCTTACAAGACAGAATATACATTTTTTAAACAAGGTTCTATTTACTTTACTAAGATTCGCTTTTTGCAGTGTGCATGTTTGTTAAGTCATTACAAGAATTTGGAAAGTTGGGGAACTGTTGCTTTAAAGGAGCAGGTGGGGTGTCCCATTTACTGTATAAGAGAACTGGACTAGGTGAGTGTGACATCATCCATAGGAAATGACTTGCTTCAAGCTTGTATAAAATTAAGTCAATTAAGTTGCCATTTTATCGCAAAACGGACATCACCATCCTGGAACCACATATCTTCATCAAGCAGTGATTGGTCCGAGTCGGTCTGAATCATCATTTCTATGGCAACCATTCTGACCACTTTGTAATGAGCTTGTTGGAAGGCCACACCCCTTCCACTTCTACAGAGGCTTGGTTGAATCTGTCAATCAAACTTTTAGAACAATCGATGTGAGACCACATACTTTTATTGAGGCATCTGATTGGTCAGTTTGTAATTTGAGTAACTTGCATTAAAGCAAAAAAAAAAAATCACAAAAAACATGGGATTAGAAAGAACATGTTAAAAAGGTAGCGGAAACATAAGGGCTATTCTGACAAATAGAATGACTGAGTAATCACTGTTTGTTTCTCAATAGAAGTCTCTGAGATTTTAGCTTCTTGGAACCAGGGGGTACTTCCTGTTTGAACTCAAGGAGCGGGGTCACTCAGTTCAGTTCTCATATATAGTCAGCGGTGTGTTCTCACAAGTTAAGGTGGTTATCTCAGTTACACAGTTAGACAACGTCTAAGCCAGGGCTGGCCAACCCTGGTTCTCAAGAGCCTCTACCCTGCCTTATTTCCAGCTCTCCCTGGACTGCTTGATGCTAACTACCTAAACCAGGTGTGTTCAGTCAATCAGGATGTGGAATCACTTGAGTCAGCCAATCAGCAGGAAGATGGTCAAGGAGAACTGGAAACTTGTGGTTTTTGAGGAGCAGGGCTAGCCAACCCTGGCCTAAGCAGTTATGTCATGGGATTTTGGCTAAAGTGTGTTGAGTTAGACTTACCTCAGACTCCATTTCTGTTCTACTGCTCCCTGTCTGCAGCCTGGACAGCAAAGCTTCTGGAGACACCTGGCCCACCATACCATCTATGAAACATGACAAGGTGAAAAACAATAAAAAAAGAGGTTCACACCAACAGCAGAACACATCATCCTCATATGTTTTATAAACCACCAAATTTCTGGCCACAAATAGACAACATATTTGAAAAAATTGGGGCGCCCAGTCCTCTTCCAACTGAAGAGTTGGTGGTTTGGGTTTATTTTTGGAGTGTGAACGTGTGTGTCTGTCTGAATGAGTGGGCAAATGAGAAGCTCTGAATACTTTTAAGCATAAAAGTGGTAGAGCGGTCGACCTCTCATCAGACAATCGCATGTTCGATTCCCACTGAGGCTGCTCATGTGTTGAAGTGTCCTTGGCAAAGACCCTAAACCCCACATTGCTCCTGGTGGTGATCGGTTGGTATCTTGTTTGGTGGGTGAATCCGTGTGCATGGTTAAACGGTTCTGTGACTGCAAAAGTGCTTTAGGCCTTAACCCGAAGCTTTAGCTCTGGTGCTGAAGCTCTTTGACCTACAATGAATGATTCATCAACCATTTACACAATTCATGTAATTCCAATGGATTCTAAAGCTAAGAAAAGCAGCTTTGGGCTAATATGCAACACTTCTCTACTGTACAATCAATTTACTACTGTAAAGTAATTAAAGTAATTGTAAAGTAATTACAGTAATTGCATTTCAACGCAAAGATGCTTTTCTCAGCTTCAGAATCCGTTGGACTTACATTGATTGTGTAAACGGTCAAAGAGTTAGAGTAGTTCAGAAGGTGTGTGTTATTTTCTGCTGTTCGCGACAGCTCTGGTATTAAAGGGTTAGTTAGTGCAAGTAGAAAAGCACCACAGAGATATTTACTATTTTTTTAATACAAGTGCAGAACATTTATCCTTTTTGTTTAATTAAGGCTATAACTCTTGCCATCTTAGCTCAGATTCTCAGATATGTTGGCTTTGTTTTAGAGCAACCTGTTCTTCCAAACTTGTGTACTGTCAATCCTATAGCTATATTGCATGTTTGTTGTAAAGTTAAAATGTAAATGGTCTTTACTTCTACACCGATACTGGGTTTTTTTCTTCCTTAAAAGGCCCACAGCGTTTTACAATCACAGTCCCATTCACCCACACATTCACAACCTGATGGCGGCTCCACTGCCTGACTAGTGCAAACCTATAACCACCAGGAAGCAATGTGGGGTCCAGTCTCTTGCTCAAGGGCACTTTGACACATGAGTGCACAGAGCAGGAACCGAACCAGCAATCTTCTGATTAGAGATTCACCGGTCTACCTCTGCACCACGACCGCCCATGTAGTGCTTTTGAACAAGATGCATGTGCTAACATGCATTTTGGTTTCTTTTAAAAGCTGCCTTCTATATATACACAAGAGTCAGCTATAGTTAAAAATATAGTCATCCCAGTTTATAGAACAGCTACCATTCCATCACACCAGTAGCAATTGCCGGGCCCTCCACCCACCTCTCTGGGAGCAGTGCTGTCTGTAGGCTTCTCTGAAGGCCTCCAGTTTAGAGTATCTTGCCACTAGCAGCTCCTTCTGTGACTCCAAACGAGGTCTGATGTCCAGATTTTGTTCGGCCAGGCTTCGATTGGATGCCAACGCCATCTCCCTCTCCAGCTGAATGTTCTGAATCTAAAGAATACACACATTTGGAACAGAAAGAAAAATATTCTTAAACTTAAAAATGGATCTTGAACAACTAGAATGTTTAGAGATTTGTCAACTAGAGAACAGAGACATAAAAAAAGTTCTCCATTATAACCAGTACAGCAAAAATTACAAACAATATTTTTAATTAAACTTTAAAATTGTTGGCAAGTAATTAAGTCATGTTTTATCATTCTCTTTTTATTTGAGCATCAGTATTCCAAGAGTGTCCCAAGAGTGTTCCAATGCTCAGTGTTTTAGCTATAGACATGAAAGAATGTTTTACATAACGGAGGACAGAAAGAGGTGATTGTGGGGGTTTCTGTTGCTGATGATGCTGCAACTACTACAAACAAGGGAAAGAATTACAACTAAACTGATTTGGGCCACAAGGAGGGAAAGCATTAGTTCAAGAAAGGTTCACTAAGAATAAGAGGGACATTGAGAGAACAGAACAGGCAATGTGGAGGTGGCAAAGGTCAAACAAAGCCGTATGTGTGACAAGGGTGAGGTGGATCAGTACAGGCTAAGGAACAGAGAGAAAAAAGTTGGACCTATTCGTCATGTTGCACTCTGCAAAGGCTGGTTATTGCAGATATAAAAGGAGCACATTAATAGTCAGCCACCTAGAATAACGTCTCTTCATCCTCTAGAACTAATCAGCTGCTACTCAGTATCATTCTAGGAGGTGTAGTCAAATCACATTATTCAACAGGTTTTGTTTCAACGAATGCCCCCAATAATCCAGTATGCTTCAGTGCACTGGACCTGAAGCAGCTTGGGTTCTGCTTCACATCAGTCTTCTGTGTCCCTTTGATAATCGGCTGAAGCCCACGGTCATCTCTTTTGCTGGTGCGTGTTCTCCTGCCACATTTTGTCCTTCCATGAAACTTTCTGCTGATCTGCTCTGTGAACAACCAGCCTTTTAAACTTTTGTGGCTTATCCAGACTATGGAGGGGATCAATGATGACCTTCTGGATAGTTGTTAAGTCTGAAGTCCCGCCCACATTTAACTGAGCTGAGACAATTTGACCAAACTGAACCAATGTAGTGACATCTGGGGAACCTGTGTAGGTGCTTTGAATTTAGTAGATGACAAGCTGGTAAAACTCAGTTTAAAAACATGCATGCCCTGCAATATTTGGGCAGAGTTCTCTAGTGTATTCTGTTTTTTATGTGTGTTAAACCAAAAAAATGACTTGAAATTCATAAAACAATGGGCCCTGAATCTATATTCTATTAAAGTTTATTTTTAATGGAACTGTGGAAATGAATACACTTTTCCAAGATATTCTATCTTTTTTGGAAAGTGTCTGTAATTGTTCAAAATTTACAGTAGCACTTGCACAAAAAAGAAAAAACAAACATCTCTATCTAAAAAGGAATATTTTTATGTTTTTTAAGGTAGCAGAAAATTACATTTAAATAAACTGTAGGGGAAAATAATTGCTTTAAAATGTTTACATCCCCCTACAAAGTTTAGTCAAATAACATTGAAAACTTTCACAGTTTTTAAAGGGCCTATATCATGCTAAATCAATTTTATTTTTAGCTTTTAAGTGTATTATAATGTTCATTCCTCACGAAAACAACTCCAAAGCGGTATTTTGATCCATTCACGCATCTCTGAGCATTCCTCTAAAACCCTGCTCTCTGAGCACCAGCTCCTCCCAATCCATGAAAACGTGCGAGTCTTCACACTGTGACGTAGACAAAGTGGGGAAAAGCCCAGCACCTCTCCCAGGATTACGCACATACTCTCCATGGAGCTAATGGCGACCTGCATAACGTTTTCGTTTTACATACACATCCATCTTTGCAAGTGCTCGGATGTTGTTTGCTTTTGTGGGCGAAACGCAAACACGCTGCCAAGGTTGGCTCTAGGATGATGTCACGAAATGTTACTCAACTAGCTATTTCATAAATAATTTATTCTTTAGTGTGCCAAAAGGTTTATATATATATGCATATATATATATGGATATAGTTTCCTCTAAAAGGCTTAAGAAAAGCAAGATATAGGCCCTTTAAGAAAAATGACTGCTACTTCCATTTTTTTGTGAGGCATCTGTTATAAAAAAAAAAATGAACATTGCAATTCAGGAGGGACTGGTACATAGTTAATATGGACTACAGAGTTTGTTTGTTTACTTTTTTACCTTTTGTTGTTGGCGTGTGCCTTGTCTTGAAGCTTATTTTGAAATAAATGCTGAATAGCTCGATTCAGAGGAGAGACTGATGGTAAAAGGAGGCTGATTTTGGAGCTACAATGAAAGAGGAGGTTTAAGGATGTAGTGATGTAGACACGGCGGGGGGGGGACGAGCAAGGAGGATGCAGACTTAGGATGAGATGTGAAGTGGTTGATTTGCTATATCGACCTCTAAAAAGAAAGCCCGAAAGGTTGAAGTAAAAGTCAACTACTCAATTGTACTCTCAATTCTTTGACTCTCATTTTAGACCAGTAAAAATAGGTAAACACAAAAGGCAAACAGCTGTTCAAGTCTTTAAGCTGAAAGGAAAACAGAAAGTAGACAGGCTGTTTACCTCGTCAGACTCCAAGGCCATTGACTCCACCCTCTCTGGGTTGTCCAACAGCTCTTCCAGCTCTGACTGGCTCAGGTCTTGGAGCTTCTCCATGTGACTCACAGGATAGCTGTACGTCATGGAGAAAGCAGGAAATGAGACTAAACAGCAACAGAAGTGTAGTCTGGAAGGCCTAGTTGTGTTTCTATGTGAACAACACAACTCTCACATGATACAAAGAAAACACTGTCTTCTTTGCACGTCCAGACTGGTGCTGTAGGCCAGAACTAATGTGCAGAACGCAGTAAACAATTCAGAATACTGGACAGATCGCAAACACACTTAAGAGTATTGATGAAGTCCAAAAGCCAAACCGTTCCTGACACAACAAGATCATTTCTGGGCGGTAATGGGTGTTTTTGACATCTAATAATGCTCGCGCTGACACGTACCGGTACGGACGAATTTGAGTGGAATTGACCCGAACCTCTTCTGTATCCGATCACCGCCAGCTGCAACCCTCAACTACCTGGCCAAAGTCCCACCTAAAAGGTGGCGGTCCGGCTCTGACGAACGGCTGTCAAAAAGCCTAACGAGCAGCCAATTAAAACGAAGCCCGGAGTCCGGAAAGGTGGTCCAGTTGAGTTTTTCCGAAGTCCTGCTTTTCGATTCCTGTTCACCTGTGTTTTAACGGGGTTTTGTCCATACAACATACAACGGACGGTCGAGAAAACGAAAGAAATGTTTGAAAGTTTCAATGTACTCCGACAGGAACCGCCGCCATTTTGGAAGTATCCACTGCCGGGGGTAGTGGTGGTCACCCAATCTGTAACGGCGACCTGATCGCTCTGCGCATGCGCGTTAGTTACGTCACTTCCACCACTGCATTTTACATTCAGAATTTGTTTTTGGAAATTAATACCAAAAATAACCTCTTAAAATGCTTTTAATAATAAAAACGCTTATGTGGAGAAAAAGCGGAAAATAAGAGAATGCTAAAGTTAAGGACTGCATGATTCTGCATTGACTACAAGAAGAATACACACACACAACATTCTAATAAACAGACATTCAACCACAGGTGATTCTAATGATTCATTTAAGATGTTTCCAGGACACAGGTGACCATAAAAGAGCATTACTTAACAAAGAAAAGCCCTTCCCATTTCATGCTGTCAGAAGTGGCTCCTCATGGAAGAGAAATGTCACAAAATCTGAGAAAAGAAATCATTTCTTTACACAAAAAAGTGAGGGCTACAAGAAGATCAGCAAAGCTTTACATATCAGTCAAAATATTGTCAAAGTCAAAGTGATCAAAACATTTAAGAAAGATGGAAGTGAAACCATTTTATAGAAATGTCCACAGAAGTTAACATCTCAACAGGAGCGTCTTCTGATCAGAAGGATTGAAGAAAATCACCAAGTTCACTGTAGATAGCTAAAGCAGTAGAAAGCCAAACTGGAGCAACTGTTTCCTGTGACACCATACGGCGCACACTGCACATGAGTGGCATGCATGGGTATCGTTCACGAAGAAAGCCTCTTCTAAAGCCCATGCATACAAAAAACATGCCTAAAATTTGCTAGGGCCCATGCTGAAACAGAGGAAGACTGCTGGGTCTCTATACTCTGGAGTAATGAGACACATATCGCTGTTTTTGGAACTAATGGTTTTAAAACTGTATGGTGTCACAAAGGTGAGGATTTCAAAGAAAAATGCCTGGTGCCTACAGTGAAACATGGTGGTGGCAGTGTCCTTATGTGGGGCTGCATGAGTGCTGCTGGTGTTGGGGAGCTGCATTTCATTGATGGTAACATGAACTCAACAATGTACTGCTCTATACTGAAGGAGAAGATGCTGCCATCACTCAGTGCACTTGGTCGTCGTGCACTTTTCCAACACGACAATGATCCAAAACACACATGGAAAACTACTGTTGCATTTCTGAAGAACAGGGTGAAGGGGATAGAATGACCAAATATCCAATTGGACACCTGTGGAGAATTCTGAAGCAACAAATCTCTCTCCATCCAGCATCCAGGCCCTAAAAGACGTTATTCTTGAAAAATGGAAAAAAATAGATGTTGCAATATGTCTCCAACTTTTTCATTCCATGCGTAGAAGACTTGGTGCTGTTCAGAGTAATGTGAACCAACAAATTCCTCATTTATTTTAATTAAAAGTTTCAAATTAAAGGACATTGTTTATGTTAAGGTGTTAGAAATTGTTTATAGAGTAAAACATAATTTAGTTTAAAAAAATAGAGACTATTTACTTTAAGAGTTAGTCAGTATCATTTACGTGGTCTTTATTACTTTGAACAGGATGAAATTCAAACTAATAATAAGGCAAGATGTGTTTCAGTTCTTGTTGTAAAATTTTGGAACAAATTGAGTGATGAATTAAAACTATGTACTTCATTTTTGCATTTTAAAAAAATTTTAGTGTTTAAGTGATTACCAAACACATACAGTGTGTCCCCTGCGACAGACTGGCGACCTGTCCAGGGGTGTCCCCTGCCTTTGCCCATGACTGGCCGGGTTAGGCTCCAGCAGCCCCGTGACCCCAAAAGGGAGAAAATGGTAAAGAAGATGAATGAATGAATGAACACAAATGTCAAAGAATTTGATTAACTTGCATATATTTGTAAAGGATTTGTTGTTTTTTTATTGTATCTATTTTCTTTGTTAAATTGATCAGTGTTTATCATGTTAAGAATACAAATGGCAAACTAAACAAATGAACATGGTTAAGTTGATATGAATAATCGTTCTACCAATAAAAGCTTTACAGAAGTGGTGGTCTGTTGGTCAAGCAACAGTTGGAGGTGCTTCTCCAGACACGGTTGTGTTGTGTGAGGGATGCAGGAGGGGGGTGGGTAGTTCTTAACACTGCTGTCCTAATCCGCTCTTAGAGGCTTAACTGCTCCTCAGCGAGGTTGACAGCAGTTCTTGCATACAGTCTTCACATACAGGGTTTGTGAGAGTCTAAACTCTTGGATTATTCCAAGGATCCCATTGTTCTACTGTGAAACTTTAAAGGTATTTTCAATCGCTGTGCTATCAAGAGAAAACAATTGTTCACCTGCAAAATATTTGTTTTGCTTTCTAACATGTGGTATTTCTTCTTTATCTAAATTTTATTTAAAGATTTTCAAAATGAAGGATCGACTAGCACAACTTAAAGAGGTTGGTAAACAATTTGTCGAATGTAACTTGTATTTCGGTGTTGTTGTTCAAAGCAGTCTTTTGTGTTAATTACTCAAAAACTTTTAAGAACTTCACATCTGCTGCATTTACTGAAGAATTGAAGCCTGTTTTTGTGTTATAAATCATACTTCGCAAAGTTAAGCTTATGCACAGACAGTTTCTGATCCAAACGATTATTATGTAGTCCACTTGTCTGTTTTGATCCTAGTATTTATAATGATGCTAAATAACAGCTTCTGTTTCTTTCTAGGCATTATTACACAGTCATTTGTGTGCATCATTTACAGCTGTAATTGAAGCAAAAAAATAATGTAGTTACATCTACCAAAAACTGTCTTGGTTCCCTTTTTGATGACTACCTCAAACTTTACAATTTACCAACAATATTAGACACAAAACGGTTTATTCTATCTTTGACTAAAGAAAAGCTTTGATTGGTTGTTTGTGAACATTAAACAGTGTGTGTTGAAAATAACTTAAAAGTAACTTTTACATAAATTGCAAAAGAAAAAAGATATTTCTGACAAAACATTTGTGCTGACCTAATTAGCTGAAATGTCACAATTTTTTGTTTTGTTTGGTGCTTTTTTTGAGGGGGGGGGTGATTAGTACAATGTAAAATGACTTTGTACAATGATCACAAAAGTACAATGAGTTTGCTTATTTTTGAAAGACCCACTCTGATTAAAATTGTACATTTATTCTTTTTTTCATATTCTCTTGCCATTTTTCTGATGATAGAAGACATCAAGGAAATTAAGCTCAAAATATCATTTGTGAGTGTTTCTTTATTCAAGTCGATGGGAATCAGGAGCAGACGAAAAATGCTGTTTGCATATTTGTTATGCAGAGCATACGCTGATGACTAGATTTCCATCTTTGTTTTCTTTGCCTGAGTTGGAATCTGGCTTAAAACTGGACGACTGGATAGCAACAATATTGTTTGCCATATTTGTACTGCTGTTACTTTGGGGTTGTGAGGGGCTGTAAGTTACATGAGAGTATAAACAAAGGAATGATGGGAAAATAACGCAGGCTAACTACAGCTATCTGCAGGTCATTCAATGGGTTCTCTGCATTGTTGTGAGATTTTGGACTTACACATGCTCTGTTGTAGCTTGAGGTTGTAGTTAGGTCTCTTTAATACTGATGACAATTTCAAATGAGTGCCATTATTAAATTTAACAAGTAGAGAACAGAGGAGCTTCTTAAAGAAGAAGTTTGTGTGGGACAGATATCTTAATCATTGGTAACCAAATACTTGTTCTACTCTAAACTTTACCATTTCTTTCAGTAAAAATCCTAGAATATGATTTACTGGATTCTTTCCTTTCATTTAGTCTCTCATAGTTGTAGTGTACCTATGATAAAGATCACAGGCTTCTCTGAACTTTTTAAGGAAGAGAATGAGCACAATTGGTCGCTGACTGAACACTTTTTTTTTGCCCCACTGTAAAAATTATGTACTTAAAACTGTTAATAAAATGTTTCCAAACATCACCTAAAAAAATGATTTTTTTTCTTAGAATCCCTATAAATAAAAGCACCCTAAATTTCACCAGAAAAGTCCTGTCATTTTACTGGAAAATGAATAAGGATTCTTAGTTATGCAAAACCTTTTTAAACAGGAAAAACGCTGTCATAAGGAGCAATTCAGTATTGTAGTTTACCCCTAAATCATTTTGTTATTTCATGTTTTACCTTATGCCTCTCTTTCAACAATGTCTCAACAGAAGAGTGATGCAGGTGGAGAGGACGTTGAAGTTCCTGTGGAGAATCAGGCCTTCATGAATGACTTTTTTGCTCAGGTTGTTTGTTTTTTCCGGTTTTGTCTTGGAATTCCTATTTCTCTCTAATTTTTGCATGTATGTTTAGGCTGAAGATATTCGCACCAGTATTGACAAGATTGATGAGAGTGTTACAGAAATAAAAAAACTTTATTCGAGCATCTTATCAGCCCCAACACCTGACCAAAGTGAGTAACACATCCACACAAATGAACTACCATTATTTTTAAAGACACCTCTTCCTGCTTACACAACAATTTTCTGTTTCAGAAACACAAGATGATGTTGAAGCGCTCACAAATGAGATCAAAAAGTCAGCCAACAATGCAAGAAACAAACTGAAGAGTTAGTAGTATTTGTGATGACTCCTTCGCTGCTGTTTGTATGGTTTCGCTTTGTATTAGTCTAAGCCGTTAATAATGTGTTTGTACGTTAAACAGCCATTGAGCGTCAACTCGAGTCAAACACAGAAGAACACGCCTCTGCTGACCTCAGAATACGCAAATCACAGGTAAAACAATAAATCTGATCCCACGCATACCACACAGAGAGAACTAACAGGAAAATGTATATTTGATCAGCGCAAATGATCAAATGTGTAACGATTGAGCTGTTGATAACAAGACACTGCTTCCTGTGTGAACATTTGAAATATGAGATATCACCTGTAATACCTTTACACGTTTAACCCTTGTATGGTGTTCGGGTCTGTGGGACCCGTTTTCAGTTTTTTTAATCCGGAGAAAAATGAAACAATTAATTTTTTCACAACCTGAAATTCATTAGCTTTGGCTCATTTTCTGTGAAGAACATAAATCAAAACACATTTTCATTGACTGCATACTGTACACCCACCCTACACATATATATTACATACAGCAAAAATACGAACACCACACAAGAGTTAAAATGTCACTGTCAGGTTTTACAAGTATCCTTCAAACTCAGAAATTCCAAAGAGAGCATCAGATTTGGTGCAAAATAGGCTACCATAGGATACAAAAATATATATTATTTAACATTTAGTGCAACTCTGACTGTTAAAGTTGCAAGTAAAGTATTTTGCGCAGTTGTACTATACGGCAAGTTCCCGCAGCAATTAATTGAAAATGTAGGCGACAGCAGAAACCAAAATGCAGGAGAGATGTTTTTCTGTCAAGCTACAATCACACCAGACATGTGACACACGTTCATGAACACGCTAAACTTGAATTCTTAAATGCGCATTTAGCCCACGGTGTTCACACCGGACTGTCTCTACCCGATACAATTCAACCAGCTACAGTCGGAAGGGGCTCAGTGCACAATGTGGAAATCTTGCAAAATTTGGGTCCCATTGACACTGGGTCAATGACACTGGGTTTGAGTGGAATTCACTTAACTGTTTGATGTTTTCCAACAAAATGTGAATGTTCTAGATAGCATTGGAGTCAAATTTGATCACTGAAAATGTGTCAAACTCTCCCAGCATGCAATTCTGGCCAAGAAGTTTGTGGAGGTCATGACAAAGTACAATGAGGCTCAAGTGGACTTCAGGGACAAAAGCAAAGGACGGATCGCCCGCCAGTTAGAGATCAGTGAGTGTCAGCTGACAAGACATTTATTCACAGACTGTTTCATTGCAGTCAAACTATTGTACTTCTATCAACTGCACTTTGCTGCTATTGACTTTTAGATTATAAACCTAAGTTATGCTCATTATACAGTTTCATACAAATCATTATTGAAAACAGTTTGTGAAGTCGAAATTAAATTTCTGAATTTCAAACCAATTTACCTGTTGTGAGGTTGGGGGGGAGGCGCTGTTGATCTTCTACTACCAAGGTTTGATTATGTGACTAGAAAACCTCATTCTACTATAATCTCAAGATATACTATGATTTTACTTCTCCCATCAAGCTGAGCCAAGCACAACACACTCTGTCGTGTTTACAAATGTTAAAGCTCCTCAATGTATGATCTACTTTTATTAGACTGAAATGTCCTTACTGTCAAGCATTTTTTTAACACCTCTAAAGCGGGAAAAGCCACAACCGATGAGGAGCTGGAAGAGATGCTGGAAGGAGGCAATTCTGCCGTCTTTACTGCTGGGGTAAGACAGTGTCTAAATACTGTATGTTTTACAACAAGACTCAGAAATGGTGAGAATAGCGTTGTTCAGCTTTGGGCTTATCCCTTCAGAGGTCGCCATAGATAGTCAGCTTTTTCACTGATTCGCACAGGTGGTTTGGCAGAGATTTTTTATGCCAGATGCCCTTCCTGACATAACCCTGTGTTTTATGCAGACTAGGGACCAGAACAGGGAAACCCAGACTTAGGCCCCCTTATGGCTACATAGTTGGGCAGTAGCATGAAGGGTCTTGCTCAGGGACCCACACTGGATGAAGCTCATTGAGCACCCTGGGAATCAAACCCCGATTACTCGCATGCCAGTAACTTAACTAACTGAGCTAATTGCGAGAAAAAATAGTGAACTAACTGGCAAAGCCTTAGTTACAACTGCTCTTACAGGTGGATGCAGGCTGTCTGTGGGGGAAATAGTCAAACCTGTACGCAGGTGGCCCACTGATAAAAAGCAAGGTCATAGACCAGTCAGTGAGCCCATAGAGCAAAAATGTTCATGCACATTTTTTTCTACAGTCATGATGCAGGCGATAGGTTGTAGTGAGCGCTTACCAGTATACAACTCACAAGGGTAACTAAGGGTGAAGTAGGTGAGATGCAGGCACATTGTACAGATTGTTCATTTTTCCAACCTCCCCAAATCCAGCACATGACACAAGGAGCCTGTGCCGTAACATGATTAATGCATGCTCCTTGTGCGACGCCTGACTATCAGAATTTAGGAAATACAACAATCACTGCAACATTCTACAGGTGCTTTCATATCACCTCCACAGAGCTCCGTGGTAAAGGTGCTGGCAGGGGAAGCACAGTTGTAAGGGAGTGATGAGAATAAGAACATTTTAGTGTCGAGTGTTTTAAAGACGCATATTTAGATTTTTTTTAGAATTAATTGTTAGGGCATATCTGTTTAAGAAAGTGGGAAAAATGTTGAGTTTTCACCAGATATTTTTCACAATCTATGTTCTAAGCGGCTGATAAAAAAAAACAACAGATGATCCAGCATTCTAGCAGCATTTATACGCCTAATTTACACAAGAATCTTGGAGACCTGAAAAGAGTCTCACATCTGATTTGTGCGTAAATGAGGATTTTGTGTGTATTAGGCAATTGGAGCATTCTTTTTTAAAGATTTATATGTTCAGTTGGATGCTGTAATTTAAAGATGTGCGTGTGTAAATTGTATTTTGTATCTTTTTTGTAATTTGTAAATTTTGTATACGTGAAAACACACATGTACACACAGTTACGCACAAAATGTATTGTATGTGTTACAAATCAAGAATTACGCACACACAAATCGGGTGAGGCTATTTTGGCTCTATACCAGTGCCCCTCTGTTTGACACTCAGCATTAGGGGTTGGATTGGGGGGTTATAAACCATCAAATGGTCCCTGAGCAATTTAGTGGTTTGGACAGGGAGCTTTAGTAACAAATGCTGCAATAAAAACAAAACTAAATACTTGCTTTGGTTTGTCAGAAAATTAAATAATGAGTAAAATAATGAATAAAATCTCCTTTTGTAATCTTCTAAGTGTATATTGTTAAATGCTCATGAAAAACACCCCAAAAGGGTATTTTGTTCCATTCTGAGCATTCCTCTAAAACCCTGCGCTCTGAGCGCCAGCCCTTCCCATTCTACAAAAATAAGTGGATCCTCACATTAGGCGGGTTTGAGTTGACCCAGCGCCTCACCTGGATCATCAGTGAGACCAGGCGGCTGTAGGTGAATTCTGGGCTGCAGCGACACTGAAGGAGAACAGGAAGTACTAAATTTCCAGCTGCACTTGCCTAGGTTGGCCTTACACCTCAATAAATGGGCGGTCCCCACATGAAGCGAAAGGCAAAAGGCGGAGCCTCAGAGATAGAGGCGTCTTACTTCTGGGTAGGAAAATGAGCTTGTGAAAATAACTCATATTTCATTAAAAAATTCATTCTTTTGTAACATATGCCAAAGTGCCACCACCCGGTGACCTAAATGCCATGTTTTTCAGCAAAGTCGGTCACATGGTGTGTAAAAATGTAAAAACACAACTGATGCTGCCCAATTACAAGTGCCACAGCACGGTGGCAGCCGAGGTATTCAGAAAACATTAAAATTGGACTGGACGATTTTTTTACATCAGTCAGTGGTCACCTGGGTACATTTGGGGGTCGCGTGGTGGCAGGAAGGCAGCAGGGCAATAATTGACTGATGGGAGGGTCTCCAAGGTCCCCAAAATCATTTGATGATCAGCAGATTTCAGATTGCCACCCACCTGACCCTGTGCTGCCGTCCCACTGCCACTGTCTGATTGTTAGAAATCGTACGGTAGCAGTGCAGGCATTCAACGATGACTGTTGAGATGGGCCGGGGGCCCGGCATTGACGGGGCCAGCTGTGGCTGACCCCAGCCACCATAGACCCACGGGGCATCATTCCCTCTGATGTTTCATGTGTCTGTGCATAAACTCAAGCTCCCTGAGCTCACTGAGGACCACTGTATTTAAACACACACCCCCAGTGTGCGCTGCAGCTCTCCTCTTGTCCTTTTCTTGTGGAGGTACTTCCGTAAATCAGGTGTGCACAGCTCATGTGATATTTGCATCTGAAATAAGAAGGATGAACTTGTTTGAGCAATTTGAGCTTGTAACTTTAATTTTAATTTAAATAGTATAATTGTGTATGAAAGTAGTATGCAATGTTGTTTTGTGCGCTGCACATGTTTTCTTGTGTGCTGAGAATGTGCGAGCAGTGTACGATTGTGCAAGCTCGCTGGGAACACTGCCCTGGGCTACCCGGCATATTATCACATATATGGATATAGTTTACTCTGAAAGGCTCAAGAATAGCATCATATAGGCCCTTTAAAGACAAATGGTTGGTTTCAACAAAAACAATTACATCGTTTCTGAGAACAAGCACAGCTAATTTTCTTTGTAATAAAAAGCTCAGATAAGGTTTGTAGTATGCTCAGAATGCATCCCAAATTGTTTCCTGAGTTTTTACATCATTGTGTTCTGCTTTTCAATCCTCAAGATAGTGGAATCAAAAATCAGTCAGCAGGCCCTGAATGAGATCGAGGCTCGGCACAAGGACATCATGAGGCTTGAAAGCAGCATTAAAGAGCTCCATGACATGTTTGTGGATATTGCCATGCTGGTCGAGAATCAGGTACACGTGACCCGAACAAATGTGCAACGCTGGAAAAATCACAATAGAAAATGTACTTTATTGTGTTGAAATGAATAAGGGAATATATGAAAGTTTTTCTTGATATTCTTTCTTTTTGTCCTCTTTCAATTTAAACAGGGTGGCATGATTGACAGAATTGAAAGCAACATGGACCAGTCGGTGGGTTTTGTTGAGAGAGCTGTGGCTGACACCAAGAAGGCAGCGAAATTCCAGCAGGAGGCACGCAGGGTAAGTTAGAAATGATGGAGCTGTAAATAAAAAATACTGACTGCTCAAAACAGAAACTGATGCTGATGACAGTGGATGGTGGAGGAAAGCAGGACTCAAGGGTGAGTCAAACTGGACCTACTAAAAAAACTGGAGATCTGGGTGGGTTGACAGATAAGCTGGCAGATGACTTTGATAGCCCCCTAGGGTTTGTGTCATTAAACTTTTACCCAACCAGATCAAAGACAGCGCTCCAACTTGTCCTTTACTGTGTTCTGTGGGAGGTATTCTGGCGCCTTCTACTTAGAGCCGAAAATCTCTCCACAACTAGAGAAGATCCTTGCTTTTTGTATTTCTGCCAGTAAGTCAATCGTGGAGGTTGGACTCTGGCAGAAATACCCTTTGTTACTGGTTCTGTTCATAATTTTTATGAACAGATTTTCTAAGTGCAGGGAGAGAGTCTGAATCCCAGGTTTTCATCTCTACCTCTCTACAGTTCCAAGTGTGAAGTAGCTGGAACAAGAATCAACTCCTCTAAGTCAGAAATTATGGTTCTAGATGAAAAAAGGGGTTTTTCCCTCTCTGGATTGATGTAGAGCTCCTTTCACAGTGGGAAAATTTCAAGTGTCTTGGGATCTTTTTCATGACTGAGGGAAGGATGGAACATGAGACTGACAGGTTCAGTAGTTGTAATCCGTTGCAGTGAAGAAAAAGCTGGCTCTCAATTTGCTTAATGTTAGCTTGGGGTTGTGAGGAGCTGTAAGCTAGCAGGAGAGAGTGCAAACCAGAGATGTCAGGCTCCAAGCCTCGAGGTCCAGTCTCCTGCTGGTTTTCCAGAAATCCTGTCTCAGCTGCTACTGATTATGTAGATCAAGTGTGTTTGGCCAATAAGGAGCCTTAAATGCAGGTTAACAACTCAGAGGTACATTTTTTATGAACTCTTGCTGCTCTGCAGAAACTGTCCCAGAAAATGACATAGATTTGTTTTTGTTTTGGCTAAAACCTTCAAAATGATTATTATTAGACCACTGGATACAGATGGATGGATGGATGGATGGATGGATGGATGGATGTATACATGTATGTTTTGTGTTATGTAATTGTCAATTGTATTAATTGAGCCTGAGCTATTTCTATAAACAATAGTGACGGTAGGGATTTCTGTTATAACTGAAGTCTCTTCAACCTTGTTTGTGTTCATTGGCATTGTTATGAGGCAAAACAGAAAGAGGTTAAAGTGTTAGAGCTCATCAGATAAGCTTAAAACTGAGAAACCAATATCGTATTGTGCTTGAGTTTGCATGATCTTTGTCAATTTTACAACTGATTTATTTGATGTCACTTTGTCTTTGATTAATGTACTACTGAATATTCTGTTGGTTTCTCCAACTCAGTTAAATCTCACAGAAATGGTTTCATACATCTCTGCTTTTATGTTTGAAAAAATATCCAACAAGTTGAGAATATCTTGACATATAATGATGATTGATCAATAATTCAACTTTTATTTTAAAGTTTTCCTTTTTTATTGTACTTGTTTCATTTTTATTTTTTTATGTGAATGTATTTTTGTGGTTTCATTTTAAGTTGCGATTGAGTTTGGTCAATCAAGGAATTGTTTATATTTAAAAGTTAATTAGCTTTAATTTTTTTTCTAAATAAAAAGTAGATATAATAACAGCCTTTCTCTGTCTTTTCTCCATCCCATCTTTTCTCCAGAAACAAATGATGATCTTCTGCTGCTGTGTGATTCTCGCTCTTGTCCTTGGCTCATTTGTCTACAGCTTCATTAAATGAAGAGAGAAGCTGCCAGCGATGCGATGAAACAGAACTACTCTCATGTTGTGTTGACCTTTTTTGATAGAACTTCACCACATAGAAATACAAACTGCATGTATGTATGTGCTTTTCAGTCAGCTTACCATGTTGACCCTTTGGAGGGCGTCACTGAAGATCTCAGTATGAAAACGATGACATGCCAAATCATTGACCCTGCTCCACTAAAGTCGCTTGGAGAAAATTCAATTTGACCAGTTAGATGACATCCGGAGCTTTTGTGGGCCTTCACATTAATAATGTGATGTGAAGAGTATACGGCACAACAGGTTTCATTCTTACATGAAGTTTATATCATAAGTATTGGGACAGCTGTTGTTGTTTTGTTATTCTATATTTAATATGTACTAGCATATGAAAACAAATTGTGCCAATACTTATGCTATTAACTGCATCCATTGAGATAGCTGTTGTTCATTTTGAGTCCAGCTGACTTTTCATGATTTGAAGTCAGTCAACTGAGACTTGATTTTGTTGCTTTTCAATGTGTCTGTAGAAAACAGTGTTTACTCTTCGATAAAAGAAGATTTTATTAAATTTTGTCATGAATAAACCCAGACTGGCTTCATTCGATTACAGTAAAAATGCCTTCATGCCCATTCATTTAAATCATTTTAATTTTTTATTTTGAAGACTGACTCTGTGTGTGAGTCTGTGTTTGTGTGCGTGTGCTCCCTGGTTCAGTTTCTATGTGTCAGTCTCATTTCATGCCATGGTGCCATTCATTTTTCCCTTTTGTTTGCTTTTTGCCCATGTCTTTTCTGAAAAATGTTGTTAGAAAAGGAATTTTTCTACAAGAAAAACAATTCTATTCAGGTGAATAGGAGGGGTTGGAAATGAGTCCTTTTCCATTGATGAAAATTAACTGAAATCTTCAAAACCTCTGACAATTGAGACACATACTTCACACCCTGAACATTTGACAAAACTCAGCTATAGCTTTCTGGAAATTATATGTATGTATATATATATATATATATATATATATATATATATATATATACTGCTGTGTTGGCACAGCCATGTTATAGATGTTCACAATCATTTTTTCTAGCTTAATTGTGATGTGTAGATTTCATCCTGTCTTGCAATTTTGCTTTTCTTAGATTCTTACTAAAATGACTTTATAGAATGTGAATCTCTTTGTGTGAGTCATTGACTGTACATGAGAACTGGACTGAATGGCCTCCTCCTCCCTCGCATTCCAAACAGGAAGTACCTGCTGCCTGAAATCCAATAAAAATATTTGGTCACACGTTGGACATTTGAAATGCTTGATTGATAAGCTCAAGTGGAAGGGGTGTGGACTTCCAACAAGCTCACTCCTTATTGGCGAGAGTGGTTACCATAGAAATATTGACTCAGACAAATTTGAACCAATCAATGATCACTGATGTTGACTTGTTCCAACATATTGTGGAAAAAATGACGACCAGTTTGCTGGAACCAGAAATAAGACATTTCTAAGGGTGATATCATACTTACGCAGTCCAGTTCTCTTATATAGTCAACGATGTGAGTTAAGAGGAAAAATGTTTGTAGACAAGTTTGTATGAGACAACAAAAGGAAATAGGACAGAGGAACTAAAGCTAATAATGTGTTTAATCAGAGTAAAATGTAGCTCACAAGGGGGACAAGAAAATCATCACCACATTGGAAGTGAGTGAGTGAGATAGGCTTTCGTTTTTTTCAATGCCTGTTTCTCTTTTTTTGTTTCATGACAATAAAACCACTGTTCTTGTTTTGCTTCTTTGTGTAGTTTTTCTTTCTTTGTCTTGTGTGTGTTTTTTTTCTTTCAAAGATTAAAAATGTCTAAGTGTTGAAAATGTTTAAACTTTAATAAATAACAAGCAGAAAGGCAAAAGATAAACAACAAATTACTGTTATTAACTAATAAACTGTATTGATAACTGTATGGACAAAGCACCTGTGATGTCACCCATAGAAAAGCATACTTATACAAATATACATACAATTTCAAGTACAATGAAAAACAGAAAAAAAAGTTTAACAATACTTTTATACTATGTAGTCTGGCCAACATAAAACAAGGAATTGAAATTGAAAACAGAGAATTAAAATTGTAATAACATTAAAATTTAAGAATTAAAATATGGGTTTGCTATTTAATCATAAATGTAAAAGCTTTGAGGAGTTTTGGATAATTTTTGATTGTATATTTTCAATTTTTCTAAGGAGACCAAATGCATTTATAAATCCGTTTGTTTGTTTGTTTGTTTGTTTGTTTTTTTATTTCCTGGCACGTGTTTGATCAAGATTTGGGGCGAAGCCCGTTTAACGTATTTTACAGTTTTCTTTCTTATTTCTCCTTAGCTTTAATCTTTGCGATATCATTTCAGACGGTCGTGGTTGGCCAACCATTAACAAATTGATCCTCTCGCTCGCCGTTCTTCTGCCTGGTGCATTTGACAGGCACGTCCTTTCCACCAATCACAGGAGCCGACCAGCGTTTTTTGGCCAATCGGAGCCGCTAACACCTTTCATGTTCACTTCCATATATGGACCAGCCCTCCTCTCTTCTGGAGAAGGAGTGAGAGCGTGTGGCCGTGGTGTGTGTTCTTACAGAGGTGCCGAGTCCAATGGAAAGTTTTAATTGATTTAGCACTGCCGCTAAATTAAAGTGGACCTATATCACTCATTATGGGGGTAAGCGCTCTTCCCTAAAACCGTAAGGAAGATTTATTTCCTTTATGAGCCGTCTCTTCCTCATTTTCATTAACGTAACACAACCCGTACTGCGTTTTGTTATGTGATTGGCTACTTTATTATGATTGACTTTGGGTTCACCGAATAGGAGAGACCTTCGAGATAAGTCAACCAATGACATATGCGGTTGTTATGTCAGGTTGCTGTTCATTGGCTGTCGTTCAATCGTTTCCGCCTATACAGAGTTTCTCGTCCAATCACATTTTCCGCTTGCCGATTATTTTATTGATGGAACTGTAGCCCAGTGAGCGACGCGCTTCTCTCATCGTGATTGGTTCAAGAGGCATTATTGGGCAAGTCTCTGCTTTGTTTTGTAAAGAACTGAAAATGGCGGCTTTCTTCGGATGTTAAACCTGCTTTATTACAAGAACTGGATTTTATACTCTCAGAAGATTGTCTCTAAGAACAGTTGTTAGGCGTTTTGAACAACAAAATGGAGGCCCATCTTTGATAGACGGAGGCACGGAATTAAGATTAGTACTTTATCTGTGATGTAGATAGTTGTTTCTTTTTGTGGATCAGAAGAACCACTTTTACTTTAACCGTGGGCTTTTTTAAATTATTTTTTACTTAACTTGTAGGTTGTAGTATTGCGGGTCACCGATAGATTTTAAGAGAACCGAGAAGCTTTTAAAGGGGTTCGGTGGAGCTCCATTATGTATGACAACTATCCGGTATTTTCTGTTCAACTATGCGGCCCCAGTGTGGTTAGCACGGATGTAATTATTGGGTTTATTTTTCTATCCCGTAACCTATACTGAGAATGGATGATTTCCAGCCGCGATATAGCACGAGATTGGTAAGTAATTGCTTTAAATGTTAACAACGCCGTGAAGTTAAATTAGAAGTAGCTAACAGTGGGGGGAAATGAGGTTGTAACTTATTTATAAAATAAACTTTATAAATGTGATCAAAAATTTTGAAATTCTGGAAAAAAAAAAAAAAAGTTTTAAATTCTAAAGTACAAAGTTTTAAGCTTGAAATGTTTGGAAAATGTGAAATTTGCATGTAAAATTGGAAGAAACTCGAAAATCGGCCTAAGAAAACTATAATCCAAAAACTATTACCAACTGGGGGAATTTTAAAAAATATCAGCTGCTGGTTTTTATTCTCAACTTTTATTTTTTGTTCCTCCTGCATTCAGTCGTCAAGCTATCTTCTTTAAAGTCAATTTAGGCTTTTTTTTTGTCCGAGTTGATTTACAAAGGATAAAATCCCATAGAACTTCTATTGAGAAATAAATAAATATTACGTAGTCATTCTATTTGCCAGAATAACCTTTCTTGCTCTGCTACTTTATTAAAAACTTTTTTTTTCTCAAAATTTTATCCTGTAGTGGAATTTCAAATAAACTGGCCTATCAGGGGCCTCAGTCTAAGTAGGTGGTCTCACATTGAACGTTTGATTGACAGATTTTTTTTTGTAGTCCACTTCCAGTGGAAAGGGTGTGGACTTCCAACAAGCTCACTTCTGAATGGCAAAAGTGGTTGCCAAAGAAACAATGACATAGGCCGATTTGAACCAATCACTAGTCGTTTTTCCATTACCTCTGAAATTGCGCAAATTGAATTAGCAATACTAAATTTGCTTAATGGAAACACCACAATTTCGGAAAAACTTGCGTTTATCGAAAAAAAAGTTTTTGTGCCTGGAGGAGGTGGTTTTGGGGGCATATTGAAATGGACATCTTTTGCAAAAATGCAATGGAAACACTTTTTTCTAATTAAATGCGCTTCTTGAATGGAAGTAGCCGCGCTGAGCTCTGCACAGCAGGCACTACGAGAGGTCCCGCAGCGTCACAGCTCATTAAAAGTTGCGTGTCAAACAGAGTTTTTGGAATCACAGCTCCTCTGTAAAATCACCAACCAAGATTTTCTAAAAATCGCCTCATCTGTAGCCACTCCCACCCGGAGGGAGAGGTTAAGCATGCAGCTCCATGGCCTGCGTAGACGCCTCCTTTGACAGATGATGATGAGCGTTAGAGCCGTGACAGAAATCTGAATGGATCTTATGTTGTCAGACAAAAATGGTCCAATTGCTTACTTAGAATGTTTTTTCTTTGAAACCGCTGAACAGGCTTCTCTCGTGTGTCTGTTTACATTTATATATATTATCAATGGTCTGACTACACTGCACGCAGTTTCCAGAAGCCGTGACGTCACCCAAATGCTCCCGTTTTGAGAATCAATTAAAACAATACGTGTTCTCATCCATCCCCGTGGTTTTGAATGACTTATCGCACAAGTTTCTTTGTGTTTATTCGCATAATTATAATTTCATGGAAAGTGTCATTGCAAAATTGTGTTTTTTTCATATTTATAGAATGTCAATAAAGTTTTGCGCATCTGCGTAGTGGAAATGCAGCTACTGCTTACTGAAGTTGTCTGGATGGCAGTGTCTGTATTGCAAATAAATGGCGTCTTGACTTAATTTTGTAGGAACCGGAAGCAAGGCTTTTTTGTGGGTGATGTGACACTCACTCAGTCCAGTCCTAATATACAGTCATTGATGAATTTCTCCACCACTTCCTATACACAGCGGGTGGGAACCAGACGTCGTTACCATGACGATGGCATTTCAGACGAGGAGATTGATGGAAGGAGAATGTTTGACTTGGAAGAAAAGGTCACCAGTCAGAGGTTTGGTTCTGACAAAATTCAACGTATGGAGGGTAAAGGTAGGCCAACCAAGAATAAAAAGGAAGTCACTGTATAAATTAGGCATTTTTGTTAATTGCATATATAATGTGGGTACATACACACTTATCTGTCAGTGGAGTTCTTGTATTCAAAATAAGAACCTGTTGTATTATTGTGTGTTCTTCAGACTTTTCTTATGAGTATGTTCAGAAGGGAGGTCTGAGGGACCCCATTGTTTTTGAGAAGCCTGCTGGTCTGGGACTCAGGTATGCTCTTTGTCTTAGTCTGCAGTGAAGCTGCTGCTTGTTTTTCTCAACCTTCTAGGCTTTTCTCTAGTATTTTGCCTCTTATTTGGTCTAAAGAGCATACAGCTGGGACACTAATACATGTTCACTTCCTGTGGCTCTTCAGGATGCCAGACCTGGACTTCAGTGTCAACGATGTGAAGCTGTTTGTAGGTACGATAACTGCATGACTTTTTTTGTCAATATTTATTTATCAGTGTTCAAGTATGTAGATTAGATTCTCAGCTCAGAGGTCCCCAACCTTTGTCACCCTACTGACTGGTTACAATGAAAACTGTATTTTTAAAAATCAATTCTAGAAACGCACCCAAAAAAATTTGTTTGCTCTTCTTTGCTAATTCTTGTTCTGGTTATGTAAGATTATTGATGTTTTTTTTTTGTTTTTTTTTAATCTTGGGCTACTGTTATGAATGGAACATGAGCGAGCTCCTGCACATTTCTTAAAGACCCACCCCGATCATCTTTTGATCTATTTTCAATGTGTTCCCTGTGGTCTTTAAATTATGATTACGCTGTTTTTAGCCAAAATAATAAAAAAAAAAAAAACTGTCGTTTTCTTGGACAAAGCTTCTGCAGAGCAGCAGGAGTTCATTAGAAATTCTGAGTTGTGGGCAGGATCGTTAGCGTGAAGCAAGCCCTCCCTCATTTTTCCCTCACTGCCGCTGAAAGCTCTCTGTTTAAACACTCACCTGCTAGCTTACAGCCCTTCATACCCTCAAGCTAACATTGCCCGTGCAAGAAAAATGGCGAGCAATATCAGAGATATCCAGCGGTACAGTTTTGAAACAGATGCCAACTCGGACGAGGAAAACAAAGACATTAATAGATCTAGATGTTTGCAAGTGGATGAATCAGAATGGAGTGGAGCAGGGAGCTTGTGGCCTGCCTACTGTATTTTCTATGTAACAAATACAATCTTTTCACAACAATTTGAATAAAGAATTACTCAGAGATGCAGTTTTTAGCTTTATAGATGTTCATCATCATTTTCATTAGATTTTCATTGGAGTGTGTCTTTAAGCAGTCTTTATTTCATGTGACAGCTGCGTAGAGTTTTGCATTTGTTGTGGCAAGAATTTCACTTGGATCAGCAGTCCTGGTTCAGCTTATCTCTTCCACCTAGATTTGACCCAGTACCAAATGACCTGCATGACCAGTGGTTTGGGGCCCATAGGTTGGGGACCTCTGCCTTAGCTGTAGTAGATAATGGGTAATTTCCCCTGAAGCCTTGTCAAATAAAGCTCAGTGCCCTTTTGGTAGAACACGATGTAAATTGACATTTAGAAGCTTTCTGCCTGTGTTTAGCCACTTTGATGAGCTTAGCATTTCAAACTCCCATCCTAACTATTCAGGTAGCAGACGTATGATTGACGTGATGGATGTGAGCACCCAAAAGGGCACCGAGATGTCCATGGCCCAGTGGACGCGGTATTATGAGACCCCTCCGTCCCAGAGAGAGAAGCTGTATAATGTCATCAGTCTGGAGTTCAGCCACACCAAGCTGGACAGCCTAGTCCAGAGACCTACCACTGTAGGTACTTTGGTTACTTTTTGGTTACAACCAAACCTCCAATCTGGTCTGTTGACAATTTTACATCCTTCCTTTTTGTGTGTGCGTTTTAGGTGGATCTTATTGATTGGGTGGACAATATGTGGCCTCGTCATCTAAAAGAGAGGCAGAGAGACTCCACAAACTCCATCAACGACATGCAGTACCCCAAAGTTCAAAAGTAAGGTTAAGACCGGCTGCCGGTGCATTTGAGAGTTCACTGTTTTAATGATTTAAGCTTTAATGCACGGCACCTTGTTGCTGCGGTTATGATCATGTGCGATTTAAATAAAGCGATTGACTCATTGACCAGATAGAAGGAAGCAGAACGGTCTCAGGTTAAGTTTCTCCTTTCTGTGCCCAGATACTGTCTGATGAGCGTCCAGGGCTGCTACACTGACTTTCACATTGATTTTGGGGGCACCTCAGTGTGGTACCACATATTAAGGGGAAGCAAGGTATGCAGGCTTTCCTCCAAAAGGCTCTCCAACCATCCCTCTGCTAGAGCCTGAACAACTGTGTGTTTTAGGTATTTTGGCTGATTCCACCCACCCATCCCAACTTGGAGCTGTATGAGAACTGGGTCTTATCTGGGAAGCAGGGAGACATTTTTTTAGGGGACCGAGCGTCAGATTGTCAAAGGATTGAACTGAAACAGGGCTGGACCTTCATTATTCCATCAGGTATCACCAAGCACGAGAGTCTGTGAACAGAAAAGATCGCACACAAAACACTAATGTATGCTGCATGCTTAGGTTGGATTCATGCTGTCTACACTCCAGTGGATTCCATGGTGTTTGGAGGAAACTTTTTGCACAGCTTTAACATTCCCATGCAGCTGAACATTTGCAACATCGAGGACAGAACACGGGTAACTCTACACACTTAATCTGATACTATGATGTTGATCACATTTTTTTTTTAATGTACCTTTATGTAACACAAAGTAGAAAAAAATCAAAGAATTATCTGAATGGAATGAGAAGGTAAAGCCTAATAAATTTCCCTCTCTCAATCTAAATTGTCATCAATAAGAACTCCTAGAAATTTATTTTCATGAAGTACTTGAATTTTCACCCCATTTTTATGTGAATGTCAACATTTACATTTTTTATAACAATCACCAAACAGCATAATTTGTGCTTTTACTTAGTGTGTTTTACTGTTTTTGTTCACCTTAGGTTCCAGTCAAGTTCCGCTATCCCTTCTTTTATGAAATGTGCTGGTATGTGTTGGAACGTTATGTCTACAGCATGACGTGGACTTCCTACCTCACACCTGAGTTTCAAAAATACTCCCTGAGCATTGGTACGTATACTGTCAAACCCAGCATCTCCTTATTTAAATGTTAGAGGGGCACCTGCTGTTAATGGGCAGATCATTAGGTGATACATATAATTTTTTTTTTACATGTGTGGTTTGGGTCAAATGGATTAGGACACTATCTTCCAATAGTAGGTGGTGGCGTTTAAAGGAGCCCGGCCACTATTAGAGACCGACCTCTAATACACTTAACACTTGTTAGACCCGGCTTTTGTTGGAGACCAGCGTCTATTCAAGGATTCCAGGGGTTTATTGTCATCTGCACAGTGAGGAAACGGGTTTCCCTGTACAATAAAATTCTTATTTTGCTGTTCACTCCAAATGCCGTAAAAACACTTTAGGTTAGAAAAAATATGAAATAAAGAAGAATATTTAACACAAGCTTTACACAAGATATGAAAATATAAACTATAAAATATGCATCACGAGTTACTGTGCAAAAGAAAAGTACATGTGCAAGTTATTGGAAGTAAACTATTAGACTGGCCATTATTGATATGGTAGTCATTTTTACACATTACTATCCGTTTGGTTTTTTTTGTTTGCAACTTTTTCTTCTGTGATTCAATATTGAAATCTACTATAATTGACTTAGCCAAGTTCATAATTGTGACATTAATAAGGCATTATATATTTTTTTTAGTAGAAAGACATTTGCATTCGTATTAATTTGGTTTGTTGTTCCGATTCTTCCGTAACTTCTTGGTCTGCCTTGGTTTTCACTTCTACATTTCTCACATTATAGTACTGCAAATCCTAGAGTTAGCTTACTTTGAGCAATCAATTCCTTTGAGTTAACTGGGGGATTTCTAATGTGATACTTTTGATTGTCCTTTGCCATCTTTCTTCAATTCTGAACGTAATAAAGAATCAGTAGCAAATGCAGTTGATTGTAAGGAAAGGTTGGAGTGCATCGCTTGTAAAGTAATCCTTCTGTATGCTGAACATGAGTTGCACTGTTTTTTGTTAGGTCTTAAGAAGAGCCCATCTGGATCAAGTGAACAGGAGCAGGGTGGCAGCAAGGACCAGGAATCATTGGGACAGCAAACAAACAGCAAAGTTTGCTTGACTCCTTTGGAGCTGGAGGGATTGTGGAACCTCCTGGGTAAACTAGAGGCACTGCCCTCTAACAAGAAGTGCATTCCAGCTGGGATTCAGAATGCCTCTGCACTTGTTACTCATGTCAAGGTACCCTTCTATTCTGGGGATGGACTGACTTGGTAGGATCCCATTCTACATTTTACTATTGTTGCTGCTTCTCTGCAGATGCTGCTAAAGGAACATGCCAATGATGATCCTAATTTGTCCTACACGGGAAAGCCCATCATCTCCTGGCCAAAGAGGGTAAGCTTCCCTCACTATGCACTGTCAGACAATACATGCTTCTGCTATACACTGGGTATGTGACACGCGTTCAAGAAGGGCATTTAGCCCATGGTGTTCACACTGGACAGTCACCACCTGATACTTGCGCATGTCCGCCACCTACAGTTGGAAGAGGCTTGGTGCAAAATGTCAAAGCGGTTCAAATCTTCAGGCTTCCTTTTCTATTCTGCTAAAGGAAAAACTTGGTGTCATATAATTCCGGCAAAGCACAAATCGCAATTAATAATTTCTCCTCCGTGATCAATTTTCAAACTGTTGGGACTTGTGTGAAGTAAAAGGGACGCCATCACTACCAAATCCAAGTCCTTGATTAGTAAAAGTTCAACCAGGTTTAACTAGCAACATGCATTTAATGCCTTGCGTTTTGTATGTGGAGCCCCAAATCGGTCATATAAACTTGCGTAACTATGTGGGAACATGAGAGTTTTGAAAGCAGAAGCCTTTAATGTTAAAGTATCGGTGTACCTTTATTTTATTTTATTTTATTTTGGCGGTGGTATCTGATTGGCCTGCTCCTTTCCACCAGCCCTCATGGTATCAGCCCCCTCCAGCTCCATCTCCGCCTTCTCGGCCAAAATTGGCCTCTACACCCATCATCCAGAGACCACAGAAGCCAGCGTCCTCCATGTCTGTGCTAAGGCGACGCAGAGTCAGGTAACACACCAGAAAATCTCTTTGTGTTACTGTACGTTATGTGTAGGAGTTAAATGAGAAACATCTGCATATTGTGACTGGGGGGGCTGCAGGTGTAAGCGCTGTGAGGCCTGTATGAGACCTGAGTGTGGAGACTGCAACTTCTGCAGAGACATGAAGAAGTTTGGAGGTCCAGGGAAGCTCAAGCAGACCTGTGTGCTGCGACAGTGTCTGTCGGTAAGTTCACTCTTCCACAAACCATTGCTTTGGTTGTTGGCTAATCTGTTGATTTATTCCTTTAATGAATTTGTTATTTTTGGAGCATTATCTGCTTTTATCTAAAAATCAGTAATTTAGTATGATGAATAAGTGTTGGAAAGTAAGAGGGTGGGATGTGTGCATACTATTCGTGCATTGCTGGCTTTTCATGGTTCTACCTGGTCCAGCCGGGCCTGCCTTTGTCTGCAGTTTGTGAGATCTGCAAGGAACCCAACCAGGAGGAAGCTGGAGACCCGGCCCTCACACTGATGGAGTGCTCCAATTGTGCACAGATCGTCCATCCTGCCTGCCTCACAGTACGGAAAATCAACAAAAAGACTGACTTGCACCCATACTTCTGTACATGCTCAAGCTACAGAACAGTATCAGTAGAAGAACACCCCGTGATTCAGTTTGTTAGTGATGCTCTGCTGGGGATTCCATCTCTTTAAACGGAATTAACTTGGAACACAGAAAATATGAAATACTTCTTAACATTCAACTAATTTGGTGTTTTATATTGCTGTGGAAGGGTCATTCTTCTCACAGAAAAAGGGTCTACCAATGACTTCATGCTATTGCAAAGCCATACAACACAATGTTGCATTTGAAAACAATAATGTCCAGAAATGGATGATGGATAATTCCAAGGCCTGATGCAGGCCTCTGTGGAAACTGACATTGTGGGGCAGAATTTACGCCATCATTGATCAGGCATTTCCTTAATCTCAAGATATCCTGACTGGGATTTTTTTTTTTTTTTAGGAAAATATGTTTTTTGTTGGAATATTCTGTCATAGGTTTCACCAACTTTTTTTTTTTAAATGAGACCTATTTTTGGTTACTTATTATGGTAAATGTCTACAGTTTTGATACACACTTTGAAACAGTAAATGAATCATAGCAGGAGTCCTATAGGTAGTTACCGACAGCACCTTTTCCAGTGGTATCTGTGAAAAGGTCAATTCCCCATTTGGTATCTATAGAGGCCGTAGAGTCAGAAGTCATAGTCTATTATTCTTGCAATTGTTTAATGAAAACTGCAGCAGAATGCTTTTAACCTAGAGCTTCTCCAAAATCTGTGAATGATTGGCATTATATAGTGTCCACCTCAATGAATGCCACTTTCTCCTTGTCATTTCGCTAATGTTGGTGAGCATTGCCAAAGACTTCATTCCATATCTATTGAATGGGATGTTTTTGTTTTTTTTATTCTCTATATTGAAAATGATGGCCAGTTAGGTTGTTTGTTTGCAAGTCATTCAGACGTTCTGTTTTTATCCTTTGTTTGTTCCTGTTCAATTGTCTAACACTCGTCTGTCTTTTTATGGCAGATTCAGGGTGAAGGAGTGGTAAACAGAGACCTGCCCAGCTGCTGGGAATGTCCAAAATGTGTCCAGGGGATCACAGAACAGGAGGTACAGAAACAAACATTACACTTGATTGGCTTAAATTAATGTATTTGTTTACGTCAGTGAATTGAAGTATTTGCTACAATCATCCATCCATTTTCTGAATCTCTTTCTGGGTCATGGGGTTGCTGGAGCCTATCCCAGCCACCATTGGATGAAAGCGGGGGAACACCCGCTATGGATTTCCAGTCTGTCGCAGGCCCACATTTATCACCATTTCCCATATATTCTGACTGCGCTGAGCTATTATCCAAACACTCTAACTGGACATAAATGATGCGTCTCATCCTCATTTCAACACATAATTTTTTGCTGTTGTCAAGTACAGCAGATTAATAAATGTTGTTGCTTTGTTTCAAAACAGAGGACTACACATCAAAACTGATAGTGGTTACTTCTTTGGCCAGTGGGGGTGTAACAATTCATTTTACCAACAGTTCAATTTATATTATAATTTATGGTTGATGATCCTACTTGTAGTGGATTTTGGTTCATTTTGAACAATCTGATTCACTGACCTAAAATCGATCCAGGACATCTTTACCAAAACTTCAACCAATGTAACTCTGAGTTAAATACCTGATACTGAACAGTACAGGTGAAGTTTTCCAGATTCCTTGAATTTCTTGCAAGATAATCAAGTGTAAATTACATATATGTACAAACAAACAAGTAAACAAGAGTTAATAGCAAATCCATTCACGTGTAAGTTTCATAACGTTCAGTCCACTGTTTTTCCACATCAAAATAATACATTAGAACATTCTGAAAAACTGTACGGTCACGTCTTTGCAAAACTCAGTTTTTTCACACATTAGACTGTAATGACGGTTTGATCATCTTTCTGGCATTACGTGTGTTGTCCGCTGTGATGCACTTGGTCATTTTTACATGACACTAAAATAAACCTACCATGTCTCAATCCAAACGGTTCTTTCCAAAATCATCGTTTTATTTGTGTTGTGTCTCACAACTGGCTCCAGCTCAATAAGCCCCAGCTCTCATGCCTTACCCGAACCTTGCCGCACTGGAACTGTGGACCGAAGTGCTCACTGTGCCCTCTCTCCTATCCCTGGGGCCCCCCAGACCAGCATGACTACGTCAACCAGGCTACACTGTTCCCAGTGTTCTCCAAACCACATTACGCCGCCCTGGGCAGGGACTGGCCCATATACAATGGGCACAAGGGGTCTGTAGAGATGTCTGCTACCCACCGACCCGTCTTGTAACACTGACCAACGAGTGTAATGGTGCATTCACACCAGATTAGTGAAACGTGAGCCTGCCCCCTCTCTTTTGACGCCCGTCAAATTTACTGCTCAATGTCTTGACGCCTTGACTGCCTGGCCATGGAGCAACCGCCCACCGTTCATAACTTAATTAATTTGCAATAAAAAATATTGTGAAAAATTCAATATTAGCAAGAACATGTGAAAAGGTTGTAGAGAAAGCATGATTATGCTGACCAACATAGTGACTGAGCTGTTTATTTCTCAATAGAAGTCTTTTGGATTTGGCTTCTTGGAATGCGAGGGGGTAGAGATCACTCAATCCAGTCTTCATACAGTCAGTGGTGCCGACATTAGCGTTTAGGTGGAACAGGTTTGCAGGAGAGGAAGATGATGCTTAGCTTGAATGTGATGACAGATCTAAACTACTCTCTAAAGCAGTGTGTGTGTCTCTGAAATCCTGTGTGATAATCTGAAGCTTGATGTTGTTCTTTTTTCTTTTCTTTTCTTTTTTGAAGTGTAAGGAAGACAGAAGCGATGGTATTCCAGGGGTGAGTGTTCTTTTTTTTTTTTTTTTTACTTTTCTCCAACACGTCGTCATTAAATCCCTTTAAATATCCAATGTTTACACGTTTGTCCTATTTTGTTATTATTCCAGAAGAGGAAAGCTTCCTCCTTGCTGGATGCTCGAATGGCCAAGATTTACAGACAACAACTTCACAGCCGTGATGGTGAAGACTCTGCCAGCGAGGACGACGATGAAGGTTTGTATAGATAAACATTTGCAGATTGAGGAGTGTTGTGTTTTTTATGTTTGTTGTGATTTCTTGCAGCATCTCAAAGGAGGAAGATGGTGCTGTCCTCTCATGGTGGGAGCCAATCCTCCAGAAGGGCCTTTGGAGCGTACAAGAGAGGCCTCCTGAGAGGAGGTTCCTCCCACAGAGGCAGCAGAGGACTGACCACCACTGGCTCCAGCAACCTCCTTAAACTCAGGAGGGGGGCAGGCGGGAGGGAGATGGGACGCAGAGGAAGAGGGGTGAGGCTGCGAGGAGGTTCCAGGATGCAGCGCAGAGGAGATGATTCAGATGAGTCAGAAGATGATGATGACGACGAGGATGACGATGATGAAGAGGAAGAAGAAGAAGAAGAAGAAGAGGAGGAAGAGGAAGACATTGACAGTGAAGATAACAAAGAACGGGTTCACCGCCATCACAGGAGGCGACGAAGGACAGACTATGAGGAAGATGAAGACGATGACAGTGACGGACAGGACTTTGATCCGGAGGAGGAAGAAATGGACACAGTGGAAGATGAAGACAGAGATGAGGATGGAGATGAAGACCCCTGGGATTCAGACCCAGAACCTCCTGTCCTCCTAGTGTCTGACCTAAACGATGAGCTGCTTAATGGCTCCTACCTGACTGTCACCCTGCAGCACCCGCAAAAGACCAAGAAGCATTCTGGTAAGACGAGACTCTGATATTCTTACCACTAAAACTCAAGTGTTTATTTCAAACCAAGCCCTACTAGATTTAAAAATTCCAAGACCAGCTAGTTTATAGCTTTACAGTGATTTGTTCAAGAGGATTAAAGTCTTAAAAAGTTGTGTAGAATGTAAGAAAAAAAATAAAGAGTAAAAAAAAGCTAATTTATTCAATCAAATTTAGTTATTTTGTGTCTTTTTGAGGAAAAAGTTAAGCTACACTTGAAACAAAGCATACAATTTCACAATGAAAGAATAGCTAAATATGGCAAAAGTGTGTTTACAAACAAATCCAAGATTCATCTTGCTTAAGGTTCCTACCCCTTCGGCTTCTCCCTATTCCTACATATTATCCCTCCACGCAGGAAAGATATGGAAAAACATTCTGATGGTATTAACCCCTTAATGACATCATCAATAGTTGCCGTCATCTACATTAGCGTGTAGCTGCCAGCGCTGAGAAAACACACATCAGTTTTATAACCAATAGAAGTCATGCTAAAACAAAAGGTTTCTACTTACATTTAAATGTAAACCTCTGTGCACCAGAGCACGCGCACGTGAAGAAATGCATTTCTTGTCAGCGGCACAGCACAATGTGGATCACCCTCCCACTCTTCTGCGTAGGTTCCATTGTTCCAAAGCTGGAAGCGGCTCTGGGTCTGCGGACATCTGCTGGATCTCAGCAGGGCTTCATTCAAAGGAAGGCTGCTCTGTCTAAACCACTGCGTCTCAGAGCAGACAGCCCCACCTCGAGAGGACCTGGCAGGTACATCCCATCCCACTCTTCCCTCACTGCTACTTTCATTTAAAAAAAAAAATCAAAAACTTTGATGAGCTTTGAAAAAAACCCATCCAATAGTTATTGCTAGGAATGTTACTTTATAAAGTAATTAGTTATAGTTACTCACTACTAAATCTAAAAGCTAATTGAGTACTGTATTTTTTGGACTATCGTAGGCCTGCACAATAAACTGCAAGTTCATCGTCATTGTGGTATCAGCCCAGTGCGGTATCCATACCGTAAAAGGAGGGATAAATGGCGATAAGTGGTCTCCGGTTGCACACATGTTAAACTATCTCTTTGTAGTTTGAAGTAACAAATCAAATAAAACCCTTTATGAATTAAACCAATGGTATGGAGCTCCTCGTGTCATTGACCAATCACTGGGACCCTTTAATGCTTGATGCCGGCCTTCTACACGATGCGGGAGTATGGGGGAAAAAAAAGACGTTTTTCCCTGACATGTGACTGAACATAACTTGCTATGGCTGAGAGCAGCACCTCAGAGGATGTGCTTGTGGTGGAAAAAAAAAAGCACGTCAGTCAGGGGTTTGACGGATCAGATCACTCGCCCCGGTTCGGCACACAGGTGTACTGTGGATCCCTCACCCCCTGGCGGGCAACATTTAAATCAACTTTCAGATCAAACAGCGTGCAATTTGCACATCACATTCGCGTCCACCGTCTTTAATTTAACGTGCGTCACAGTCGCTGCCTGATGCTTGTTCAAAAGGGTGTCTTGTGTGTTGGTAAAAAGTCATTTAATGTCCAAAAAGAAACAACTGGTTGGTGCATTTGGTTTGCAACTATATATCAACCCTTTAACACCGGATATGTCGCAGACGACACCAAAATAACATACACTCTTTAAAATACTTGATAAACTGTTTGGAATTTCATTCCTTTAGTTTTCAAAGTTGCTTCAAAGAGGCAGTCAAATAGTTGCCCCTTGGTGTGAATAAGTGCGTTTCTTCCTCAGTCATAGTGTTTCAGTTTATAGATATGATGAAGCTTAACTCAGGACCAACAGGATTGTTGGATTTTTGTAATCCCATTGTCTGTCTGTGTTTTTGTTGATGACTGTCTTCTCTGTATTCCTGTTGTTGTGTGTTGCCTTGCAGGCCCCGTCTACGTGGGATCCAAAGGGACAAGGGAGCGTGCTCACAGTGGGCCTCTTCTTCAGAGGAGGAGGATGCCCCAGCTCAGTCCACCCTGTCCTCCCCCTCTCTGCTATCTCTACCATCGTTCAAAGACGTCATCAGTGAGAAAGGAGGCGAGAAGGAAGTTTGGCTATCTGTGTTCTTGTACCTGAGCAGAGCTGAGCTGCTGGCCTGCATGACTGTCTGCAAGGCCTGGTACAAATGGTACATATTCTCCTCTCAGTCACGTGGATTCTTAAAGCTATACCTCGTCTAACTTGTTCTTTGCCGTCTTCTGCAGGACTTGTGACAAACGCCTGTGGAACCACATTGATGTGAGTCGCTGCAGCCCACTCAGTAACCAGGCCTTGGCAGGCATAGTCAAACGCCAGCCAACTTCTTTGGATCTTTCCTGGACACCTCTGGCTAGGAGGCAGCTGAATTGCTTGCTCACCCGGTTACGAGGTATGACCCGAGCCAGGTATACATGCTCTCTCCTGCCATGCACCTCCTCATGGGGCGCTGTCTTTACTAGGTCTGCGAGAGCTGAGGCTCGCGGGTCTGCCGTGGTCCTGTCTTTCAGCTCTGGTTTCACCCACTCTGCCCCAGCTGAGACTGCTGGATCTTCGCTGGTGTGATGGCATCAATGATTCTCAAATGAAAGAAATGATCACCCCTCCCGGTTAGTAACAACAACACTACTATCTCATTGGTAAGGTGCATTTCTGGCAAGTGGATTAACAGTTTTTAGACTGTTTAAACATTGGGAAGTAGAAGCGGTTTATGGAAAAAGTGACTCTAAAGCTACATACACACTAGTCATTTGACCATCTTAAACGTGCGTTCTTGACCACGCGTTTAGCACATGGTGTACACACTGAACAAGCAGGAAAGGGCTTCCTGTTTTCTACTATTTACTAGCGCATGTTACTATCTACAATTGGAAGAAGCTTAGTGCGAAATGTCAAAACGGTGCAAATCTCGTGAATCTCGCTGGTGTCTTTTTTTTTCCTCATGTCTATTCTGATGTATGAAAAACTTGTCACATAGTTTCGGTCGGGCACAAACGGCATTTAATAATTCCATGAAGGATTTTCTAACGGTTGGGACTTGCATGAATTAAAAAGGTTGCGATCCATACGCCCCTCTCAAATTTGAGACCCTAATTAGTCAAAGTTGGACCAGGTTTAACTGGCGTTCAATGACCGCTTGATTTGTATCTAAAGCCTGAAAACACATGTCGAAATGTGTGCAGCTTTGCATGAACGCGCACAGCCTGAAACGTGCATTTACATGGAATGCTTTTCAGTGGCCACTTAAACGTGCGTTGCAGAGGGTAGTGTGAACATATCTTCATGTTCATTTGTATGTTTTGGACCTTTGGGTGTCTGCAGAAAGCTGTGATGTTCCAGCAATCATTTGAAGCGTTGTGCATGTATGTACAGGTCTGGAGTCGTCCCGGAGCAGGCTGAGGAACATTGAGACGCTGCGTCTATCTGGCCTTGATGTCAGCGAGTCCACACTCAGGTTGCTGCAGCGCCACATGCCCCAGCTCCAAAGGCTAGACCTGGCCCACTGCAAGGACATAACGGACTCCTGCATCACCATGCTGGCAGCTGCTGGCAGCCATAGCCGCCATAATCTCACCGAACTCACACTAGCAGGTGATCGTGGTTGCTTCCTGTCCCTCTGTGTCTGAGTGAACATTTACACACTACAGTTTGTGTCCTTGGAAAATCATTTGTGTAACAGCTTTCTGGAGCTCTTGTTCAGACAAAACCATCAAACTTTGTTCTTTTGAGCCTCTAGTTGCTTTTCAATAAGCCCTGGTACATTTTAATTCAGTGTTAACCAAATTCAGAAATGAAATAATGGACGTAAGCACTGTGTATTGTGAGTACTATGAAAAAAACTGTGTATTTATAAAAAAGTAGAAATTGCTCTAGGGCTGGTTTCTTTCGTTTAGCATTTGTGAAAGCTCATCTGAACTCTGGTGTGAACCAAATAAGCAAACTCCACTCCTCCTTAGAGTGAGAGTTTTGATTCACTTAAGGAAGTAACAAAAATGATAAAAGTGCTGTGTATTCAAAGTTGCAAAGAAAACACCCCACAACCCAAAACTGGACAAGTGGAACTCAAAAAGAAGTTGAAAATAGCTGCGTTTCCATTATACATATGCACAAAATATAATTGAAATTCTAGAAATGTTGAAAAAACACAATTTCACTGTTTCCATTAAATCATAATTATGCAAATAAACACAAACCAACTCACGTGTTAATCATTCAAAAACATGGTGACGGAGATGAACAATTCATTGATTTACAGCAGTGAAATGGTGTTTTAAGTTGATTCTGTTAAAGACCTAGAAGGCTGGATTTGGATCATGCCACTGCAGTGCCAGGCGAGTGCCGCGCGTGAGAAGCCTGTTATTATATTATATTAAAAAAAATGTTCTAACATGTAAGCAGTTGGAGCCTTTTTTCTCTTTGACAACACCACAAGATATATTCAAATTTCTGCCACGGCACTAACACTCATCATAATCTATCAAAGGAGACGTCGGCATCTTATTCAGGCCGTGGAGCAGGAAGCTCCTTACACGTGGGAGCAGCTACAGGTGAAGCGATCTTGGGAAGTCATGGTTGTAACTGTGGATCAACAATTCTGCATGGCACTCTCAACTTTTGATGAGCTGTGTGATGCTGTGGGACACAATGTGGCGCCCTCTGTGCAGTGCCCATAGCAGCCAGTTTTTACCAAGAAGTAGGTCACATGACTCATTCGTTCGGAAAAAGTGTTTCCATTGCAGTTTCGGAAAATATGTCAATTTCAATACACCTATAAAACCACCTCCTCCAAGCAGAAAAACTTTTTTTTTTAATGGGAATTTTTTTGAAATAGTTGTGTTCATTGGGTGAATTTACAGTCCTTGGAAACACAGATAATGTCTTGAAAGGAAATCGGTCTGGAAATATTGGTTGTCTGTGAGCAGCGATGATACCTCCACAAGGATGAGCCATCTTGGGACACCAATGACACCAATCCCTGATTATTAGCCTAAAGCCCGTCCAAAACAGAATGCTGTTTTAGAATGGTGCTAAAACCAGAAAGCCTTACCAATGCAGGAGCAACGTGGGTAGCTTTTGTTGATGTTTCTTGTTGTGGTCGTTGCACTAACAAAGCAGTGACTGGAACAAGCCATATCTTTGCTTGGAACGCACAAGGGTGAATATAAAGATGACTTCATGTGATCAGAAGACAGTAGATGCTAACATGACCTTTGTTTTTGTGTGCAGGTTGTAACCAGCTGACGGACAGCTGTCTTTCTTCTCTGAAGCGACTCTCCTCTCTCATGCTGCTGGACCTCCGGGGCTGTCAGGGCGTCAGCAGGCGTGCCTGTAACGTCTTTATCTCTGACCTATCTCATATTGCCCTTTATTGCATGATGAAAGAGAAGCTTATACAGCGCCTGGACTGACAGCATTTGAGACAACAGTGCCAGAAAAGCATCAAATGCAGAGAATGCTTCCATTGTGGGAAGTTAACAAGGCTTGTGATTAAGGGAAAGAAGATGGAATTTGGTTCTGCTCAACTGAACAGAAGTTTCTTCGTCATGTTGTGTGTTTTGGATTTGGATCTATGGTGGAGAAATAAAAGTATTTGTATGATAGCTGGTTCCTGTTTGCATAGCTATGCTTAAGACTTTTAGTCTGTCCATGATTACTAGACCTGGACCACGTCTGTGAACATTGTTTATTTACAAACGTATACTTTTTTTTTTTTTACACTACGAGCCTTTTTAGACAAGACTGGTGGTGAGTGCACATATTAGTTCTTCTTTTCCCTTTGACTTTTCCCTTCAGGGGTCACCACAGTGAATCAGAGTAGAGGATGAAACTTGGCCACCACGTGCTTTTACTGAGGCATCTGATTGGTCAGTTTATAACTTGAACAACTTCTAATAAAGAAAAAATATATTTTAAGAAAATTATGAAAAACATGTTAAGAAAAATGTATCAGAGCAAGAATGGTCATTCTGACAAATAAAATGACTGAGTGATAACTGTTTATTTCTCAATAAAAGTCTGTGGGGTTTAGGTTTCTTGGAGCCAGCGGGTACTTCCTGTTTGAAACGCGATGGGGGAAGAGTCACTCAGTCAGTTCTCTTCGTCAATGTCAATGATCAACATTCACTAGACTGGGGGATATACACCACAATGCATTGCATTTGAACAATTTTTTATTTGGAAAAAAAAAGTAAATGTGTTAATAAATCAAAGTTTTCCTTATCAGAACACAGTGGATTCATAAATAGTTTTTGCAAAATGTTCATATTTTTGGGGTTTTAACTTCAAATATTGGTGATCTCATATTTGGCGTCTAAATCCAAACCTAGATATTCCTGCACTATGTGATCTTTAAAGGGTTAGTACGGTGGCCCTGGAGTGTTAATCACATCAACAAATCCCTCGACGCAAAGACATTTTAAAAATCGCAACAATTAAAAAAGCAAAACAAAAATGTAATGACGTTTTACAAAATAAAACATAATTCCAGAAACCAAAATGTTTTTTTTTCAGTAAACAAGTAAGTATGAGCAAATGTGTTTAGTTTGTAAATACCAGTTACTTGAGCAGTAACAAGAGTGCAGAGCTTTTTGACCAAACTTCAATGATAAACGTGACCTCTGGAAGCCACAGTTTATGGGAAGATTACCAGTACACAATGCATTACCAGTTTGAGAAGCCAGTGCTGTCACCACATTTACCTTGTTTTTGAGTGGTACGGTACGCCGCGGTTCAGAATAGTCCAGACAATTCAGGTGTGTCCACTCAGAGTTGGACCGTCATGACGCATGCGAGGTGAACAACAGTGGAGGTCACCCAATGCATTTAATATTGTTTGAGAGAAGACTGCAGGCGGGGAATGCAATGCTTATGTCTCAATGACCTTCAACGGGTCAACAGGTGTCACAAGTAGATCCGCGCTAACCGGTCTGTTCCATTTTTCTATGGACCAACAACCAACAGGGGCCCAAAAAATTGTTCTGTCCGGGCCCATTTTATAACGGAAATGTTCAAAATATCAGACTGCACCGCTCCGTGGAAACAAGGCTAAACTGTACCTCTGGATTCGCTTTTAGTTTAAGAGGAGAATCGGAATGAAATGAATTGCAGAGAAAACAACATTAAAGGTTAAAGGTGAATATCACCTGCTGCAGTTAGAGCCACTTCTTGATGTGAAGGTTTGTCAAAGGAGAACATTCCTGTTTTGGATTTGACTGCTTCTCTGACTTGCATCGCATGAAAAACAGGTAAATCACATGACTTCAGTTGATGGATCGTTTACTCTCACTGTAGAAAAAACGGGACTCAAAGCAAGATGATAACATAAAGAGACAGGAGTTGAGCTGAAACATTATAGTGAGAGGAAGATGAGAAGAATCCACTTCCTCTGTAGTTGCTAATGGTGTCTGTGAGCACATCTAATCAGATATAAGAACACGCAAACATGAAAAACTCCAATGGTTTAACAACAAAATTATAAAAGAAAGTTTTTATTGTTTTGATTTGTGGCCTGACTCTGATTGATGCTGCGTTTTGAGTCAGGAAAGACTACAGTCCCACAGACCAGAGGTCTGGTCTCTTTCAGTTTAGTAGCTCCTGGGGTTCTCATACGTTTCAGGGAATGGCAAACTGACATGTCCACTTCCGACCACCAGGGGCAGGATGCCGGCGTTAGGAACAACATTCCACGACAGCGTCAGGGTAATGTTTTTGTTGGATCTGATGGCAAAACAGATGACAGTTAAAAGGTAAAAACCACCACAGAATATTATTTACAATTAGCTACATCAAGAGACTGGAGAACCTGAATAATACCTACAGAAGAACCAAGAATTACATGTATCTAGTCCATTATGTACTGCAGCAGAAAAGGAGGTTTTGAGTTGAACCACATTTAAGTCTTTGAAGACAGGATCCCATAACTTAAGCTTCAGGACATGTGAACACTGATCATTTCTTTGTCTGAGCTCTTTTTCAAACGTCTTGTTGTCGTCTGCTCCTGATTCACAACAATTTGAGTAAAAAAATACTCAGAAATGCTATTTTAAGTCAAATTTTCTTAACATACACTCACTGGCCACTTTATTAGACACACCTGTCCAACTGCTCACTGACGCAAATTTCTAATCAGCCAATCACATGGCAGCAATTCAATGCATTTAGGAATGTAGACACGGTCAAGACGATCTTCTTCAGTTCAAACCGAGCATTAGAATGGAGGAGAAAGGTGGTTAAAGTGACTTTGAATGTGGCATGGTTGTTGGTGCCAGACGGGCTGGTCTGAATATTTCAGAAACTGCTGATCTTCCGGAGATTTTCACCAACAACCATCTCTAGGGTTTACAGAGAACGATCAGCAAAGAGAAAATATCCAGTGAGCATCAGTTCTCTGGGTGTAAATGCCTTGCCGATGCCAGAGATCAAAGAAGAACTACCACACTGGTTCCAGCTGATAGAAAGACAACAGTAACTCAAATAACCACTGGTTACAACCGAGGTCTGCAGAAGAGCATCTCTGAACGCCCAACACATCCAACTTTGAGGCAGATGGGTTACAGCAGCAGAAGAACACACCGGGGAACCACTCCTGTCAGCTAAGAACAGGAAACGGAGGCTACAATTCAAACAGGATCACTAAAACTGGACAATAGAAGATTGGAAAAATGCTTCCTGGTCTCACGAGTCTCCATTTCTGCTGCGACATTCAGATGGTATGGTCAGAATTTGGCATCAACAACATGAAAGCATGGATCCATCGGTTCAGGCTGCTGGTGGTGGTGTAATGGTGTGGAGGATATTTTCTTGCACACTTTAGGCCTCTTAATTGAACATGGTTACAACACCACAGCCTACCTGAGTATTGTTGCCTTAATCCCTTTATCACCACAGAGTACCATCTTCTGATGGTTACTTCTTGAACATGACAATGAGTTCACTGGACTCAAATGTTCTCCACAGTCACCAGATCTCAACCCAATAGATCACCTTTGGGATGTTGTGGAACTGGAGATCAGCATCATGGATGTTCAGCCGACAAATCTGCAGCAACTATGTGATGCTGTCATGTCAATATGGACCAAACTCTCTGAGGAATGTTTCCAGTACCTTGTTGAATCTATGTCACCAAGGATTAAGGCAGTTCTGAAGGGAAAAGGGGGTCCAACCCGATACTAGCAAGGCTTACCCAATAAAGTGGCCAGTGAGTGTGTAAATAAATGGGATTAACCATGTTAATTTTTCTGTCAGTCAGAACATGCAGGCGAGCAGCTGAGTCCCAACCTGAGTCCATTTCCATCATCAAAGAAGAAATATTTGGACTTCATGTCTCTGAGGTTCAGCTTGGCATTTTCTCCTCGAAGAAGGATCTTGTCCCACAGAACCACCTGATTTAAAGACTGAAAGACATGCAAGCACAGAACAGTCATAAGCCATACAAACAGGCATCATTTTCCAAACTGAAGAACCAACACCACAGCCAGCTTTGAGGTCTATCGGAGTCTATCGTGTACCACAAAGTGTCACAAACGCTGCGAGGCATTTTCAAGGACGTATGTTGCCCTTGAAAATGTTACAAAGCAACTATATTCAAAGTTCACTCTGCATTGTGAATGTGTGAGTGTGTTTGGATGCATACAACTTACGTTGGCTTTGGTAGCGTATTCAGCTGACAGATAAATGAACAACTGCTTCACGTTCCAGTCAAAAATGGGTTGCAGATGTGGCTGGAGTTAAAGAAAACTGAAGTCATCAAGATCAGTCCCATTGGATTTGTTCTTGAATGAAAATCCAACATGCTTTCAACTTGTGGGTCAACGTGATCATTTTAACAAAAGTACACCTAACACAATTAAGCACAGACAAAAAGGATGGCATCCATAATTTAATATTTTGTTGCACAACGTTAGTGACAACCTGTCAATCAACTGTTAGAGACATTTTGACCTGTCAACAGGTATTTTGGCCCATCCCTAACCCTGTAACACCGGAGATGTCACAAGTAACACCTGAACAACACGCGCTCTTCATACCATAAATCTTTGGCTGTTTACGCAATTACCACGAAACAGCTGATTTACGGTGAATGCCTGAGCACTTCGCTACTGTAAAGTGTTTCATAGCAGAGCAAAGATGCTTTTTTCTGCTGGAGAATCTGCTAGAATTATGTTAATTGTGTCAACGGTAGAAGAGTTACCGTTGTTGAAAGAATGTAAAGACAGGAGCTAAAGCTCTGGTTTTAAAGGGTTAATGAGCAAGCAGCACCATTTGTTGGAAAGAAGTTTCAGCTCCTTTGACAGATTTTCAAAAGCATTTAGGCCAAGGGTCCTAGAGGGTCAGTTTAGAGTATTCCAGTGTTTGCTGTTAGCACTTATGTTTTTGATGTGTTTGAGTCATTACTTATGCCATCAGGTCGAAATCTATCTATTGACTGTACATAACAACTGGACTAAGCAAGTGTGACTTCACCCCAAGAAAATGGCTTCCTTCCGGCTCCAGTGAGATGCAGTCACTTTAGAGGCCATTTTCTTTGGAATTCAGATGCTGCCATATTGTAGCCAGACGAGGTCGGTAAACAGAGATTGGTCTGAGTCAGTATTTCTATAGTATACTCTCACCAATCATAACATTTCTTCACAATAACAAGACTATTTTGCAGTTACTTAATCTTGGCTAAAATACTGCTCTTAAAAACAATAATGAGTGTGGTTTTCACATGCTACTGGTTGAGTATTGAAAATTGTGATTGTTTCACATGTAACCATTATGAAGTACTGATAGATTCGACCTAAAGCTACAGGCTGGACATAGGAAATGCCAGAGGATCTCATAGAGATTATTTTCTTACAGTTGCTGAACTCATCCTTGCTCTTGACTCTTGCATAGCAGCTATGACGTTCTGAATGGATGTCTACTCTGTATTATATGTGGACAGTGGAGCCTCTATAAAAAGGATATCAGCTGAGAGGTCAAAAGTCACAAAGCCCAGGTCGCTCCGTTCTCTTGGTCCAGTAAAATCATCTACATTCTTCCTGTTGAGGGACACGGAGACAAAAATTTATTGGTACTATTAGTACCTGCACCAATGCAGTATAACGACCAGAGTCTGAGCAGGTAACCTTGGACATCAGGGATGTTTGTCTGTGGATACTGTTCTTGTTGGGAGAACCAACAAGTTTGGTGAAAGATTTTAAAAGATATTACCTCTCTGAAACACTCTAGCCATTACTGAGGTGTGCAAACACAAACATGGTTGCATCTTGAACCCTGGGCTTCAATGGCTGATCACTGAAGATGCGTTTATTATGTCCTAATCTGTGGCACTTCTTTCTCTGACAGCTCAGCGGAAGCATATGTGCTGCAGAAAAGGCTGTGGTTGGTAGCATAGAGGGGGGAGGTGAAGGCGTTTGAGTCCAATTGTTCCCTCCGCCCGGGACCAGAGACCGGTTTAAAGGCACCAGAATTCAGCTATGTGTTAAAGGTTACTCGCGAGCTCTGAGCACACAACGCCCAGCATGAAAGAGAAAACCGAAGATGCGCTAAGCTTCCCACTTCCGGCAGGTGAAGAGCTCTACATTTTTGGCCCACACGCACTGGCTCGTGTTCCTGGAGTGTGCCACGCGCGTTTGTGTGTGCGTTTTCTGTATGAGGGTGCGCTCACAGTAAGACTTTGGACACACGGATGTCCACCGGGACCCTCCGATCCTTGAAGGCGGTAGTGATGAAGCAACCGAAGGTGAGCACCGCCATGACGCTCAGGGAGAAGGCGAACAGCGAGTTGGCTCTGGACAAAACCGTATTCATCTCTGTAACCTCCTCAATCCGAACCGAACAGAAACACTCAGCTAACAGCAACAGCTTGCAAATGAATCGACAACTCAAAGTGGATGTAATCACTCAGTGCTTCCTGTGAGGCTTTTCAAAGTAAAAGCCTACCAAAAGTCTGCTTAAATTTCAAATATTATTGAAAACACATTTTACTGATGAGAAATATTTGGGAAAAAAAGATATTGAAATATGTTTGTAACTTTTCAGTGGTTTAAACAAGCATGTAAAGTTTTTTGTTGTTTTGTATCGCATGTGATAAACTACTTAAACTGTGGCCTGATAGTTTAATAGCTCAAACTATTTTCATTCTAATATTGCTTTGGACTCAACACATCAGGCACACTAAAGACTTGTGCTTTCAAATTGCATAGATCTTTGAGGTTTGGTAGTTGGTATAGCCAGGGGTAGACAAGTTTACAGTAACTCACGAAAAATAAAATCTAATAGACATGTTGCCGTTATTATTATTACTATTTTGTTGTTTTATTTTGTACCTTAATGTTTACTGTAGAAGGTATGAATACATAAAAAAAATTATGTAAACTGAATTGGACAGTTTGTTTGAAATCTTTCCTTTAGTTTGTTACTTCCGTTTGTCATGTTGGAATATTGTTGTGAACTTTATGATCATTTGAAACGGTTCTTTGGAGATGAGTTTGCGGAAGTGATCCCTTTTGATTTTTTTTTGTTCAAAGCTTTATTTGAAGATCATAACAGTTGTTTGTTGGAGCTGATTTGCAATACTATACTATGGAAGCTTCAGCACAGTGAAGTTATTCCTGATTCAGAAATGCTGATCAGTTTCACTTCTGAATCTGTCATTTCCTTTTTTATTTACTTGGAACTTTGATCCAGTTGTTGTTCTGTTTGTGTTTTCCAGTCAGTCAATAAATGTTTTGACTGCATTGTCTAGACTCTGAAGCAGGGCTGCACCAATACTTTTAGCAATATAGTGTTATTTACCAGTAAAAATCCCGTAGTTCAATTCAATCTCTTTCATTTTGCTCGTTAGATCTGTCTTTACTTAAAATGAAGTCGTCCTTTAATACTAGACTTCATCCGTTCAACTTCCTGCTTGTCAGGTCGATGACACAGATCCGTTAGAACGCACGCAACCTATCTTCTTGTGCAATTTATCACTTGGGGAAAGAAATAGTGCAAGTCTGTGTAATAAAACCATATTTTATGAGGGAGTTACGGTCACAAAAAAAAAATTAAAACTGGTTAACACATTTACAATCATTAGTACATGTCAGGAGTTTCAGTATTCTTGTTTTTCAACCTTTTCTGAAGTTCTTCTCCTGACGCTGCTGGGAGCCTCAGTTTTACCATACAAGTGCTAATAAAAGCTGTGTTCGCACAGAACATGTCAGGGGCGTTAAGAACTTTCTGTAGATCAGTGACTGCAGTTTTATTAGTTAACACTGAAAACACAAACTCATCACATTGACACAATGAAGTAGGACTCTTTCTGATGAAGCAGGTCTGCTTCATAATCATGACACCAGATTATTTTGTTTAAAGTGAGAAGAATGGCCTGCACGAATTGAACTAGCAACATCCTTTTACTGCTGGGCTGAGAGGGACCTGGCTGTAGACAAAATGGAACCTGACATCATCGGCCAAAAGTGGAAATTATACAACTTATCCAAACCCTATCCAAAGTGTTGAGATTGTAGAAAGAACTTTTATTAAAGCTTAAAATGGGGGAAAAAAAGCATAAATGTTCAGGTCACCAGTTACAGTAAAGTTTCTTTTTTTTTCCATCAACATGGGGGGGTTTCGATTCTGGACACTGACATCTGTAGCCAGGTCCCCTTGGCTGTGCTGGATCCATGCGTCCGTGTTTACAAGTTTTTACATATTTTGCATGTAGTTTGTGAGTAGCAGAGGAAGAGGGAGTAAAGGTAAAAGTTCTAATCTGGATCGCCCAATGAGCTTCCTGATCCTGAGACGGCACAGCTGAGAAAGGGACTGTGGGGAACCTGGAGGAACACAGAAAGGCTTTGTGTTACTATGACGGCACAGCCTACCTGAGGAGCTCTAAGGACCTCTACATGTAGCCGCAGAAGGCTCCTCCAAAAATCATCCAATACCTTCAAATGCAACAAGAAGCCAATGTGCCTTTCCTCCAGGAGGCGCTATTGCCACTGGCCGCTGGCCTCTGCTGTCCTTGCAGTTGACATTTGCCCCATACTGCAATAACAGTGAGACCTGATCTGGATTGTCCTGTGAGGCAGCAGCATGCAGAGGGCTGTCTTCTTCTCTGCCAGAGTTTACATCTGCACCTGGAGAAGATGGAAACATGTAGAGTCAGGTCATCTCTGTGCTGAAGAACTAAGATCCCATATAATCACTGTGCTGAAAAACCTGCATAGAAAAAGGACATTCCAGCAATCGTAGCACAATAGCTTGTTTAAAACTGCCCTTACAGGTAGAAAGGGGCTTCCTGTGGGTGGAAAATAGGCAAGCATATATGGGGGAGACAGGTAGGTACACCAAATTGCATGGCCATACACCGCTCGGCGAGCCCGTAGAGTGAAAATATTCATGCACATTTTTTTCTACGGACATGCTGCGAGTGAGAGATCATAGTGAGCACAAACAGCACTCAAGATTAAAGGTCGAAGTACACGCAGACATATGGATTCTTTACTGAAATTTACTAGTAAAAAATCTAAATCTTAAAAGTGAAAAAGAATACTTTTAAAGTCCTACTTGTAATTCTAGTACAGAGCCAAAACCAGGTATGGGCCTCACCTCGATGCAGCAGAGCCCGGGAGCAGGCCAGTTGTTGGTGCAGACAGCTAACGTAGAGAGGAGAACCCAGGAGAGGAAGCTGACAGTCTGGATCAGCTCCATGAGAGAGAAGCGAATCCACACACTGGCTGTTTCCTTCACACAAGTACACATCACAGACAACTACAGGGTTATTATGCTTCTTTGATTTTGTATTCATCGATTCCTTTAGAACTAATGTTTTTATGCTTTACTGGCTAACAAAGGCAGTAAAAATGCAAAGAAATCAAATCCATTTGCTCGTTATACTTGTTCGCTCTCTTCTCTCTATTTAACCATGCCTTCCTTGTTTTTCCTTCATTTTGCTCATATATTCTCAGCAGTCTAAGCAAAGAGGACTTTTCTTTCCCAGATCACTTCCTCCAGTTCCTCTGGGGGAATGCTGAGGCCTTCCCAGGCCAGTCAAAAGACGTAGTCTCTCCAGCACGACGTGGGTCCTCCACTCCAATCTTTCCTTTCTCGTTAACAATAACCCATGATACTTAAACTCCACCACCTGAGGCAGGTGGCAGGTTCCCCACGTACCCAGAGAAGACAAACACATTTGCAAGAAAATGAAATTTGGAAGATGTTATTGTCAAATGTGATCTTTGATTCGGTAAAGTTAGCCTGCACGGTGGAGTAGTGGTTAGCGCTTTTGCCTCACAACAGGAAGGCCCTGGTCCGTGTCCCAGCTGGGACCGACCTTTGTGGAGTTTGCATGTTCTCCCAATCCATGTGTGGGTTTTCTCTGGGCACTCTGGCTTTCTCCCACAGTCCAAAAACATGCTTCATAGGTTACTTGGTGTCTTTCAATTGCCACTAAGTGTGCAGCATTCTAAAAAATAATATTATCTAATAATAATAAATAATATTCTTAAAAAAGTATCAACTTGGAGTCTGAATCCAAACTCAAACAAACAAGCGTGCGGCATGGTCCATTACCTCTTTTGCAGGCCTCATGCAAAGCAGAAGGAAAGTGTGCGTGCTGTATGTGAGTCTGTGCACCATTCTTCAATAGAAGCTCTATACAGCCAATGCTTCCTGAAGTGCAACAGTTGTACAGTGGTGTGATGCCGTCGATGGTAGCAGCATTCACCTGCAGAAACATGAGCATCACACCGTCGCTATAGATCCGGATATAGACACACTGGTAATGCTGAGAAGCAATCGTTCCAATAAAAGGTACTTACATTGGCTCCCTCATTTATTAATGTTCTAACACATGCTGTGTGCCCTGACAGGCAGGCTTCATGGAGAGGCGTCACATGATCAATTGTCAAAATGTTAGCATGATATCCCTGTGACACAAAAACCCACTGTGAACGTTTGCTAAATGTCAGTTCTAGATAGCATGTAAGACATATCACTTTATGCCTTATCTCCAGTCACACACATCAGACTCACTGACTTGAATTCACTCAAAGCACTCACAGGCTTTTAAGTAACCTGTGAGAGAAAATGTAGTGAGGAGTTCATCAGGTATTTGCTTCTGAGTCATACGCGGAACTATTGGTTTGCAGTAAGCCCGCCCCCAATTTCCATCATCCATCTGTTTCATCCATCTCTCCCCCTAAAATTGGTGGTTCAACAAAAATGTTGAGCAATATTGGCATTTTCCCACCATACAGTTTTGAGCCAATTAACAGCTCAGACAAGGAAAACAAAGACGTACATGGATCTATTTGTCTACAAGTGGATGCATCAGAATAGAGTGAAACAGGGGGCTTGTGGCCCCACCCATTGTAGCATTTGCATTACAGACGGCATTTTTATTTTGTCTGCTCCTGATTCACAATTTGAATAAAGAAAAACTCAGAAATGCAATTTTAAGCTTAATGGGGATGTCCCACTGCTGTGTTCTAAAAATCTCTGTTCTGTTGGTTTTACGATGAATTCATGGGCTGCTAAACTTGTCACTATTTTTATCTCCACTGCTTTTTTTTTTTTTTTTTTTTTTATTGAACTTTTTATTATTTTTTTTTAAAGTGAGGCCTTTGGGGCTTTTAATTCCTGGCACTTTTGAAACCTAGCAGACCTTTTATATTGTGGTTTTAAATAGCAACCCGGCGCTGTGTTGGAATGTTAATTTTATTTGCCCTGATTTTACTGTCTACATGTTATGTTTTATTGGAGGGCCAATTGTGTTTTTATCTTACCCTGTCACAGCCCAGTTTCTAGGAAAAGCTACCTTTTGGTCCAGTGCTTTGTGTTTTAATAAATATGTTAAACCAGCTACTGCCTCTTCCAGTTAATTCTGGACACCTGCCTTTTAGTTTGTGCAGTTTAGTATACTTTTCTTCCTCAACAGGTTTCTGACTGCTACAAGTGTGTTCAAGGTAATATTATTATACATATAAATACAGTTTACTCTGAAAAGCTTAAGAATAGCAGGGTAAAGGCTTTTTAAAAACACCAAAAACAAGATTTTCATTAAAGTGAGTCTTTATGATACCAGCTGTTTTGAAAACGGTTAAAACCGTGTTGTAAACAATCTCTTAATAGTATTCTGCCTGTTGTTCATGATATTGCCCAAATGTTAAGTACTGCTTTCCAAAATCTTGTGAAACAGCTTGGTTGAAAACTCTACAGCAACTTCTACTAAACGCTTCCATGCCTTCAGAGGAATGTTGTCAAAACCAACCGCAATTTGTTTTCACTGGCTCCCTCACATCATCTTGACTGATCTTTGCTACTTCTTGCTCCACAACATTCCCCTCTTCTCCTCTGTGCTCTCAAAGTTTTCCTCATCAATCAGTTCTTCAGAGTTCTCCTTCCATCCTTCTGTAACGCATGTAGAGCCTATCGTCACATTTCCTTTTCCTGTCCTTGATCTCTCTCTAACCTGCTGCACATCTATTTCTTTGCCTTGCTAACCGGTACAGATTCATCGCTTCCCTTTTTGTGTCATAGAAGTCCTCATTTGCCCTTTGATTGGTCTTTGTCACCTGCACCTTGACTCGTCTCTCTGTACTGCACGCCTGTCTCCATATTCCTCACCACCAGAGTCACCTTATACACCATCATCTAATGCTTACTGGCCATAATTTCTCCACAAATTTGCAGTTTCTGATCTCTTATATTACAATGTCTGCATAAGAATAATCTAGTTTTGTGCTGCTTCTTCCGTTTTTTTTAAATATACATCTACTCCTATGCTCCTCAGTTATAATTACAACTGCCATTTCCATTCCTTTGGTAAAAATCACCATCATAATATTGGCACATTTGTTGATTATTTTGTGGAAAAAATAATTATCTGTATTAACAAAAGTTTTCAGATGATAAGAATTGATGCTGTTTTTCAGCATTGCTGTCAAAACCACGATGAATCTGTGGTTGTGAACTGGATAAGGTGTGTGTGTGTGTGATACTTGTAAAGCATCAATGACTATCAAAAGGTTTAGCAAACACACTCAAATTTCTTCAGCAGAATACACTAACATTTTTAGAAAAAAAAAATAGGTGTCATTTAGTTTAATTTATTCAATCAAGGAAAAAGAGTTCTAACAAACACCAGGCATTGCAAACTGCTATTGATCAAGGTGTGTTTAGAAATATTGCCACTTTTAAAAAATCTCTTAATTGACTCTACACGAGTAAAAACTTTGTAGTAAAAATACTTTAATGTAAAGTTATTTTTTTTATACATTTCATGTTTTTTATTATTATTATGGAATACCAAAATGTGCACATTATCTTTATTTTAATATAATTTGTTTTCACTTAAAATACCCATCACTGTATAGATTTTAAAGCCATTGCATAGTTGGCTTTGCTTTCTTGCAGTACATGCCTTCACCTTGGGGGCCAACAGTTCCGTTTCTTCAATGAAAGAACTGATGTCTAACAAGTCTAGTTCAGATTTTTGATAGTAGTGTGTCAGGCCAAGGGTCAATAGAAACCTTAGTGTTGACCCAAGTTGATCATGTGATAGAAGCTTGGTCAAAATAAGATCCATGTTTTAAATGTTAATTTTGTTCTTATTAACTGTTCATGCAAAACATTTTAAAGATTCCACAATAATACGTTTCACATTCCAGATTTTGAGAACTGGCTGATACGTATGAGAATTTACAACCATTGTTGTTCACTTTTCGGCTTATCCCGTCATAGGTTTCCACAATGAATCGGCTTTCACTGATTTGATAGATTACAACTAGTGGAAGACTAGCAAATCTCACGATATACTGTTTGTGTTTTAATGAATGCTACTTTAGAATCACAAAAGCAGAAAGGATATGCCTGGGCAAGAAGGGTGCGCAGAGCCAGTAGTCGACCCTGGGAGGCGGCCTCATGGAGCGGGGAGCGGTCAGCCCAAGAACCTACAGAAACAAGATGCATTGGTATAAAAATAAAAAACACACACAGTGCACGGGACACTGTTTTTTGCGTTGCAATAGAAGCAAGAAACTGAATATTGCCGTTTCTGCGTAGGGAAAGAAATTTGCACCATGGATGAACAGAGCTTTAACCAATGACTAATGCATTCTAAAAGTTAGGGCCTGGGCCTTGTTAAGTTCAGTTCACCTGGTTAAGTGCAGGACTGGCACATGTGAAAAAAGGGTTCGATTCCCAGGAAGCGAGATGAGGTTCAATCCAGTGTGGGTCCTTGGGGCAAGGCCCTTCAAGCTACTGCCTAACTATGTCGCCACAAGGAGACCCAAGTCTGAATCTCCCTGTACCAGTCCCCAGCCCGGATAAAATTCAGGGTTGTGTTGGGAAGGGAGTCCAGTGTAAAAAATCTCAGAGAAACCATCTGTGCAAATCATTGAAAGTTAATTCGCTGTGGCAACCCCCAAGGAAATGCCGAAAGGGGTACAACATGGGCCTCGGGCTCGTGGCCCATGAGTTCACACAGGACCTCAAGCAGCTTGGGTTCTGCTCCTTACCAGTCTTCCTTTTAAACCCTTAAACCTTGATTCCCAAATGAAAAACAGACTCTGCTTTCATCAGAAAACAGAACCTTGGACCACTTGTCAACAGTCCAGTCCGTCCTCTTCTTAGCCCAGTTGAGACATTTCCTCCGTTGGTTCAGAAGTGACTCTGACCAGAGGAACCCGACAGTTGTAGCCCATCTCCAGAATGCGTCTGAATGTAGTAGTTTAAGCAGTTCCTCCACTTCATTCCACTCTTTCTGGATGTATGTAGATTCTTGAATCTTGTCCTTTTGATCATCTGAAGCCCACTGTATCTCCGCATACCAGCAGTTTCACTGTTAATACCCTCTTTTAATTTGAAAGCTGATTAACAAACAGTTCATCTTATCCTCATGTGAAGTTTGATATATTTAAAACTGGTGATTATTTGATTGTATTTTGTCTGTAAAATAAAGTCCAAACATGCAATAAAAAAAAAGTTTGTATAAATTTGACTATATATGGCTGACCATTGCAACAAAGTTTGTTTACATATTCTTTACAGTTTGCTAACCAATGACTTCCCACTAGCTTTGAAGTCAACATTGGTCACTCCACTAAAAATGTCCTGGAAATACCTGAAGAACTAAAATAGAAGACACAGTCACTACACACAAACCTCTTCAACATACCTATGTCTCCGTCTCCCCATGGAACATCCAACCAATGGAATACGTAGGACATTTGAATTAGTAAAGGTGCTAAACATGTTCTGCTGATACGGAGTGAAGACAGAACACTGCTGCTGCTAAAATTAGCAACTACTGGCTACTGTGAACATAGAGTGCCAAGCAGCCTTAAGCACTGCAGCTGACTCTCTGACTCAAACCACAAAGCTGCTGTCAAGTGTCTAGAAGAGAAAACTTCAAATCCTTTCAACTCACTTTACACATAACACAAGAGTCAAAGGAAGTTGGCATGCCAGATCCAAGTGAAGGCCTCAAGCTTGTTAAACAAAGACAGCAGTGGGCAGCATTGTACAAGCAAATGTCTTCTGCACTTGCTACACTTCAACACTGAGTCCAATTTTCAGTTGTATGAAAGTTTGCAGTTGTATTCATGTTTGAGTTGTTTTCATTCAAGAATCAAGCAAGCTGAAGTGAGTGTTGGACATGACTTTATTTTTTAAAGTTTTTAAAAAGAAAATAGTCATTGCATTCTTATCAAGGCTATTTTTTGTGAGAAAAACAATAACTTTAAACCAGGTCTTAAATCAAAAGCTCACACTCAAAGAAAGCAAATTCCACCAAGGGAAGCAATCTGGATGCCAGTTTAAAATTATCAGTGGGCAGGTTATGTGAAAGTAATGAGGTATCTATTTTAACATCTATTTTATATATTGAGATAAAAGTTTAAAGCCCCAAATTTGCTCTCCGTGTTTGACCCATCTCCTGGGGGAGCAGTGAGCTGCAGTCAGAGCCGCGCTCGGGAACCATTTGGTTTAAAAAAAAAAAAAACAAAAACAAACATGACGGCTGACAAATGACAGGAGTTTATTTAGTTAAACTCCGGTTTTAAGTTGTGGCTGAAAACAATCTGATAGTTTAATGTAATGTTAATATTTTTGTTCCAAGAGAAAAAATTGCATCATGGAAAATAGGTTGGAAGTTTTAGGATTTTATACAAGTTTGTTTTATGTCAGATAGTTTTTGATGTTTTTAAATGCATTAAAGAATGTATGTAATAACTAATAAAAATATAGACTAAAATATAAATAACAAATGTGATTTTCATCATGGTTATCATCATAAATAAAGCATATTATCATTTATACATAGTCAACTATCAACTAATCCGAATATTTCATGTGTTTTTTAATGTCGCCGAAAGGTGGATACCAAAAATGATAAATGAACATTTAAATAGAAACCCCTCCTCATTACATCTAATGCAGTTTGGTTCCTGTGAAAAACATTCCACTGAATTTGCAAACTCTTAATAGAAAAAAATTGAGCAAATGTTAGACCCTAGAACTTGTGTTGGTGCAGCATTTTTAGATCTTAGAAAAGCAATTGACACAGTGAATCATGAAGTTCTTTTGTCCAAATTAACATATTTTAATTTTTCCATGGATGTTATTCAGTGGATGAAATCATATTTAGAATTCAGGAAACAATGGATTTGACATTCTATCGACAATGTCAAATCAACTTTTATGAATGTTCCTGTTGTACTTTGGTCTCTTCAATTTTTTATGTATATTATTGATTTACCAAATTATGCTGAATTTCAAAGGTATGCTGATGACACAGTCATCTTCTCTGGTGCTAGAAGCATTCAAAAAGCAGCCTCCGTTCCTACCTCAGCCATGGTTCCTGTAAATGAGTGACTTTTTAAATCATGCCTTCAACTAAATACCACAAAGGGTTTGTATGATGTTCACAAAACAATCACAGGACATCAAACATTCAGGTGTGTTTTGGGAAAAACAGAAACTGAAAATTGTCTCTGAACTTCTGTACCTTGGTGTGACTTTATTCCACATTCCCTGAATCGCTCAACAAGAAGGTGTATAATAGCAAACCACTGTGATTTTCCACCTGTAACATTTTATGCAAATATAATGTATTGAGTTTTGACAATTTTAACTTTTTAAATATGAATGTTTTGATATGCAAGATGCTACATGGACTTTCCCCGCCATCTATGTCTGACTTTCTTAAGAAAAGAGCTCGCAGTGGTCTTAGAACCAGAACCTCCTTTAGAGGAGACTGTGAGGTTCTCTACAAGAAAACTGCATTTGGACAAAACGCTCTGTCTGGAAAGGTCAGTAAAATCTGGAACAGTCTTCCATATCAAATTAAAATCAAATCCTACTTTATTTGTATAGCACTTTTCAACCCGTGTAACTCAAAGTGCTTTACACAAAAACATAACTGAATTTTAGAAACAAACAAAAACACCAAGATAGCACAAAAATGTATGAAACACAAACAATGCCCCCTCCCTCCATACATTCACACACCATGGAAAAGCTTAAAATGATGAAAAGTAGAAACTGGCTTTGTACTGAAGTGGGGAAATAATATGTTGGGGATCTATCCACACCATACGCTGTCAGAGAATCTCCCACCTTACAAACATAAAAAATGTGTCATCAGCATTTGTTGAAAACAAATCAGTCATGTAATCATGGACTCTTGCTATTACACTGACCTGTGATGTGTTTTTCATGTGATTTTATGTTAAACGCAAACATTTTTTCACTGTTCTGTGATATGCTTCTATTGTGATTTTATACACTGATCTTAACCTTTCACTATTAAACTGTCTTGTGAGGTGCTTTCAAAGGTTGTGACTGTGTGTGTGTTCCTATTGCCCTGTCCTGTCCTGATTTCTCTGTGTACCTGCCATCGGGACTACATTTGTCAATTAGCATTACTGACTGGTATATTCTGGTACATTTGAGATCTCTGACTCTGAATGGATTAATCATCAATGTACATGGTCTCTAATGAATAAATAAATAGACTCATAGCACCTACACAGGTTCCCCTGATGTCAATAAATTGGATCAGTTTGGTTCAATATGGGAAAGACTTCAGACTTGACAACTTGTCAGAAGACAATCATTGATCCCCTCCATAGGTTAGGTAAGACACAAAAGTTCATAGCTAAGGAGGCTGTTCACAAAGCGCTGTGTCGAAGCAATTACGGGAAGTGGAAGGACAAAATGTTTCAGGAGATGCACCAGTTAAACAGAAGACTGTGGGCTTAAGCGGATTATAAAAAGGACAAGATTCCAGAACCTGCAGACATCCAGAAAAAGTAGAATGAGGTTGAGGAAAAGCTTCAAAAACCACCACATTCATGCACATTCTGGAGATGGGCTACAACTGTTGGGTACCTCGGGTCAAACCGTTTCTGAAGCTGGACAAACGGAAGAGATGTCTCTATTGGACCAATAAGAAGAAGGACTGGACTGTTGACTAATGCTCCAAGGTTCTGTTTTCTGATGATTCCCCAATGAAAAACAGACTTTCAAGATCCAAGGTTTGGAGGAAGACTGGTGAGGAGCAGAATCCAAGCTGCTGGAGGTCCAGTCAGTCATGATTTGGGGTGCAATGTCCAGCACTGGTGTTGGTAAACTTTGCTTTCTTCAACCCCAAATCACTGCAATAGTCTAGCAGAATGTTTTAGACCAGACATCTCCAACTCTATTCCTTGTGAGCTTCTGCACTCCTTGTTTTGCAGATAACTCCACTTCAGTAATTGCTGATTAGCTGGATTGTGTGAGCCCAGCTTCTGGTTGACTGAATGTACCTGATCCAGGTGACCAGTAATTGCTGAAGCAGGGTTAGCTGCAAAACAAGCAGGGCAGTAGTTCACAAGGATCAGGCTTGGAGGTCACTGGTCTACAGGACTGCATGATTTCTTCTGCTGAGGATTTGGATGCAGATGCACATTTCATTTTCCAGCAGTACCTGGCCCCTGCCCATACTATTATTTAGGTATTGAAGATGGACATATCATTTTGAAAATACTTGATTTTTATTGCTTTGATGTGATCATAATCTATATATTTATCTTTTAGCCAAAACTTAGAAGTAAACGGTGATTTCTCCACAGTATTTAAATTTTTTGAAATCCTTTTTCGTGGGTTTTATGAAGTGGAACCCCAATTTATGTACAAACGAATAAATAAATACTTGAAATCAGTTATACAATGAGCACTGAATCTATATTCTATGAAAGTTTATCTTTTTATGGATTTATGAAAATGTTTTTTTTTTTTTTGAAAGGGTCTGTAAATCTGTAGATAGAAGAAGCTTTAAGGTATGCTGCCTTCAAAAAGTGGCAAAGAAGAAGAACTGGGGGGTTGGGGTTCATGTGGGTTTGCCTTCTATTAATAGGTAAATCTGAACCTGTAGATCAGAACCAACTGTCATTGTCGTTTGACCTTTTAATGCTTCTAACAGCAGTGTGTTCAACTTTGGTTAAACAACAAACGACCATCAGAGTTTTTTTTTTTTCTTTTAATCATTTCACATTAGATAATACTAACAAAGTTACGGACAGCACACATTAACTCTACAGCCCGCTTTGGCCACCCCGCTGTAGATGTGGTGGACACGCCTCTGTACGATACAGGAGAACAATCATCATCCAGCGTTTCATCCCGTTATCACAAATCATCACAACGAGCCGCTTCATTTCATTGGTTCTGGTCGAGTTAATACACGGTGTACCCACCCTGGCTTGTTAAAATCCCCCAACAGCACCTCTTCCTCTCCGGTACTTGCTCGAGGAGCCCCGCCGGTTCTAGTGTTCTTTTACGGGACATGTCCGCGGGCCGGCGGGCCGGACCTCCGCATGTTCTCACGGCGGCTTTGAGTCACGGATCTGCAGTCCTGACAGCTGACTGCAGCGAAGAGGAGGAGTCACGGATGCACGCGCTGCGATTGGTTGGAATCATTGTTGTTGTGGTTTTTAACGTGACAGCTCACGTGGCAAGACGACGTGTGGTATTTTTATTTTTTTATTTTTTATTTTTATTTTTTTTTAATTTATTTTATTTTTTTTACTTGTCCTGTCCAACAGCTGAGCAAACAGATATGAGCTGAGAACCTCTTGTATTAGACAGATTTTACTCTTACAATCAGGGGTTATAAATCATAGCGAACACAAAATGTATGTTGGTATAAGCCCCTTTTGTAATTTAAACCAAACTTTATTAATATATATATATTTTTTATTTGTGTATTTTTTGTTGGACCGGACGGAAAAGGAAAGGGGAAAAAGGAGAGAGTTGGGGGGTGGAGGGGGGGGAAAGAGAGATGGTGCATTATAGCAGTTAGAGAATGGCTACAGGGAAGGGAAGGTAGAGTTGTTAATCTACAGGCAACAAAATGCTGGAGCTTATACCCATTGCAATAGTGAATGTTGGTCTAAAATGGGCACGGCCTGTCCACACACTCAGCTGTTACATACCTGCCGGTTCCGAGAGTGTTCACAAACTTGTCCACATCCAGTTCACACGCACACTTGAGCATACCAACCAACACATGTAAAGCATTACATTCTGTCATGCACACTATTTGAAGGTGCAAAGGTGAGCCGACGCCTGTACTCAGGTGAATGTTATGTTAAGATGAAGTGGATGATGGAATGCACAAAAAAGGAGGGAGAACCCCCAGCCATCCCACACCAAGACACCCGCGCCGACCAGGGCCCGCCCCCGCACCCATACTGTGGGGTCAATGGAGGAGATCCACCCGCCAGGCAGCCCAGCCAAGCACCCAGACCAGGGCCCGCAGGACAGCCACACGGGCCCCCAACACCCGAGTGCAGTGAGGTACGGAAGCGCAGAGCGCAAGGCCCAGCCCAGTCAGGAGAGCAGCCCTCCCACTGCGCCAGGTGGCCCAGCGCGGGGCCCCACCCCCGAGAGCCCCACCACCCCAGACAAGCCGCCCACCACCACCCAGGAGTTTTGGGCATCCCCCCACCCCAGCCCCGGGTACGAGCCCGGGCCCCCCACGGGAGACCCGCTCCAAAGCTCCAGGCAGCTGCGGAGATCCAGAAGAGAGCACGATGGGGGTCAGCTACCCCCATCTAGAAAAGGGATGACCAAGAGCAGTGAGGGCCCCCGAAGGTGTGCATTGCCTGACCAGGCTCTCCTAATGTTGTGACCCAGAAGGGGCTCGGCACCCGAGGGTAAGGGCCAGAACCCGCACCACAAGGACACAGACACCCTCCAGGCTCAGATGAAATAGGATCCCCCGCTCATGGACTTGCCAGAGGACAAAGGGATCCCTCTCCCCGTGCGGGGAGGGGGCCGCCGGGCCCAGGAGGCCGACCCCCAGGAGACAAGGCCACCGCCGCTGAAGGCCCCGTTCCCTCCACCAGGGATGGGGTAGGGGACAGAAGATCAGTAGTCCCACCTTCCTTGTGTAATGTATTTGTGTGTGTGTTGAGGTGTGTTTCTTGTGGTTGATGGGTGTGTGTAATAAAGGGTGCAGTTAAAATTGGCGAGCAGGGCACTGAGGACATCTCCTGATTGCTTACAGGGATGTCCAATCGCCCTCTCACCAAGGAGCCCTAAATGTCTACGGTGCAGTTAAAATTGGAGGGTAGAGCACTGGGAGGACATCTCCTGCTTGCTGGCAGTGATGTCCTAGCACCCCCCACCAAGGATCCTACGTGTCTAAGGTGCATTTAAAACCAGGAGAAGGGGGCGAAACTGTGCGGAGACCATGGGAGCGGTGGACCACTGCCAAGTGGCTCGGCCCCTCGAGGTATTCCGCAAGCACGCCCCTCCTTCCAACCTAATAAGTGGTCGTATGAGGAAGGAGGGAAGGTCGGGGACAGCTACCAAACTGACCCCCGATGATGAAACAACCGTCCCCCCGCCCCCCCAGCATTGGGCCCAAGTCTCCCCAGGGCAGAGGCCCCACCGCCCGAAAGCCAACCCCCCAGGCCCCACACCCCCCACCCCACACAAAGAGAGAGGAGCCCAGAGGGGGCCAGCCCCCAGGGCGGCAGCTGACTTTCTCTAGAAAACCCACCCGACAGTGGCAGACTTAGCAGTTTGAGGGCCCCAGGTGGAAAAAAAGGAGGGGCCCTCTGCAGACGTTTTTTTTTTTTTAAATGTTAAATAACTTCTTCATTGGTCCACTAGTACACAAAATCAATGTCAAGAATCCAATGTTTTGATAAGCATTTAAAAACTGAAATCATGTCAAAACTGACGTTCAGCATACCTTGCAACCTGCACTAAAGTTGAACACGTAATGCACAAAATACAGCACTTTTGAGGATAAAAAAGAAACGCTTACAATCAAATGTAAAAAACTGCATTTATGAAAGAAATTAGTTTAATTAATTAATGGAGGGACTTAGGCAGGTGGATAAAGGTTCTCATTTATCTAGTTGACTCAGTCTTGACGTTGAGTCACAGCATCTGGACTTAAAATATACTTTCTTGAGATGTTTCACCAATCTTTCAAGTGGCTTCATTAGTCTGAGTTTGACAGGGAACACTTTAAAGTTTTGTAAAGCCAACGTGATGGGAAGAAGAACAATGGATATCCTGTGTGTTCAAGAGACTAGATCAGGGATGGGCAACTCCAGGCCTCGAGGGCAACAGTGTCTGCATGATTTCTAGATATCCAAGCCCTACTCATGACTGATTACCTGGTTCAGGTGTGTCCAGCCAATTAGAGCATGTCAAAGCATGGTATGTTGGAAAACATGCAGGAATACGGCCCTCGAGGCTTGGAGTTGCCCATCCCTGGACTAGATGGAAAAAAGAGTGAGGCGTATAGATTAAGAGCAGGTTCAAGCTGTTTTGTCATGGTGTGTATGAAACCAGGAATGGAGTGGAAGTGAGTTCTGGAGGTGCAGAGGGTCAGGTAGCATGTTGTCAGATGTTAGCATGTTTCCCCCCAGGAAAGATCTGAGAAGAAGAGAAGGAGACGATCTGGAGGGAAACAGATCCAGGGCAATGATCCGATCTGGTCCTAGAGACACACTTCTACATTTTTTTGATGCTACTCTCCTCAAACTTACTTTATTCAGTTCAGGCAGGCTTTGCAGATGTCGAACAATGGCAATCATTGAATCCAGATGTTTTTAAATTGGATAGACTTTAGTGGAAATGTTAGTGATGGAAACAGGAAGTGATAAAGTGATGGGTACGCTTCTGATTAAGGACAGGAATGCAGAAGGACAGATGATGATAGTATAAAAGAATGAAAATAACTGTGGTGAACAATTTTTTCCAGAAAATTGAGGAGCATAGCATGAAGAAGAGTGAAGAGAGCACACAAGTTAATCCACATATTTGTGCAAACGTTGTGATCTCTGAGAAAATAGTCATTGCAAAGTAAGGGGGTGGAGAGTGATACTTGACTGCATAGAAGATGATGTGTGATGGGACTCTAACAACCTAAGAGAAATGAGTGGTGGAGGTTGAAAAGGTAGAGAGAGGAGTTCAAACAGACCTAGAGGTTCCATCAGGGATGTCACACTCATTTAAGAACACCCTAAACGCGGGTCCTTGAATGCGCATACAATGCATGGTTTTCACGCTGGGCAAGCAGAGAGGAGATACTTCTTTTCTTTTTCTACTGCTCAAGAGCTTATGTCCAATTAAAAGTCTTGGTGCGAAATATCAATGTGGTGCAAATCTTGTCAATCTTGCTCCAGGCTTTTTCTTTCACAGCTCTGTTCTGATATAAGAAAGACCTGTCATAAAATTCCTGCCAGGCACCAACATTCATTCATTCATTCATTTTCCAATCCGCTTTATCCCTTTCGGGGTCACGGGGTTGCCGGAGCCTAACCCGGCTGCTCATGGGCGAAGGCAGGGTACACCCCTGGACTGGTCGCCAGTCTGTCGCAGGGGCCACAATCACACACCCATGCACACCCACATTCACACCTAGGGACAATTTAGAGTAACCAATTAACCTATGAAGCATGTTTTTGGACGGTGGGAGGAAGCCGGAGTACCAGGAGAAAACCCACGCATGCACGGGGAGAACATGCAAACTCCACACAGAAAGGTCCCCCAGCCAGGACTTGAACCGGGAACCTTCTTGCTGTGAGGCAGGAGCGCTAACCACTGCGCCACCGTGCAGCCCCAGGCACCAACAGCAATTTTAAATTTATCCTTCATGGTCGACTTTCAAACGCTTGGCACTTTTGTGAATTATAAGGGACATCATTCATACGTCAAATCCTCCTTCTTAATTGGTAAAACTTTGACCTGGTTTAAGTTTCAATGCGTGTTCAGTGGTTGAGCGTTTTGTGAGTAGAACCCAAAAATGGTTATAGAAACCTGCGTACGCAGGCAACGCATGCAACGCATGAACATGAGCATTTTGAATGGTGAAGCTCAAAATGCGTATTTACACACGTTTACACAGAACTTTTCATTGGAAGAGGCATCTTGAACATGAGGGGGTGTGAACATAGCAGCAGAAGGTGAGGGTGGAGATGGCAAAGGCCAAACGAAGGGCGTATGAGGACTTGGGTGACTGTTTGACCACAAAGGAGGGAGGGGTTAATCTGTTGGCAGAAGAACAATGATGGTAAGAATGTGCAGCAGGTTCAAGTTCAAATATGATAGATGGAAGGAGTACTTTGAAGAGTTGATGAATCTGAGACACGATAAAGAGGAAGAAGTGGCTGTTTAGAAGCAGGAAAGAGTAATGATCAGTAAGAATGAAGTGAGGGAGGCATTGAAGAAGATGAAGAGGGGAAAAGTAGTTGGTCCTTACAACATTTCTTTGGAAGTATAGAAGTGTTTTGGTGGAAGTAGAGTTTCAGACTGTGCTGTATTCATTTACAATATTTGTTTTGGGAATGCTTCTGAAGAGAAACAGACAGTCAGAAAGAGTTGCATTGTGTCTTTTGTAGATCTAAAGAAAGAGAAGCTGCGGTTCTAAATGAGAAAGTCTGGAGTGATATTGAAGTAGGTTGCAGTTGTGCAGGGCATGTCTGAGAGCTGGAAGACAGTAATGAGATGTTCCGTAGATGTGACAGAGGACTTCAAGGTGGAGGCGGGACTACACCAAGGAGCAGGTTCTAGCCCCTTCTTGTTTTCCATGGTGATGGAAAGACTGACAGATGAGTTTGAACAGGAATCTCTGCAGTGATATTAGCAGATGATGTTGTCAATTATAGTGAAAGGATGGAGCTGGTGAAAGAACACCCAAACCAGGAGAGGTTTGCTCTGGAAAGAGAAGTCAGCCACAGCAAAATAGAGTATTTGTATGTAAAGGAGGAGGAACTCAAGTGAGGTTGTTCAAGAAAATTCTGCTTGAAGAAATGCACAACGTGAACTGTGTATTCTTTTTGAAAAATAAAATCTTTTTCACCAATCATATTGGCAACATTCTCCACACAGATGCACTGTGTGTGGGAAAAGTCCTGCCCATAGAGTAAAGCATGCCACATTTTTGCACTGCATTTTCTTCCCACATTTTACAATACTCTAATCAGAAACATCCATCTTCTCATCCATTCTCACAATTATTACCCATAGCATGTACACGACTTCAAGAAAAACAACCACAACAATGTATAACACTTTTTGAGATCATTATGAGAATGTTGCGAAGCAAGTTTAAATACCTCAGAAATGATCCACAACAAAGTGAAAGACTTAAAGCTCTGTGTCAACATTCTAGAACAATGGAGCGTGAGGGACAGAGGTGAAAAGGTGTGTACAAGTAGGTTGCAACGTGGTGGATGGTTTCAGCCGTAATATGTGACAAGAGTGTCAGAAAATATTTCAGGAAGAGAGCCTTGAACATTTAGAACCAGACTACTTTAATACTTGATTTGTATTGACATTTCTTGCTTTTAGCCATGTTCTGTTTTGAGTTAGTGAGCCAGCAGGAAATATCACAGTTGTAGACTGCCAGGTGAGCCTGTAGAGAGAAAATGAAAAACAACAACAACAACATCAATAAAGAAAACAACAATAAATCAGAGGAACTGCTCGTGTTGGATGTTTTGGAGATAAAAGAAGGGAAGCCGAACTGAAATAGTTTGGACTTCACTCCAAGGAGGGACAGAAATCGTGTTGGTAAAAAGATGCTGAGATAGGATCTTTAAAGAAGGAGGAAGACCAACGAGAAGGTTCATTGATGTGATCAAAGAACACATTAAGACAGTTGGTGTGAGTGATTAGGATGCAGAGGACAAGGTTAAATGGAGCTTGACCACTTCTTTACTAAAGAAAAAGTCTTTGTTATCCTTAAAGAATGATGCAGTTGCAGAACAAATTCATATGAAACCAGTGTTTCAACAATGGAGATTCAAAAGTGCGGTTTACAAATGGACTACTTTACCATCATTTTAGACCAATTTTTAGTCCTCATCAGACTAAACTTTTTCAGATTCCTGTGAATCTCTTTTGTCTGAAATCTTGATACTCAGCTTCTCTTTGTTTCAAAGTTTTTGCACTCTCATTTTCAGTTCTGAAACCTTCACCACAAACAACAAAGACTGGTTTCTCTACTGGCACACATTAGTCAGATGTCACAGCTGTAGTTCATAAGTCTAAATGCTGTATCATTTAGCAGTTTATGCTTAAACCAAGCATTAAGTTGTAGCTGCATACATAGATTTGTTTTACTGATTCAATGTAATTCCACTATCTCATGCTGCTTAGATTTTCAGATTTAGTTACTTCTGTTGATCACTTTCTGATCGCTGCCAGTTACACAACATTGTTTTGCACATTCCATAGATAAACATTACAGCACAGCTGCACATTTGTATAATTTAGTTTTTCTTGGAAAAAAATCGATGGAAAGCCAAGCTCAAACATAATTTTGGGAAAAAAAAACATTAAAGCTGGATGGCAGGGTTGAAGGACCCTTGCAACAGGCTTTAGTCTTTTGTTCACTGCATCCCTCACCCTTTCTCGTATTCCCTCTGTTCACCTTTTTTGCTATCATTCCATCCTGTTGTCAGTTCCTTGGGAAGGCCACCACAGTAACGCTCTTCTAACTCCCACCCTCATCACGACGCCCCTGATCTTGTGCAGGTCTACAAGCTTCTTCCTTAAGTCCACTGAAGTCTCTTTAGTCTTTGCCATGTTGGAGAGTTTGGACTCTGATTCTGTGGACAAGTGTCTTTTCTACTGCTGACTAGTTCAAACAGGTGTGTTCAATTCCCAGGTCATGAGAAGAACGATGGGGTGACTGTGCTCCTGCAGAATTAACAATATCTTAACAATATCAGACCTAAACAGCTTTAAATTTCAACAATTAAAAACTTACCATTTTAGAATGGCTTTAAATGCTCCAAAGTTGGTGGCATTTTTTTTCTTTTTATTTGTATTATTGCATTCTTATTTATCTTTTAAGTATTTTATTGCTGATTTCTTTATGTAATTTTATTATGTTTTTAATTTTGTTCTTCATTTGCCTAATTATGTACTTTATTCTGTCTTCTATTGTAAAACACTTTGGTACACCTAAAAGAGTTGTAAAGTGCTTTATAAACAAAGTTTCATTCATTAATTCATTCATTCATTCAGGTGGCAGGTTGATATGGAGAGTCTAGCAGCTAGACTCTAGCTGGTCTGTGTTAACCAGAACTCTTAATGGTTACTCTGGATTCAAATATGTTTTTCCCTCAATGAAATGCCAATATATATTCATTAAAGTCAATTTATTGATTTTCTTTGTGATTTTCTGTCTCTCACTGTTCACATCAACCTAGCATTAGGATGACAGACTGTCAGATTCTGTTTAAGAGAGCAAACCTTCAAAATCAGACAGGGATCAAATTCACATTTCCTCCACTATGTCATGCAATATCAAAATTGTCATAAAGATGACCTCTCATTGCAACATTTCTGAGATTATATAAATTTAGTTATGTGGTGGCAAAATCCTTTTTTCCAGCATGGACACCAAAATGAGGTGGTATGCCATAACCACTGTGATTTTTTTTCTTTTTTGTTATCTGAAGTCGATAAAGGTGTATATTTTTACACATTTACATTTTGTGGTTTTATCCGGCAACCTGACCTTTTAGAAACACTGACCCTGTTGATAAGATATCCTTCATTGAGGAGCTGTAGTGCAAAGCTAGAGCGGTCAACCCCTGATTGGAAGGTTGCAGGTTCATTTCCTACCTTGCCTGCTCATATGTTGAAGTTGGGCTTTAAGTATGCCATTTACCCTAACACATGTGATGTCCTTTCATTTAGGTCCCAGATGCCTCAGTGTCTCCAGTTTTAGGTGATTCAAGTTAGTGCTTGTAAGGAAATGTAGTGTATGGCATTGTCACACCTTTCTGTCTTTGAAATTAGTGACATTTTTAGGAAGCAATCAATGATGAAGCAAAAGGAGGGTCAGAGCTGTGGTCATTGACATATTTGACAAATAAACATTTGCCAATTGGTGGCAGCCTTCATGAAAAAAAAGGTTTCAATATCATAACCTTAAACAATCTTTGATTGTTTATGGTTTTATTCTTTAATTCTTTATTGCTTTCTTAGAAGTGCTTGTGTTGTTGTGAATGCTAGCAGATGGCCGCTTTTTAATTTTCTTTTAGATTAAAAAAGCTTCAATTCACTTCAATGATATTCTATTCTATGATTCTCCTCTAGAAGTTCAGCTTTTTAACCCATAAGAACCCAGAGCCCTTTTTCCTTAAAGTTAGACTCAATCATCTTTTGTAAAACCGTTCTCAGTGGTATTTTAATTATGATTATGCCGTTTTTAGGCAAAATAATAATTAAAAAACGGTGTAATTTTGTAGGACGTCGTTTCTGCAGAGCACCAGGTGTTTAATAGTAAATAATAATAATAATAATATTCGCCCTATTTGTGTGTTTGGCCCACTGACTACATTTTTGGGTCATGAAAAATAACAAGGATGTGACGTAAATCTAGTTTCAAGCCGCAGCTCAACATTACGCATGCGCAGTAGCAGCAAAAAGGGTAACAGGAAATGAGAACGTGTCTCCTGGTTAAGCGGTGGAACCAGGAACGTCTCTCCTGGTGGAGCGGAACCAGGTGGAAGCAAGTGCTGGATACCGGCAGAACCAGAACGGAGCACGTCTGGGGACTGGAACAGAGAACTACCGAACCGGGCCCTAGTCCCCCTCAAACAGAGCGGAGACAGTGAGCTGCTGCATGCCAAGCGGCGACCCGTCCCATCGGCCACCAGCCGAATCTAGTCACCGGCAACCGCCCTTAAAATGAGACTAAAAGTGGGGTTCCTTCTCCGGAGTGCGCTCGTGGTCGGGACGTTCCTTGGTCTACTTTTGTTATGGTCGTCCCTGTCACCAAAGAACGATGACGAAAGCCCGTTTGGAAAAAGGGTAAGAAACCACGAAGCTGGGCTGGTGTTTCTGGGCATGTTTGGTCCTCTGAAGCCCAGCCGTGCTGTCGCAGGTTCCAGCTCCAGCTCCGGGCCGGTGAGAGCTCTCGTACCTTACACGTTAAGAACAGGACGCGCATCCGTATTTGACGTCACACTTCATGTACGAGCTGCTTATGGTGAAGTTTTCTCCTGTTGGGTTCAGGCTGGTGCAGGAATGTCAAACGTGAGCTCCCAAAAAAATCCGTTCTGAAAAGATTTCCTTTAGTCCTGAAATCTGAGGGTTGATGGACCTTTTAAAACAACTTTGCTTCTTTTTCTGTTGAGTTTTCTTCTTCCCTTCACTATTGGTTTAGTTGACTTAAAGAATCTCTGATGAAAATGATGTTTTTGTAGTCTTTTACATGTTCTTGTTGCAGTTTTCTGATAATGGTGGACATGTTTAAAGAAAGTTAAGATTACAATGGCATTTCTGATTATTTCTTGATTCAGATCGTTGTGAATCAGGAGCAGACGAAAAAAAAAATGCTGTTTTTGTGACATAGAAAATACGCTGGGCGGACAACAAGCTCCCTGCTCCATTCTGATCCATGTACATCTTTGTTTTACTCATCAAAGCTGGTATCTGGCTCAAACTGTACGGCTGGATAGCGCCAATATTACTCACCAGTTTTGCTGCACCGTAAATGTTAGGTTTGGATGTGAACGGCTGTAAGCTAGCAGAAGAGAGTGTAAACATTTGGATGACGGAAAGTGGGGGCAGGCTTGCTGCGCACCAACTGTCCCACCCACAGCTCAAAGGCAAAGTTCTAATGAACTCCTACCACTCTGTAGATGCTATGTCCTAGAAAACTACACAGATAGGTAATCAAAAACACAGGTTTTTGATTTTGGCAAAAACCAGCACCATCATAACTAAAAAACCACTGGGGAACACATCAGGAAAGGATTGGAGTTTGTGACTTAAAGGCCCTGACAGTCACAGTCTCTTTCTCACACGCACACACATGTTCAAATACTGATGGTGGCACCACTGTGTTGGTGGCACTATCCTATAACCGCCAGGAGCAATGTGGGGTTCAGTGTCTTGCCTTTGTCACAAGAGCGGACAGGACAGGAACCAAACCTGCCATCTTCAGTGCTCAGGTTATCCTTATTTAACAGTGTTGATTCTCCAGAGCTTTATTTCTCAGCTTCTTTCATATTTTCTTGCTATAAAAGGCGTTTATATTCGTATGAATATGAAAAAACAATTTTAAAAGTGTTTCTTTGAAGAAACCTTTTTTTTTAGGAAAGTTCTGCCCAATCCTGGTCTTCATGACACACCACCTGGTTTATTTTCCTACTGTAACTTCATCAAGTACTTCCAGTTTTGATCTAGATCACGGGTCAGCAGCCTATCCACCTTTAAAATACTCAACACCTTTTGATGAAGTCTTCCAGAACTCATCGCTCCCTCGCAGTAGCACCCCGGCCCCCATCTACGGCGACCCGGCAGTGTGAGGCCCCCTCCACACCCAGGGAGCGAAGCGGGACAAAGGGCTGCTTGATCCACTACACTTCCCGGGTGCTAAGGAGGATCCCGCACTGCCCGCCATCGCTGCGACTAGGAGCCAGCGCTCGCGGATGAGACCTGTGGCAAATGCGCTGGCAGGAAAAGCACAGCCGCGAAGGAGCGATGAGAATAGAGAAACTTTAAATGAATTATCGGGAATATCTGTTTAAGAAAGTGGGAAAATGTCAAGTTTTCACCAGATCTTATTCACAGTCTCGGTTCAAAGCGGCTGATAAGAAAACTCTGATGACCCAGCATTCTAGCAGCATTTAAACGCACCATTTACACACGAATCTGGAAACATGAAGAAAAAAGAACCAGACCAAAAAGAGAAAAGAAAAAGAAAAGGTCAGTTTGTTAAAATAATAACTAAGCAAGGTCAGATTTAACCCAGACTTTCTTTCTGTTTTGCCAAATGTCAATATGAAATGTGAACAAGTTTTAAACTAACACTACAGCTGATCACCACTTCCTTTTACTGGGGATGATAAAAAAAACTTTATACAATTGCAGAAGCTTCATATTACTATAATTAGCAAACTAACGAAAAAGTAAAAACATGAAATTTTACATGCAATAAAAGCAAAATCAAAGAATAAGCTTACATTAAGTTACTCAGGCCCTGTCTCATCATGTAAAAGGAGATGAATAAGCCAAAAACGTGGGTTTTTTTGTGTTTTTTTTTTGTGTTAATGGCTGTGAAGTCTTCATATTGAATGTATTTTCTTCTGATGTATCCAATCCTTTTACTTAAGGTATGACATACTACAAATGCAGTACTTTTTTGTTTCAAACAAACATAATTTCAATACTATTTCTACTTTGGCCTGTTTTCCTCCTGCAATATTGTTATGAAAGCACTTTTTTGAGTTGGTGCCAAAAGATGTTAAAAAAACAAACCTAACAAACCTGTTGTTTGTAAATTATTATTATTATTTTTATAAATTGGAAAGTTTTTTATTATTTGTTTGTATTAGAATTCACATTATAGTAAGTTGGGTTTTCTTCCCAGGTCGGCAATGAGCGCAAAAATTCAGTGTTGGGTCCGTAGACAAGACCCTTCGTGCTGCTGCCTAACTGGGTCTCCATGTTCCTTAAACACATAGGGTTGTGTCAGGAGGGGCATCCAGCGTAAAAACTCTCCCAAACCACCTGTGCGAATCAGTGAAAGCTGAAATGCTGTGGTGACTCCTAACAGGATAAGTCTAAAGATGAACAACAACAAGAGTTCACATTGTAGTAGGTTATCGCACAGTTGCTAAGGAGAGAATTTTGAATTGGAACTTCATGTCATAAACATTGCTCACCCCTCATTTAGGTGAATATCTATAGATGGTATTTATAGATATTTTACTCTAGTATTATGGAGGACCAAAGGGGGAAGAGGGAGTTTTAAACTACAAACAAAAAGCCTGGAATATTGTATTCTTCATATAAAGTTGAAAGTACCTAAATATTTGATCATTTCTAAAGTTTTTGTTTTGTTGCGGCTGATTTAAGATATTTTTTTTAAATTCTGTTTTTAGACCTTACACCAGTTGGTTGTTTTTTCTCTGTAGTATAAAGATAATAAAGTGTCTGAAGTCTAGAGACAGAGGAAACCTGTAGACAGTGCTGGGTTGCAATCATTGACTACAGTTGTGCTCATAAGTTTACATTCCCTGGAAGAAATTATGATTGTTCATTTTTTTATACAAAATAAAATTTTATTTTATTTCTTTTTGTACAAATTTCAATTGAACAAGGAAGTCTTCCTTGTTAGAATACAGTAGAAAATAAACATTTGAATATGTGAAACGGAATACTTTTAAAATGTGTCCTCCTCCAACGCTGTTGAGTATTGTTAAGTAGAATACTAATGGCAGTTGAATCCACACCCAGCCCTTCAGTGTGCCGTCTGGTTTTTCTTGTGAAATTTTTCAGACACACCTGTACAGTAAAGAGCGCAGCACTGAAGTGCAACGTGTTACCTGAGTGTTTGAGTTGAGGCGTGGCAATAAATGATGACAGCAGTCTCCTCTTTACCAAGTCAAGAACAAATCATTTCTCTTTGTGTCTCTGGAGCAGAAATATAAAACATTGATCATTTTACATCGGTTAGCTAGTCTTTAGGTGGTTATCATTGAGATGGAAATCAAAGAATGTGTTACAATGCAACAATACATACTACACATGGCTGTGGTGTACTAATTCTTCTGTATTGATAATTATTACATATTCCTTGAATGTGAGAAGCAAAAGTAGGTACAAAGACACATTCCAATGACAATGGTATTTTTAACACGTTCTAAAAGTATTTTTTTCATCAACAGAGGGCATATATAAATAAAAATGAATATAAATGAAATTAAGATAAAAACCGCATTTCTGAGTAGTTCTTCATTCAAATGGGGGTGAATCTGGAGAAGCCAAAAAAATGCCATTTGGGATAGGCTTTGGCAACCCCGTGACTTCAAAAGGGATGTTTTTAAAGGCTAACCATCAGAGACAAACTTGTTACACATGCTGCTCGTGTCCTCATAGAACATGTTTTTACGTAAACAATACTTTAGTCACCATCTATTTCAGTTCACTGTGTAAAGACACTATACCAGCACACAGCTTCAGTTATGCAAACAAATACAAGCTGTCATATCACTCTGACTTGCTTGTTAATTTAGATAACTCCATCTCTTTAACTTTTGTAAGTCATACATGTTCTCTGTAGGTCATTTTACCCAAGAAAATATGTGAAATCCTACTTTAACTAATCACACTGCATAATTCAGGACTACTTCATTCACACTCATCTATTTTGAAGTTCCTCTGCACAATCTAATAAGATAGATTAGATAAGTTGTTTGCTGTAACTGAAAGCACATGAGAAGGACTGAACTGTAGTAGAAGCTAAAAACTCTGTGCTCAGCAAAAACTAGTCACAGGGAAACTCTAAATTTAGCTTTTGAGTGCAACTTTGCAGCCAGTTAATGTGTTTTATTCCATTGTTTTCTCTTGTGTTAGCAGGATAGTTTTTTGCCCAAAGGAGACCCGGCGGGACATTTTAAGCCTGTGGTGCCATGGCCTCACGTGGAGGGAGTGGAGGTCGACCTCAACTCCATCAGAATCAAGCATGGTGAGACACAAAAGTCACAAAACATTCATCCCAAAGTGTAAGACTGTTGACACTATTAAAATAATGTAAAACTGTAGAAAGGAAGACTCCTTATGTATGTAGCGCTGGTGGACTGTAAAACTAAACAGTCCAACAACAGATGCCCATAACGGTTTATTGTTGACAAAACATTCACTGCACTACTGCAGTTCTCTTGTTTTTTTTCTGTCTGTGTAGAGATTATATATTACGAGATTTGAAATGTGTACAGTTTTATTGTATTATTTTTCATTCACCTTTAATTCATTTTTTGTAGATTTTAATTTTCCTTTTTTTGCACCTTGATGCTTGATCCCTGCAGTTGTTGTGACAATTGAATTTCCCCACTGTGAGATCAATATAGTTTAGGAGTGTCACAGTTCCTTTTAACAACGATTTGATTGATAATTTGTGGTTGACGATGGGATTTGTAGTTGGTATCGGGTTCATTTTGCATGACTCGTTTCGATCCCATTCACTGACCTAAAAGGGATCCAGGACATTCAACCAGTGTGACTCAGAAATAAATAACTGGTACTGAACAGTGCAGGGGAAGTTTTCCAGACTACTTGTATTTATTGTAGGATAATCAAGTGTAAATTAATTATGTGTACAAACAAGTAAAGAAGAATTAATGTCAAATCCACTCATATTTTAGTTTGATAAAGTTCACGTGTCTGTTGTCTGTTGTGATGGCACTTAATCGTTTTTACATTACAGTAAATAAACCTACAGTGCCTCAATCCAAAAGGTATTTTCCAATATTTAAATGAATCTATTTTATTTAAATATGAATCAAATGTATGATGGTGTAGGTCGATTCGAACTTGCCTTAGACAGATTGATCTGGTTGGTTGTAGGAATATAAATTGATTCATTGATGAAGTCGATTAATTGTTACACCCCTAATGCAATTTATCTCGTCTCGTCCTATGTTATGTAAGTAGAAACATTTTGGTTTATTTTGCTGAGCACTAACAACTTAACTCAACAACTCATCCGAGTTCCTCTGTGTTTAATGTGATAGGTGTAATGGGGACAGATCTTTGCAGATTGGGGCAACACAAACAATAACGTGCATCTGAAGTCGATAGAGATTGGTGGGGGTTTCTTCAAACCCACATGGTTACACTTGACAAGCATATCCTTCACTTCTACTCTGGTATACAAAGATGGTCCTTGTTGAAAACAACAAGTACCTTGTGTTCACATAGAGGGTCTTGTTGCTTTGCAGCATCATTGCTCTGGTGTCCGGCCTCTGCTGTTTTGTGGTCAGTTTTATTGCCTTGTAAAGTTTTCTCAGAGGCAGCCTGTTTTTTAGTGAGACCAAGTTACCTTTTCAGCATGTCGTCACATACACAGCCTGTAAGGTTTTTGCCCAGTACTTTCCCAGTTGTTGCTCTGAATGTTTGTGGTAGGTGAATTTCCTGTTTGTTTGCTCTCTACAGAAAAGGCTGACCAAGACCCCAACCACCAACTCAACCAGAGACAGGTCATTCAGCAGCAGTTTGTCACATTCAAACCTCAGACTCATCAGTACACCAGCCCCATCCTAAGGAAAGGCATCCTAGGGAACTTTGAGCCAAAGGAACCTGAGCCTCATGGGATCCTCAACGGTCCTGGAGAGGGAGCCAAGCCCTTGATCCTGGGCCCAGAGTATAAAGAGTCAGTTCAGTCCTCCATCAAAGAATTCGGCTTCAATATGGTTGCCAGTGATATGATCTCAATGGACCGAACCATCAGTGATCTTCGCAACGACGAGTGAGTTTGCTGCATCTTCATTCTCCCAAACATCCACTCCGTTCTTAGCCTGCTTTGCAGTCTGCCTCACCCTTGAGAGATAACAGAACAACTATTGCATCAGGCAAAGCATAAAGCTTTGGTTCTCACCCACGCAGTGTCTTTTATGCTTCCACCTCTTTGAACATGTTATTTGCTTTGTTTGTTTGAGAAGCAGTTCTTTCTCGAGCTTTCAGAAATAGATTAATTCAGTCATACTCTTTAAACCATCTTTAGTAGAAAATGTATTTGATCCAAAGACAACAATTGGATATTTAGTCTTCAAACATTTTCTTTGATGGTGTGCAGCCGTTGTGTGTAAACACAATGGCTGTGGAGAAGATGGCTACACCTGGAAATTACTATATTTTAGAAATAGACTCATTTTTTTAAAAAAAATACATGTAGCATTTCTCTTTTAACAGTAAATGTGTTGTCTATAATTTTATTTAAAAATAACTAATTTGATCTCAGAGAAAGATCTGTTCAGTTATTGTGTTTTGACATGTCTAGAATTGAAACAAAAACCCATGATACAATTACAGTTACAGAACGTCAATGTAAAGAATGACTGATGTGTCCTCTTTAGGTGTAAGTATTGGTACTACGATGACAGACTGCTGACATCCAGTGTGGTGATCGTCTTCCACAATGAGGGCTGGTCCACCCTCATGAGAACTGTCCACAGCGTCATCAAGAGGACTCCCAGGCAGTACCTGGCTGAGATCGTTATGATTGATGACTTCAGCAACAAAGGTGGGTTCACTCTTTTGTATGTTGGTTTTGTTCATGAATGGATGGACCTCCCATTAGGAGGTCATAAAAGTGTAAATGAGCTTGAAGAGTCAGGCAGATTTAACCTGACAGATTATTTCAAATAACTTCTTATCCTTATTTTTTCCTCAGAATCTGGAATATAATTAAAAACAGGAAGTTTTTGTGGAAATGCATAGGAGTTGAATGCTCAGCAGGGTTTGCATTAAAGACCCACTCCGATCATCTTTTATCTATTGTAAGCTTTCCCAGTGGATTTTTATTCACAATTATGCAATTTTTAGCCAAAAACCAGCAACCTGCTGTTTTATAGTTTCTTTAGGGAGGCAGGAGTTCATCAGAAATTTACCTCTGAGTTGTAGGCAGGACTGTTGGCGTGGAGCAACCCTGTCCCCTTCCCCTCCCTGTTGCTGAGAGCTCTCTGTTTACATGCTTTCCTGCTATTTTACAGAGGCTCACAACCTTAACCTAACATTATTGGTGCAATAGAAATGCCGAACAATATCAGAGCTATTCAGCCGAACAAACTGACCCAGATGCCAATTCGGACCAGGAAAATCAAGACGTACATGAATCTATTAGTCTTCAAGTGGACGCATCAAAATGGAGCAGGGAGCTTTTGGCTCAACCAACGTATTTTCTACGTCACAAATATGCTCTTTTTCAAACGCAATTTTTCCTCTTCTCCTAAACCACAATGATTTGAACAAAGAAATACTCAGAAATGCAATTTTGAGCTTATTGTGTGTGTAAAGGAAACTAATCTTTATTCCTATCCAAAGGAGTTTTGACTTTTTATGGCCAAATTCAACAGTTTCTATAAACAATGTCTAGTATGTACATTATGCTATATCACAATTAGAAGAAGGCTGCCCATCTGTGATTTGCCCAATCTTGCCCAATTGCCAATTGCCCAATCTTGCTTAACAGAACCTCTTTTATTTTAAATGAAACTTCATTTATTTTAAATGAAACTTCATTTGCCCCTCCATGAACCGGCACCTTAACGTGGTGGAGGGGTTTGAG
>BSAI01000009.1:551555-631634 GCA_036245035.1 Adrianichthys oophorus | reverse complement strand
CCGGATAAGCGGAAGAAAATGGATGGATGGATGGATGGATAAAATTAATTATTAACAAGCCCCCCTTTTTAACACAGTCACAACACTAGTTCTTATGTTTTGGCTGCAACAGTCCTGAGAAAAAGTAAATAAATCAATTTAAAATGTTCAGGTTAAAGCAGTAGACTGACATTAAAGCATTAATAGCTTTTGTTTCTTTGAAAGGGTCTTTAAAAACTTGCCCCTTGGAAGCTAAATATAAATGTATCAATTTACAATAGGTTTATGGGAATACTTTATAATCTAACAGCTGCGTGAGATGCTGTATGGTAACTAACAAAATAATCTTTAGGTAATCACGAGCGGTGTGCTCTCATTCTGTCCTTCAGCGCTGGGTTTCTCTGGAGATGGATCTGAAAAGCATGTCACTCACTCTTTTTGCAGCTTATGTTGGGGACTTGTTAGGATTACACTAACACACGAACTACATGTTTGACTCTATGATTATGATGACCTTTCTATGAAAGGTGCCACGGTCTTCAGTTAGAATGCGGTTTTAGGGACATCTGCACCTCAGGGTTTTGGGTTGGGTTTTCTTTCCGGAACCTTCACCTCCCACCTCCATCCCTGCATGAATCAACTCTTTATTGATCATTTCCTGCTGTTTGGCTCATGTTTTTTTGCTGCTGTTTGGCTGCGGTGAAACTTTTCACAGCATGTTGCTAGTTTTGTGTCGTGGTTCTTCATTTATTTTCTACCTGCTGGTATTGAAAGGACTCTTACTAACAGGACTCACTGGTTTGGTAGATTATCTCCTCGATTGGATTTATGAGCATTCAAATTACAGCTTAGCACTTAAAACTTGAGTTTTATCCCAATGGGGCATGTAGTACGTTTCTCATTTTATACTTTACTTTGTAAATGTTGTGGATTCAGTCGTAAGTGTCTTTGTTGTGATTTTCTGTGAGTCTTTGTAGTTAAGGATCCTTTTAAAAGTAACCAACAGTTAAGTTTTAAATAATATTATTCTTACTATGTCTGGCTTTGCTGACGTTGTGTATTACTGGACAGTACTTTCCGGGGCTTAACAGTTGCCCTAAGCTGTCACCTTTATGCTAACAAGTAATTTTGTGCGTTCAGATCTCCAGCCATGGCTGGAGGACTATTTGCCATAGAGAGAGACTACTTCTTTGAACTGGGTCTCTATGACCCCGGCCTGCAGATATGGGGAGGAGAGAACTTTGAAATCTCATACAAGGTAGATCTGAGTTAGTTTGGGCCCTTTGGGTTTACTGAGACAGCTCACACATCTTTTGTCATAATCTGTTTGTGTGTTTTTTTGTCTTTTGTGTGTGTAGATCTGGCAGTGTGGTGGTCAGCTGCTTTTTGTTCCATGTTCCCGGGTTGGCCATATCTACAGACTTCAAGGCTGGCAGGGAAATCCTCCACCTGCACATGTTGGATCATCCCCAACTTTGAAGGTAAAAGCACCTGACCCATGGAAGTCCAACATTAATTAACAAAGTGTTTATTCTGTTTTTTTTAAAAATACATTTCTTTGATTGATGTACATTTTTGAACTACTTACCCTGACCTTGTACTCAATCATTCTTTATGAAAAATCTGTTTGATTGAAGGTCTAAGCAGAGGTTTGTATTTAAAGGTTGATTTCCACTGGTCCGTCTGCGGTGCGTTTTTGTTACGTTGCGTTGACACAAAAAATAGAATGATCATGAATTAACCGGGATGTTTACATCGCCTCTGTCATGTCTGCAACTGACATCAGTCCCTCCGCAACGCAAGCTCTACACAGCAGTTCTATTTCAGTCTGCTGACACGTCCATTTTGTGGCAAAAAGCCACAGCCACTGGAAACAGGTCAGGGCTTCAAAATAAAAAGGAATTCTGAAGGAAGTTTTATTTTGAAGAACTACCAGATTCTCCACATCACATCCCACTCGTTCTTGATGCATGTCAAGTTGCTCGGTCTTGTATTGAAAATACATGTTACTTTCTTAAAGCAGATGCACCGACCGCCTAACTGAAACCCCCACGCCATTAAATATGCTGGTTACACTTCAATAACGCACCAATACTCATGCTTCCTTGTTGAAATATTGTGAGAGAAAAATCTTTCTGAAGAGTAGTTTATATGCCAAATAAAGTTGTAAAAAAGGCAAAGTTAACTTGTTAACCAATAAAAAACCACGTCTCCATGTAGAGTTTTGACAATCTTTTCTTCTCTGTGTGCAGAACTATGTCCGTGTGGTGGAAGTGTGGTGGGATGAGTACAAAGACTTCTTCTATGCTAGCCGCCCAGAAACTCTCACTCTTGCCTACGGAGATATCAGTGATCTGAAGCGTTTCAGGTAAAATCACATCTTTTGTCCCATTTTCAGCTTCCTGCTGTCAACTTGCTGCTTTGTTCAGGTCATGTTTGGACTTCTGTTTGGAAAGTTAGTAACTCGTAAACCTTTGTATCCAAACATGTTTAGAAGGTTACTCTGGATGCCGTATAGTAAGTGAGTGGATTTGTCAGCTCTGTGCTTCTGTGGTGGTTATTGATTCTGGAATGGGAGGAGCTTTGGAGTTGGTAAAGCTGCTAGCACGCACTTGGGTGGGTCTACTCTCTAATATTTTGATAGATTCTTGTATAAAGGCATTGAAAAATAATACGTTTTGGTGTTCAACACTCTGCAAAATGGCTCATGTGAGGTTAGCTGTTCCTTTTCAATTTTTGTAAAACCAAGGACAAAAAACACTTCAGCTTTTGTTGGAGAAGCAAAACTATCTGCTGTGTGTTAGTAAACCAGGCCCCCACATTCTACCAAGTACCAAGTGTTGCATTTTATCAGTTTGACCACTAAAGACTGTTAAAAGCAAGCAACTTCCCAAGAGTCAAGGGCTTCACCTCCAACCCTTTTTTGAGGAAAAAAAATACCTGTTCCTTCAAACATTAGGGTAGAGCTATCCATTCATTTTCATATGGTCATCTCCGACTGGGTCATGGAGGCAGCGAAGACACCAAGACTTCCCTTTCCCTGGCCACTTCCCAGAGAAATCCAGAGGCGTTCCCAGTAAACACTGAATATAGCGAGAAAGCCCTGGTGTATGGGGGTGTGATTGTGTTGCCCTGTTACAGACTGGATACCTTTCCAGGGTGTACCCCGCTGTCACCCAACAGTAGCCAGGTTAGGCTATGGCAGCCCCGTGACCCCAAAAGGGGATACAGCAAATTAAGACGATGGACGAATGGATCTATGCTTTTATTGTTAGCAGAAAAAGTCTTTTCCAGTTTTTAGTTGGTTAATGAATGTTGTTTTGTAAATAAAACAAACTTGACAGTGTTTGGACCTTTTTTTCAGGGAGGAACATCGATGCAAAAGTTTCAAGTGGTTCATGGAGGAAATAGCGTATGACATTCCACTGCATTATCCTCTTCCTCCCAAAAATGTTGAGTGGGGAGAGGTAAGGATTCACACAAAAAGACTAACACTCGTGCACACAACCAATGGACTCATCCACGTCGCATATGCACGAGCACAACCATGCTTGCACCATACTTGTTACATTCTAGCTTTTGTGCTGCCGGTTTGAAGAACTGAGACAATTACCTTTGTGGCTTCAGATCCGCGGCTTAGAGACAAGCTACTGCATTGACAGCATGGGACACACCAATGGAGGGAATGTGGAAATTGGTCCATGCCACAGGATGGGAGGTAACCAGGTAATCAAAGCATTTGTCTCCTTCTCCTGAGCTTTGTTTCGGTCCGTCTGAGAGTTTTGGACCACTCCAAAGAACAATAAAAGAAATTGTATTACCATGTATTGTAATTTTTTCTGGTTGTTGCTCAAGTAAAATTTTTCATTGGCTTCTTATTCATGAGAAAAAAACAGTAAGCACATCACTTCTGTCTTTTGATTTCTGGAAAGCATGAGTAGAGCTGCTGTACTGATCTACTTTCCCAACCTTCATATGAATCACAAACGTAACAAACTACAGTGTTTACCTTGCACTTTTCTGCCCAGTTCCTTTGAAGCTGAATATCCTGTGTGATTGAGTTTACCTTCAGGGAGCAGTTACCCATCAGTTCACTGAAATCTCTGTCCAGTTGTTTCGCATCAATGAAGCCAACCAGCTGATGCAGTATGACCAGTGCCTGACCAGAGGAGACAACTCAGCAGTTATTATCACTCACTGTGACCGCAACCAGTATACCGAGTGGAAGTACTTTAAGGTAAGACAACATCATCCAACACACAATGACCGCAGTTCCTAAGAATAACTTCCAAGTCTTTGCTGTTGTTTGAATGGTTAACCACTTCAAACAAACATGCAGTCTGTCTATGCATCCTCACAGCTCTTATCATAATTTGGCAGCAGTTGGATGAGTTGGAGGCTTTTCAGAAATATGTTGGGACATCCTCTTAACATTATAGTCTTAAGGTTGCAATCTTGAATTACGACCTTAATTATTGACCTGGACAGGTCTCTCTTTCAGCCACGGTTTCATGTTTACAGCCTGTTAGACCAAATCCTGTTGTCTCGTGTGTATTTTGTTGTTCTCACTTATGCATCCCACCCTAACCCTAACCTCCCACCAGTAAGCAGGCGGAGTTTAAAAAACATCAAGCAGCAGATCTGAATGAGAATTAAAACTCTGTGCTTGTCTCTTTCAGGATCTCCATCGATTTACTCATATGCCGACAGGTAAATTTAACTTTACTTTTGTACTACAGGCAGACCATTAGGTTCAAACAGTCCAGAAGACTAGTCACATTATGGACTGTTCTTTTATGCGTGTTAAGCTGTAATGCTACTTTGGGACCTTTTTACAATCTGATGAACACATTTCATTGCTAAGAAGGTACCACCCCAGTTTTCAACACATGCATTTAGTTTAGTCTATCAATATTTGTCTTCTCTTTGATCTTTTAATAGTAATTTGGGATCTTGAGAAAATAATACTTTTACTCACTAGAAGCCGCCAACACAACAAGAATCTTTCTGGGTCAGTTAGGGATGAGACTGCAACAAGTGACATAAAGGGAAACCCTAGAATGTTGTGTCCTTAACCACCAGAAGACTTATGAGTGAAGGCTTCTCCTCACAGTGAAGAGACTGAGCCAATGACTGTGATCATGACACACTACAGTGTAGGTCAGGGGTCGGCAACCTAGGGCATGTGGAGGGAAAGACTGTGGCACCTATGGGTGTGACAACAATAAGCACATCTGTCGTCTTTTTGTGTTTTTCGGATTTGAAAAAAGAAAAAAATCAGGTTTGAGTGACAATCTCTTCTCATAATGAGGTTAATTCCCTTACGGGATCATAAGGAAAAGGTCCATTCACACAGCGCTGCCGTGTTGAATATTTTATTCCACCGGTCCCTCGCGGCAGCACCGTGCCCCCATACAGCGAAAGCACGGAGAAAGTGGGAAAATGTCAAGTTTTCACCAGATAAAAATCTTGGTTCAAAGCGGCTGATAAGAAAACTCTGACGACCCAGCATTCTAGCAGCATTTAAACGCACCATTTACACACGAATCTGGAAACATGAAGAAAAAAGAACCAGACCAAAAAGAGAAAAGAAAAAGAAAAGTTCAGTTTGTTAAAATAATAACTAAGCAAGGTCAGATTTAACCCAGACTTTCTTTCTGTTCTGCCAAATGTCAATATGAAATGTGAACAAGTTTTAAACTAACACTACAGCTGATCACCACTTCCTTTTACTGGGGATGATAAAAAAAACTTTATACAATTGCAGAAGCTTCATATTACTATAATTAGCAAACTAACGAAAAAGTAAAAACATGAAATTTTACATGCAATAAAAGCAAAATCAAAGAATAAGCTTACATTAAGTTACTCAGGCCCTGTCTCATCATGTAAAAGGAGATGAATAAGCCAAAAACGTGGGTTTTTTTGTGTTTTTTTTTTGTGTTAATGGCTGTGAAGTCTTCATATTGAATGTATTTTCTTCTGATGTATCCAATCCTGGCTGCACGGTGGCGCAGTGGTTAGCGCTCCTGCCTCACAGCAAGAAGGTTCCCGGTTCAAGTCCTGGCTGGGGGACCTTTCTGTGTTTGCATGTTCTCATGTTCTCCCCGTGCATGCGTGGGTTTTCTCCGGGTACTCCGGCTTCCTCCCACCGTCCAAAAACATGCTTCATAGGTTAATTGGTTACTCGAAATTGTCCGTATGTGTGTGTGCATGGGTGTGTGATTGTGGCCCCTGCGACAGACTGGCGACCAGTCCAGGGGTGTACCCTGCCTTCGCCCATGAGTAGCCGGGTTAGGCTCCGGCAACCCCGTGACCCCGAAAGGGATAAAGCGGATTGGAAAATGAATGAATGTATCCAATGGTTTTACTTAAGGTATGACATACTACAAATGCAGTACTTTTTTGTTTCAAACAAACATAATTTTAATACTATTTCTACTTTGGCCTGTTTTCCTCCTGCAATATTGTTATGAAAGCACTTTTTTGAGTTGGTGCCAAAAAAAACCTGATGTTTGTAAATGAAAAGATTTTTTAGATACGTTTTAAATATAGTATTGCTTTGTATTAGAGTTCGCATTATAGTAGGATGGTTGTAGGACTGTCTCGCAGACACCAAAGTTTGCTTCCTAGAGCAGCAATGAGCTAAAAAAAAATGTGGGTCCTTAGACAAGGCCCTTCACGCTGCTGCCTAACTGGGTCTCACTGTACTTTAAAAATACAGGGTCGCGTCAGTCTAGATTATTAAGATTATGGATGTTTTAAGGCGGTAAAACTCCTCCCTACTCACTTTATACAATTTTCTAAGACAGACATGAATATTTTCAGACTTTTCTCTTTTTTGTAAACTCTCAAAGCTCAAACGTTCATAGAAAAAAACATCCAGCATTATAGAACGAAAATGATCTGCTTGTGATCGAAGGTTAATGTACCTTTGGCAAACTGAACACATTTTGTACAAGAGACGCAGAACTGACGAGAATGATTGACGAGGTGAACAGCCAATCAGGACACAGAACATAGTGTGCCGTTAAAAAAACCACTAAAAAATCCACTAAACAGTGAGACTGCAAAAGGTGAACTGCATGCACTTGTGCAAGAGCAAGTCCAAAAGTAAACAATGGCTGCTCAGTGGTCTCCAGAACTGGGTAATGAAAAGCCCAAACTAATCTGATCAAGTCTATATTGTTTACTTTTACATGATTGATTTCTTTGTTGTTTCTTGCAATATTCTGATATCAGTCCAATGAGACGGCTGTGGCTGTGATATTGGGCTATATAAATAAAATTGAATATGTGCAACAGTTAGGGTCAGGAAACTAGAAAAATGACCATGACGAAGCTCTTCTTTCATGTCAGTGTGATACTTCCCAGCCCCCTTTGCACACGTACTATTACTTTTCTTTTAGAAAAGAAGCCTTTTGCCCGTACTAGTTTGTTGACAGGAAACCAAGACACTCTACCCCTTTAAATAAAAGTGAATTAGGATTTTGTCATTAGCTCTCAACTCCTACTTTTAAAAGGTCAAAACCAGAGTGAAGGCTTAAAATAAATGTTCAAATGGTGGCTCTCTCGCTCAAGAGCATTTAATAGACCAATGTTTGTAATGTGCTGAAAGTATGTTTCTTAAGCTCGTTTCCCAACTCTCTCAGAAGAAAAGTAATGCTCACACGTGTTTTGTTTACAGGGAAATGTCTGGACCGCTCTGACCTGCTCCACAAGGTCTTCATATCAGACTGTGACACCAGTAAAACCACTCAGAAATGGGAAATGAACAATATAGTTGCTGTATGAAGACTGGAAACTGTGACATTTCCACACAGGAACTGTAGAAGGACGTGCCAGAAGTGCATCCGTTGCTTAAAGTGGCTTTAGCAGGTGCTTTTAGCCCCCCTAAAATGTTTGTCAGTTGTGGGTCAGTGTGTACCGGGGTAAAACAAACACAAGTGATCCCAGTGGATGCGGACACTAAAGCAGCTGGTGGTTTGAACGAGCAGCTGGATGAACAGACGTGCGTCTCTGGATTTTCATGATGGTTGTGTTTGAATTGTTTCTTAATCTCTTTTACTTTTGGGATCTTAAGTTTTTGTTAATCGGTTGCATCTGTGCAGGAACATTAAATGTGTCTTAAAGATTTTTTAATAATGTGATCATCTTACCAAAGAGTCCTCCTAACAAGTGGAAATTTTATTGATGGGTTCATTGTCCTTATGAAGGGCAGGATCAGGATGATTGCTTTTTTGGTTTTTTTTTTTTTTTTTTTGGGTTTTTACAAGTTTGGCTTCCATGGCAGAAATGGAATGAAAAGTAAGCGAATACTTTTGTAAATCATAGAACAAAGTACGGGACATTTCAACAAAACACTCCACTATGTTTGAGAAAAGCCAGCTTTCTGGCAGACACACTACTGCGTTTGAGCTAATGTTGCTAAAACTAAACACAGTCCAATTCTTACCAGCCTTCTCATCATCTTTTTTTTTTTTTACTTTTGGCCGTGTTCCTGTAAAACGATGAACATGTGACCCACTGCAGAATTATGTTTGCCAAGATGTTACCAGAATCTAAACAGAATTAAATGGACATACGTCTGCCCCTCTGAAGAAAAAAGGCTACTGTCCTGATGCTCTTACATTTGGGTCAAGTCAAACTAAGCACTGCTTTCTGACTCACTTCTTCACAAAATGTAACAATTTGAATGTGTCTTGGTGACAGTTGGTTTGACAATAAAGAAACCAGTAGTTCTTGATCCTTGTTCTTATGTTGGAAAAAATTTGAAGTCCAAATTTCCTGCTTATTTTGTTTGTAGTTGCCGGGTTAGGTGAAGAGGCTTTGGTGTTTATTTGATCACGTTTACAGTATGTTGCACAACATAATTTATTTCTGAATATGAAATATGTAAACGGTCATCAATGTAAATATCTAATTTATGGAAAGGATTTAATATGATTCGCAAGGAAAGGGTGAAAGAGAAAATAAAGGTTTTTTGCTACTAATCTGACTTGTAATGTTTTCCTTTACTTCTATATGGATGTATGGAACCCTGATGATCACGAGAAGTGAACTTTTTTTAGATGTTAACACGAGACAACATACTGTGCTCTCAAAATAAAAAACTGGCACAAGCTGTTGTCTTACTTTGTGGGACTAAAGATGCTTTGTAGGATTGTGTGGCGTGAGCACAGAAAAGTTAAACTTTATCATCAGTGTTCATGAAAGCTCATCTACCGAAGTAGCAGTCCAAGTTTGAAGTATGGAGGTTTATTTTGAAATACTGTCTCATAGTTTCCCAGTCATACATAGTAAATGTATGAACAATTAAAGTTTTAGGGGGTGAGTATTTGGTGTAAAATCTCCTGTGAAATGAAAAAATGTAGTTTAAAATCTTTTGCCCTAGGTATTCTGTATTTACATTGGGGCAAAAATAGTATTTAGTCAGTTCTTCTACTTTAAAATGAAAAGAGTTGGGATCTTTTATCATAGGTTACCCCAACTATGAAAGACAAATACGATGAAAATAAATCTAGAAAATCACAATGTCTGACATTTTTAAAGAATTTGTCAATTTTGGTGGAAAAGAATTATTTGGTTAAAAACAAAAGTTCATCTGATGACAAAGGTCAAATGTTTTCTGTAAGGTTTTACAATGTTTTCACACTTTTTTGCTGGTATTTTGGTCCATTCCTCCAATCAGATCTCCTCTGGAGCAGGAATGTTTGGAAACGTGCTGGAGCCACATTTCATCTTCAATGCCCTTGATGATGGCTGGAGATTTTCACGCAAAATCTCACCATACATGGCTCCGTTCATTCTTTCACACAGATCAGTCTTCTTGGTCCCTTTGCAGAGAAACAGCTCCAATAATGATGTTTCCACCCCCATGCATCACAGTAGGTATTGTGTTCTTTCAATGCCACCCAGCATTCTTTCTCTCCCAAATATGACAAGTTGAGTTTTCACCCAAAAAAAGTTCTATGTTGGTTTTATCAGACCATATGATCCTCTTTTGGATCACCTAAATTTGACATGTCCAAAGTCCGGCCTGTGAGTCAAATGTGTTGCGCGTTCAAATTTCTAACAGACTGCAGGCTCCTTTCATAAAATCCATTATATGCACCCCCAAGCACTTTCTAAAGACTATGTGTACATTTTCTTGATTGTGGTTGGCTAAATTACATTTTCTTATTCACCATGAAGAGGCACTACCAAACGAGACATGCTATAGTTTCTACAACAAGCTAACAGGGAATGAACGATGCTACAAATTTGATAAATTAACAATCCCCAGATCGAGGGAGATAATTTCTTCACACTAAGCTGCTTAGATATTGCAGATTCAGTCTTTCCAGCCTGGTACAGGTCTACAACGTTGTCTCTGGTGTCCTTTGACAGCTTTTTGACATTAGTTACTGTGGAGTTTAAAGTGTTAATGTTTGATAAGTGTATTTTATTCTAATAACGAGTTCAAGCAGATGCCATTAATACATGTAAGAAGAACAAAAGAAGCTTCATTAAGAAGTGAATGAATCTGTGTGGGACAGACATGTTTTGGCAACCAAATACTTATTTACCAATTATTTCATTAAAAATTTCTACGATGTGATGATATGGATTTTTTTCTCCATTCTGTCTCTCATAGTTGAAGAGCACCAATGAAGAAAATTATACACTTCTTTCATCTTGTTAAGTGGAGCAACTTCCTCCTCTTTACATTGGACTTTGAGATTTTACTGAATTTTATGTACAAAAATATGTTTTAAGTTCAAATTTGGAAAAAGTTTTACATTTCTACATACACGAACAATTTAATGAGGAAGATATTTTTCAAATTTCAGTGTTTAATGTTAGATTTCTTTTTCAAAAACAAAAAACTAGGGATATTTTTAATTGTTTTTGAGATCAACACAAATATAATGCATCTTTTTTTTAGGAATGAGATGGAATGGGGTGGACACAAGATGTGATCTTCATAGGAAGCTCATAACTGTTCCCTTCTTCCCAACTTGGTGAGGCTCCAACTCATGAAACTTGATAACGATCCTGAAAAATGAAAACCAAAAGTCAGTTTTAACACAACATATTCATGTGACAAGAATCAAAACACAAGAGAGCAAGGCTTTACCGTCAGAAAACAATAACAGACAAGTGCCATCAGCACCAATAGATTCTTTTCAAAGTAAACATTTGGAATAAATTCGGCAAATAGGAATTATGAAAACAAAATCCAAAGGAAAGAGAACTGTAGGGATTCAAGTTAAGTAAAAATGTTGACTTTTCTCCTGTTAATTCTTTTATTTATAGTCATAAAATGTGTCTTATTGTTTAGATACTAATGATGAACAGAAATAGTGCAACAAAGACACCCCCATGCAGCCGTACAGTTTTGAGCTAGATTCCAGCTCAGACGGGGAAAAAAAAGACATATATGGATCTAATGCATCAGAATGGAACAGAGCAGGGATCTTGTGGCCCGCCCAGAGGACTTTCTATGTCACAAATAAGGTCCTTTTCAACCAGCATTTTTAATTTTCTTTCGTTTTTTAAATGATGTCCTCCATTGTCAGAAAAATGCCACAATAACATGCTAACACCAAAAACCCAAACCAAAAACTCAGATTTTCATCGGACTGGATCTTTAAGTTCTGTTTGAATAAAACGTTAAAATTATTCATCAAGCGCTAAACAAAAAAAGTTAGCAATATTTTAACTAAGATTCCCAACACTTGTACAGTGCTAGAAAAGTGTCTAAAAATAATTTAGACAAAACCTGTTTAAAGATTTTGGAGTTAAATAGTTCTCTTTATGACGTAAGACGAACCTGTCCTCAGTCATACCAAGTTCCTTAGTTAGGAACTCAAAGATCTTGGCACTGTGCTGTTTATTCTTGTCAGCAGTGTCCGTCACAGAGATGGCTGACACCGACAGAATGACACATGGAGAGCAGGAACCAGCCATCAGCATCGGCAGGCCAGGTTTCACCACCACATTCATTCTCTGAAAGACAAACACTCAATGTGGCTGAAAAAAATCAGATAAAAAGGATAGTGTTTTTTTTTTTTTTTAAGAATTATTTAGATATCACTGTTTCAGTATTACCTAGATATATTTCCTGTTTTATAGCTTAGGTGCCTTTCTAACAGTAGCATAAACTGTAAATATTTCTTAAACCACTGATGATGACAGACTGAAGAGGCTTCAATCTCTGTCAGAATGCCCAAGTTTTAAAAGCTGAGCCAAATATTCGTAAAACGTCTGATTTTCTGTGAGGTTTGTTTATCATCAAAAACAGTTTGAGCACGTATTCTTTTGAGATGCACAACATTGATGTTGTTGTCCAGAAGGGAACTTCTAAAAAGATTTATTTGTACAAACTTTATATACTTTCCCCGCTCGATCATAAACCAATGAAGTCTTGTTTATAATCAGAGAAAATGAACATGACTTAAGTAGATGTAAGTTATAACAATTGAAGAAGCTTTTTTTTTATTTTTTTTTTTACTTGATGTGATTAAATATTTTAATTGGAGTAAACTTGCTGCAGCAGCACAATTCTTTGTTTCAGTTTGTCTTTGCTTTTTTTGTTTTGTTTCTAAAGAAACTATTTGTGTCTTTGTCAAAAGATTAAAAAAACTATATTAAATTTAAAAAAAATGCTATTTTCTCTTTATAGTTCAGTTTTTTATTTGTGCCAAAACAGTAATAATTTATTATATTTATCATAAAAGTAACAACGTGAACAGAAAGCAGTACTGGGCGAGTTCAATCTGCAGCTCCTTCCTGGGTTTTTGTTAGTCAAGAACTTTTTTTGAAGGACCCATATCATGCTTTTCTTAAGCCTTTCAGAGTGAACTATATCCATATAAAGAACAAGTTCTTTATGAAAAATTACTTCTTTTATTCCTTCCCGGCAGTAAGACGACTTGATCTCTGAGGCTCCGCCTTTCCCTTCTTTGTGGGTGTCACTCATTTCATGGCATCAACCTAGAGCCGGCCTCTGAAGCATGTCTGCGTTTCTCCACGAAGACAAACATCCACAGTTTTACAAAGATGGATGTGCAGATTGTGTATCTGCCTTTAGTAGCCCAGACGTTTATTCCAAAAATGTGACAGCCAGTCAGCGTTTATTAGGGACCGGCAACTGTTCCATCACAGACAGAATGGTGATGGCTAATGGGTTCATTTGGTCACAAAATGCAGACAACACCAGATGAACATTTCAAGATTTATTGAAATGATGAGGACATTGTATTCTGTTCTGATTAGCACTGGCTGTGGACGTGTCTTTTCTCTTTGAAGCATCATCAATCTCCGTATCAAAAATCCTCCTCACTTTCATGCCAATCGTTTTCCTGGAGACGTGCGCGCCTTTCTGTCTTTGCTCAATAACCCACGTTCAAACCAGTTCTTTGAATTCATCACTTGCTTTCATAGCTCCAACATTGCCTTTCTCTGCAGCATCCTCTCAGTATCACCCATTTGCTTCTCCCATCTCGTATACGTTTAGGATCCACCCCAAAATGTGGTGGACATTCCTCTCCAGAATGTTCTTTGGCTTATGCCACCACACAAAGTGTAAACGCTAAATAGAACGAGTGTTTCTTGACCATCGATACTGGCTCACAACACCAGTGCCACAGACACCCGGTGTCTGCACGACTGTGGTTGACCTGGGGGAGGGGGTTCCTAAAGGAGCCCGGCCACTATTAGAGACCGGCTTCTAAAGTAACAAACACCTGTTAGACCCAGCGAATATTGTAGACGTGAAACAACTGCAAGATATATGGTATTGTGGCTTTAAAATGAAAGTGTTTTGCAGAGAACCGCTAGCTTTGCTGAGAAAGTGTGTGTTTGTTAGCCTAGGGGCGGTGCTGGCAGCTTCCTAAAGAAGCTGTTCTCACTTTGTGAAATCACTGCTCATTTCTGTGGGTTGGGAGGGGCTGGTACTCAGAGCGCAGGTTTGCAGAGGAACAATCAGAAATGCGATAACAGATCAAAAAATCGTTTTGGGGTTGTTTATAGTGAGAAATAAACATTATAATAGACTAAAAAACTCAAAAAGTTGATTTTGCATAATATAGGCCATTTAAATTAAACGTGACACAACATAGCTTAAAATACAGTAAATTAACAACAACAAAAATGTATTTGTGTCTAGAAGGAACAAAAGCAGAACAACAGATAAAGGAAAAACAGAATAAATACAAATGCAGTATTGCAAGATATATTTTTAAGTTTATATCTGCTAGAATTTTATTTTCAATAACTTAAAAAAACTGTGTAAGAGTTAAAGGCAAAATTAAATAAATCAAACAAAAATTCAAGAGAGGCAGAACAAATGTAAGTGAAGGACACGCCGGATTGGCTCTTTGTGTTGAAGGTTGCAGACGCCTGAACTAGACAGACTATTTTTACATGCTGTGATTTTTTTTATCCTTCTTGTATGGACGGAAACTTTTCACAGAAATGGTCAATTTAAATTGGCTTTAAAACAAAACAGATTGAGGAGAGTGATTTGAAAAAAGAAAAAAAATCCTTCAAAATGCAGCAAAGTTTCTGTGATTTTGTCATTACATAACTGGACAAATTCTCACAAGAACACTGTTTATATCACTGCTCTTCCTTCACAAAATACATTGAACTTTTGTGACATGAAAGCAGTGGAAAATGTCTAAATATCTAAATTTAATTCAAACTTAACCTTCTTTAAATTGAACAAGTTAACCAGACTGATGTGTGTCGTTTACAACTTCCAATATCACGGACGGGAAGTTTACGTCGTTGTTCACGTTTTCCGGCAGCCGTGAATGATAGCGGCATCAACTCAAGGACGATTGATATCTAAATAACATGATTAATAAAAACTCCAGTCAAAGAATGTCAACATAGGCATGCTTTTTACTAAAGTTTGCACAAGTGTCTGTTTCAAATAAACATTTTCACGCGCGAATAGGTTCATAAAGACGAGCGTAGTTGTGAGTTAAAGTCCGTCCTCTCACCTCCTCTGGTTTGCTTAAGGTGGAAGCGACACAAGAACACAACTTCTTCAAAAAACCCTCATCAAACGAAGAATCGGGTAAATTGGTTTGAAGCTCCACGAAAGGCATCGTAACGTTGGCTTCAGGAATCCGTCTCCTGATGGACTTTGGTCTTCAAAACAAGAGAAATCCGTGTCAAGCGGATGTGGTACGGCTGCTTCCGGTTGTTTCCTACAAATTAAAAGACCTATTCGGGACTTGATGCTTCGAAGCGCGTCTTGCTGTCGTAGTAACGCAAGGTGTTGTGTTTTTATGGTTGAAAAAGAAAACATTTGAAACAGGGACGTTCCTGGTAGCACAAATATCTACACATTTTTGTGGTGTTTTCTGGGATTTGGAGTTTGTGTAGTTTTCATTTGCAGAATGTTGTAGTCCTAAGTTTAAAAGACAATCAAAGAATAGTATAATTTTGTTCAGAAAGTGTATATTAAAACTCCTTTATACACGTTTAATTTGTAACAAAAACAACTGACACAAACCTACAGGTGCAGTCAATATCTTCTAACAGTTGCACAAAAAAACATTGGTATTTATTTTAATTTTTAATTAAAACATTGTAGAAATCATGACTGTAACTGTAAAATTTCTTATGCAGATATTTAAAATTGTGATAGGAAATGTAAAAACTGTAAATCGCTATAAAGCCAACATGCATAAAAAATAATTAGAAAAATAACAATGGGGATTTATTCACCCACTATTAAGTAAAGAATTAAAACATATCAAACATTAACATGAAATATTTTATAGATTTATTTTAGCTTTTTTCCCTCAAACATCTGTGCATGCATTTTAGACACCTCACCTAACAGTACACAAGCATGAACCCAACTTGTCTGACACCAACATTCACATAACATATGCCAAAAATGGCTTTAAAATTTGTCAAATTTTACCCTTGCAATATGAGAGGCAGTCACAGAAACACTTATTACTGTCATGTTAATGAGAACAGCACGGAAATGGTGGTTAGTGGCAAAAAGGAACCAGCAGGTGTCAGACTATGCACATTCTCTCAGTGAGTTAAAAGTTTGGAACTAAAACCAGTTAATAATTATCTGCATGCTTATTGAACCACTTAACCTCTCAAGATCTGAACTAATACACCAGCTAACCCTCCACACATGTAGTCACAGATCCCCAACTAAGCAAAATTAACCACTGTGGTAATATAACCCAAAACGTGACATCCACACGTGTGGACGCCAGGTCTGAATAGGTTCATGCAGAAGCAAGAGCATTTGTTAGCAGCTTTATTTAATCTCTAACAGTCATTCATTCACTGATAAATTCTATCAAAAGAAATACATTTTTAAAACTTTGGTCAGATCAGATCATTTTCATCAGAAAATGTTTCTACCTTTACTTGTGATTTTGCTTGTTAATTTTTATATTTATTTATGTTTCCCGAATAAAAGAAATGTATATCCTGAGGTAGAGGCAGCAAGTTAGCTGTATGAATGTGTTTCTGTTGATGAGGATTTATTTGTTTCCATCTGTCTGCTATACACTTACCTTTTCTTAATGTTACTCATCATGTGTTAGGGGTACTTCCTCTAAATAAGGCCAACGATTGAAAATTCCACTTGTTTTTTTTTTAACATGTCATATCTTCAAAAACCACCAAGTGACTAGCAGAAGCAAAAATGATATAACTTCACTCAGCCACTTAAATGAGCATCATTTTTGTGTAGAATCATAGAGATGTTACGGTTCCTGCATCTGCTAAAAATTTTGACACATTTTTGTGGTCATTACAGGAGTCAAAATCAAATTCACTTGTCATAAATATTCATCAGAGGACCATCTGTGAAGTCTGGCTGAATAGATGTAGTTTAAAAGACTGTATTGCAAAATCCTAAATCTGGAACTGACTGACAGATTTTGAACCTTTGATTATGCTTCTGCTTCTTTTGATACTTAAACTCATAGCGTGAAAGTATAAAGATGATTATTGTGCAGTTTAATGTTAGGTCAGTTCAATTTTAACAGTACATTTGTTTAACAAGGATAAGCTGAGAAATGAAAGAAGGCATTTTATACGTGAATTGATACAGAACACAATTTTTGCAGATGTGATTGTTTTCAATTCAGAGTGAGTTCTCCAATTTTACATTCATAATACATTTAAAATATGCCATTTTATAAGGCGCACTTAAAAGCCTTACATTTTTTTCAAAAACAACGCTGCGCCTTGTAATCCGGAGCTTTTTTTGACAAGTTGCAGACAATAATGGGTGTTATTGTGACTAAGCTAACGCGGCTAATGTGTAGCGGTGTTGGACTGTGATTTTTTTACATGTTATTAACAAGTTAGAGAGTGATATAACCTAGTCAGAGTAACATTTGTTTTAGCAGTCTGTTCTTTTATGTCTCACAAACAAGGTTAAGAGTTACAGGTTTTGTGAATACGCTAACGCTTTAAAGTAACGTGGCTAATGTGTACGTTGTGTAATAAACTTGTCCTAGAATTACTGCAAAGACGGTAAAAAAGTCTGATTTATTTCTGACTCTCAGTATTTGCTACTTGTAGTTTACTTATAGCACTTATAAATGACATAAGTTTAATAATATACCATTTATTGACAGTGCGCCATATAGTCTGGTGGAGCATTTTAGAGCAGAAAATGTGGTAATAACAATGTTAATAACATTTACAGTCACATTTAGTCAGTACCACTTTTCTCTTAAAAATGTACTCATTCATCCAGGTGGCATTGTCTTAAAGTTGAGTCATCCGTTCTGGACTTAAACCTTCATTTTTGAACCGTTTCTTATGAGTGTTTATTTCACTTTACATTTTACTTTGACTTTTACAGGTTAATGATAAAAAATATCACTCTTACTCAGCTGCATTTGAATATTTATTTTTTGCAACATTTTAACAATTTATTCTAAGCATAGGTGTAAGTTTTATTTTTACTTAAAGACTATGAGGAATTAACTAGTTTTCTACAGTTACATATTTTAGATTTTATTGTAATCTATCGAAATAGCAGAATTTGTCCCTGTATGTTTCTTTTTTAGTCACCCGATGAGAAGACCCTGGTGGAAGTCCTGGCTGGGTTCTTTCTGTGTGGAGTAAGCACGATTTCCTCAAAGATGCATGGCTGTTCTCAGAAGCTCTGGCATCCTCCCGCAGTCTAAAAGTTTGCTTCATTGGTTGATCTGTGACTCTAAATGGTCCCTTAAGCGTCTGGGATTGATTGCTGTTTCTGTGTTGCCCTGCATTGGACTGGCACACTGTCCAGGGTGTTTCCCCATCTTCACCTTTCGGAGCAGGGTAGGCTCCAACAACTACAACGACCCCGAAACGTGATTCATGGAAAACATCTGCTGTGACTTAGTGATCCAATAACTCTTGTCTGATAGTTGTTCCTGCTTTGATGATTCTTCTTAGCGCACGGAATCAGGATGTATAACTGTCTCAATAACCACGTCCCTTGAACTCTTTCACACCAGAACTTTAGCGGCAGTGTTTACATTATTTCAACTAACGTAACTCTTCAACTGTTTAGGCAATTAATGTAATTCCAACGGATTCGGAAGCAGACAAAAGCCTCTCGGCTCTGATTTTCAACACTTTGAAGGAGTGAAGCACTTATCAAACAACAGTTCTGTTGCGTAAAAAAGCAAGTCGCCGTTTACTAATGTAAAGTGTTGCATAACTGATATGAAAAGCCTCTTTTCTCCGTATCAGAATAAACTGATTTACCTTGAACGCATAAACGGTCAAAGAGCAACGGTATGTCAAGGAGCGTGTGTTCTTTAGGTGTCCAGATCTTCAGACTTAAAAGGTTAAATCTTGAAAAGGCCGTCCATGTCCTGGATTGTGCATCAAAGCAAGAATGTGGTTTTGGTGTAATATTCAACCTTCTCAGCAGTGTGTGGCTTCACATTCATTCGCTCAAGTTTAAATGTTGATGTTTGGTTTTCATGATTTTTGTTTTTTCTGTTTTTTTTTCTTCTTAACACTATGATTATCTGAATTATTGTTTATATGTTGCGCTATTATACTAGACATTTATTTAATTTTCATTTTGTTTCAAGAAGCTATGGCTATGGTAGTGAAGCGCGCATACGGCCAGTCTATTGTTAGCTATCTGTTATGATTTGCTTATCAAAATAAACTGTCTGTTCTTGTTCTTGTATTTTGTCAAATAAATATTTCCCACAAGTGCGACTTATAAAGGATTTTTTTCTTCTTTATGCACTTTTTGGCATCTGTGACTTATACTCCAGAGCAACTTATAGTCTGGAAAAAACGGTATGTAGGCCAATACGTCAATCGAATCCTTTGCTCATCTTGCATCTCCCTCTGTCTGAAACACATTGTTTTCAGTGATGTTCCACTCGAGTTAAGGAAGGCTTTGTCGTTCCTGATTGCTAAGACAAATACAACAAAATCTCATACTCTATTGTCTTATTATTCATAAGTGGAACCCACTATTTCTGCATGCACACAGAAGGGCATAATAAACAGATGGAACAACTAGAATATAAAATGTTGTAGAGCTTTATGGAGAGAATATTTTTCAGTGGTATTTTAAAAAAGCATGTAAAAAAGCAGTAGGCCTATGCAAACAGTCCATTTTCTACTTGATTTTTAGTTTGTCTTTCAAAGATTTCCTTTTAGACGACATTTTTCAAAAGGCAGACTTCTGAAATAAATGGCAGTTATGTATTTCTTCATATCAAAATTGGTTAAATACCTTTTAAAAAGTATAGTTCCTTCTAGACTTTGAATGTCCTTGGTGTGTTTTTACTCCCTGCTGATCCAAATCTACCCACTTCGCCCTCCATTGAGCCTGAAAGTCTGCCTTTCACTCCCCACAATGTCACACACAGCTCTAATGGCTATAGGATCACTCACACACAAATGCCCTTGACCATACCCAACTGCAACCATAAAATCCAAGTTCCATTATTAACCAGGTGTGCTCGAGTGTGTTGAGGTGTATGACAGTGTTATGGCCCCACACGCACTCGTTCTCCCTCACACACACTAACACACTCACACACATGCCTATGAGTTTCACCTCTAACCAGGCTTTATGCGTACCCTAGAGCTCCTGATCAAAAACATGCAGCGGTGGACCGCTCAGCCAGGTGGTCTATCAGGTCTGGGTGGTCTCATGATTTAAATGTGTGTTCGTGTATGTATGCTGTTAGAGCTTTTATTGGTTTATTAGTCTGGTCCAGCTCTCAGTCTGGAGGATCTGAGAGTAAATAGGGCTAAAAAGTATCCTGATTACCCTTACCTGGGTGAGTATTCTTCCTAAAGTAAGGCTCACTACCCTAGATCCTAACCCTAACCCTGCACCAGTTAATAGCACAGAACTCCTACTGATCAGGGTATCGTTGTTCACCATGCTGAAAAATGATTGGTGGCTATCAAATATTGGCTAAAGCTTTAGCTACGTAAGTTTTTATTTGCTTTAAAATAAAGAACTGGAAAGTGATGGCATAAAACTTTCTGTGACTGCGATAACGTTAATGCCGAGAAGTGATCCTTGAGTTGTAATTAACGTCTTATCTGGCCTGAGAAGTCTGTAATCTTTTGGCTTGTCTCCTTGTTACTGCAAAACTGTGTAGCTTAGCTTTTACCTCCAGACTTTAGATTAGAGCGGGTGCATCTCTGTAAATGGGGGTGGGGGGTGGGTGTAAAATCCCTTGGAGTTGAATGGCAGCTGAGAATATAGAGTTGCAGGTAAAAGGGAAGCAATTTGTTTTTACTGACACAAAGCAAAGTAACTATATGGTTACAGAAAGATGAAGAACTGGATTCCAGGAACTGGCACAGTTAGGTAGAAAAACAATCAATCAAACTTTGCTGAGGTGGCTTTGCATTCCTTTCTAGAGACCAGCAGAGTTTTAATGTTTAGAAGAGTGGTGACCTTTGTTATTTGATTTCAGCATTGGACTCACATCAACATGTGTGCGATTAAAGCTACTGACAAACCTTCATTTTAGTTGGTCACAGCTTACTATTTTACTAAAAGGATTTTTTTAATCAGTCACTCATCGATATTTACACAACTTACAAGACTGACTTTTCTTAAGGTTGTATTTGTATTTAAGGCGATAAAAGTGGCGTTTTACAAATTACATTGTGCACTAACTCAATTTTTTCCCCTGCATTTTGTTAGCTCAAATTGAAAACCAGTGTTCATTATGTTATGTACTACATGTTAACGTATTTTTTGCACTGTCAGACTGTTAAAAGCCTTGATTTTTTCAAAATATGACAGTGCGGCTTATATATTGATATAGATACATATCCAGAGCACTTTATATAGCGGTATTGGATTAATTTTGGTTGTGTTTACTGATGTGGAAGTGATTTTGATAGGTACACAGTGCTCTGTTAAAATGTTTTACTGCTGTAAAACCACTGGTGAGTGGACTCCAAAATGGCACCTGTCAAGAGACATGTTTACGACTTTAAATCTTAGTAGTGTTGTCATGGAAACGTTCATTTTAGTGATACAACTTTATTTTTTTACACAGTCAGTCCCAACCTTGTTTGCAACACGGTTGCATGGTAACGTTTGTTTTAGCGGATGTTCTTTGTTCACCTGGCAGCATGTCCCTTCAGGGGTCACCACAACGGGCTGGGGAGCGGCACAGGGAGAACCAGACATGGTCCTCTCTGTGGCTACATAGGTAGGCAGTGGCATAAACGGTCTTGCCTAAAGACCCTCACTGGAATTAACTCACTACACCCCCTGGGAAACAAACCCTGGTTTCCTATGCGCCAGACCTGCAAGCAGCCAACTGAGCCGTGCAGCTGCGTTCGCAGTATCAGTCTGATATTTTACATGTTGATAGTGTTAGGTTGGGGTTGTGAGGAGTTTTAAAAGCTACTGGGAGAACTTTTAAACAGATATCTATCTGTTATGGGTGACGGGAAGGGGGGAGAGGTGAACTTCTATTAAACTCCAGCCGCTCTGCAGAAACGATGTCCCTGAAAATGACACCGTTTTTTTTAAATGTTGACTAAAAACAGCATAATCATAACTGAAAGACCACTGGGAACACTTGTAAGATAAGATCTGAGTGGGACTTTAAAATGAACACAAAACATGGCAACATTCAAGTAAAACCTTCTCAGGATTCCTGAGAAATATTAAAAGTATAGAATTCTTTAATGTTAAAAATGTGGACACTTTAGTCTGAGTAGCACAATACTGATAACCTTAAAGAAAAATGTCATTAAAATGACATGAATGTGTCAGAAATTAGTTCAGCTTGCTGAAGTTAGTCTGTAAACAATTGGTTTATTCTGTTCACAATAATGTTTACAACCCACAATAATTGTTAAATTTCCAATACTTTTTTCAAACAAAAGGAAAATGGTGTCACTTGCATTTACTTTACAGTTCTGAAAGATTCTGACACAACTTTGCTTAGTAAACCCAGGGCTTCTTTAAATGTCTGTTAGTCATAAAGAAAATGTGGGTCCTTCAAACAGCCACATAAATACATGACATTAAAAATGTACATTTGTGTTGCATCTGAATGCTGGCGAGCACGCTAACCTGAAACAATTGCACGCACAATTGTGTTTATGAAGACTATCGATCTTTCAGTGGTACATATGATAAAACACCTTTTATGGATCTGACTTTAACATTGTCCTCCACAATCCATTTTGCCTGGACTGCTGTATCACAGCGTCCTTTTTGTATTTATATTTAGTAGCGGTATAAATCTCAAGTTGCTCCCTTTTACCACAGACAAGCAAGCAGAACTGCACAGTGTCCATAGTTGACTTCTTTAAAAAACAAACCAAAGCGCTCCAACATTGTACATCAACGTGTGCAAGTCTTGGTCCGTGCCCCCTTTTAAGGACAGAGCCCCAGGTGAAGGAGAGTGTCGTCAACCTGTAAGGAGGAAGGTGCTACTGTTTGAGCTCAAGAGCCCAGACGTGCTGGGGCCAACCCGTCCGACCTTTACTTTTCTTATCTCCTGATGAAGATGAGGACGATGAAGTTGCTTTGGGAAGCTCCACCTGCAGACACATCACAAGCATTATTCTTATTGCTTCAAATGTCTAGCGACAACCCAGAAAACAACAGAGTTTTCTGAGAATACCTGAGGCACTTTTAGAAATTTGACAACAAAATCAGCATTTCTTATGCTTAACATAATGATTTCAAGCCTATTGCTTAACCCTTTAACTGCTCAACCAAACGGTAGAGCAAGGCAACAAACAGCAGAAAAAGGCATTGTTTTTAATTGAACATCTTGCTTGGGATAAAATTTTAAAGTTTATTGTGTAAAACTGTCTCTGAACCAAAAGTATTTTCTTTTCCAGATTTACTAAGCTGCCTATGTGAGCATCTAGATGGACTTTTCTCTGCTAACACTGAATCATTTTATGATTTTAGCACAACGGCTGGTTTCTGCTCTCATTTTTCTTCCAAAATGCTTGCAGACATTCCCCTGCTACAATGTTTCATGCAGGAAACAACTTTTGTGCATCTACTAAACAAAAAAAACAAAACAAAAAAAAAAAACAATGATTCTGCATCCATCCTTACCATCACCAAAACCCTCAACCTGTCTTTTGGATTCGCTTTCACCCAAAATGTTGAGAGATTTTCCCTGTACATGTACATACAGAAGCTGTATGAAGCTGTAAAAATTATGGATGGTATATTATCATTTTGACTGAGATGATCCTTCTTATTTATTTGGGCTTTTAAACATGATTCCATTGATAGAGATGTCTTCCACTTATTAAATAGAAAATAAAATTTCAGAAAAACTATTTCATGAAACTGTCACACTATATGTAATTCAAGTCCCACTCTGATCATCTTTTGATCTAATGTAAAACCTAACAATAGCGGTGAGCAATATTGGAGCTATCCAGCCATACAGTTTTGAGTCAGAAACCAGCTCACACCAGGAAAGAAAAGACGTTCATGAATCCATTTGTGGATGCATCAGAACAACAACAATTTGAATAAAGATATAATCAGAAAGTAAATTTTAAACTTAATTTCCTTTATATATTTCCTCCATCATCAAGAAAATACCAAATGGACAATTAGAGTCTTTCAGGCCTGAAGTGCCATTACCGGAGACCGAATGTGTTAGTTGACCTGTATCAAAAGAAAAACAATGAAAAGGAAGATTTGCAGTTCTATACTTTTAAATTCACAATGTAAGCCTAAATTTGCAAATTATTTATTTGCAAATCTCTTGTACTTATGATGGCTGAAGTTGATGACACTCAGAGTTGCGTATTTAGTGGTTTAGGTGAAACACACAAAAAAAGGCATGGATAGCTTTGGATGGCATTTTTGGAGCTGCACTGTGGTGGAGTGGTCAGCACTGTCATCTCACAACCAAAGCGCTTTGCTTCACTCCCTGCTGGGTCTTTGCTGTGTGGAGCCTCCATGTTTTCCCTGGAAATTCATGGGTTTCCTCCAGGAGCTCTGGCTTCATTCTACAACCCAAAAACACGTGTCTTTGGTTAAATGGTAGCTAAAATTAACCTTTGGGAATGAATGTGAGTGGTTATCTGTCTGAATCTGGCCCTGTGATACACTGGCGACCTGTACCCTGTCTTTACCCCACGATGGCTGGGTTAGGATCCTGTGGCTTATGAATGGAAAGCCCATTGCAGTGACTCGTGCTATGCTATGCTAAGGGCAGATATCTTTGTTCAGCTTAGTCTGTTTTACAACCAGCTATTGTTTACTTTTACATGTTAATAATCTTTTTTGCTTCTTGCAATATATTGATAATCAGTCCAATGAGACGGCTATGGCTGTGATATTGGGCTATATAAATAAAATTGAATTGAATTGAAATCAGGGGCTGCACGGTGGCGCAGTGGTTAGCACTCCTGCCTCACAGCAAGAAGGTTCCCGGTTCAAGTCCTGGCTGGGGGACCTTTCTGTGTGGAGTTTGCAGGTTCTCCCCGTGCATGCGTGGGTTTTCTCCGGGTACTCCGGCTTCCTCCCACCGTCCAAAAACATGCTTCACAGGTTAATTGGTTACTCTAAATTGACCCTAGGTGTGGATGTGAGTGTGCATGGGTGTGTGATTGTGGCCCCTGAGAGACTGGCGACCAGTCCAGGGGTGTACCCTGCCTTCGCCCATGAGTAGCCGGGTTAGGCTCCGGTGACCCCGAAAGGGATAAAGCGGATTGGAAAATGAATGAATGAATGAATTGAATTGAATGCTTGATAGGTTTCACCTAACCCACTAAATATGCAACTCTGAGTGTCATCAACTTCAACCATAATAATCTCAGAGAGCCATAGTCAGACTGTCTTAAACTTGTAAAGACCCACTCCAGAGAAAATAGTGTTTTTGGTGTTTTTAATATGTTCTTGTGGCATTTTTCTTTATAGAGAAAATTAAGTTTAAAATGTCCTTTCTGAGTATTTATTTAAATCCTAGTGAATGAGGAGCAAACAAAAAAAGGCTGTTTGAAAAAGCTTGCAGTTGTGACGTAGAAACAACAATCAGCAGGCTACAAGCTCGCTGCTCCGCTCCATTCTGATGCAACCACTTGCAGACAAATAGATCCATGTACCTCTTTGTTTTCCTCGTCTGAGCTGGAATTTGGTTCAGAACTGTACGACTGGATAGCTCCCATATTGCTCACCATTTTTGTTGAACCGGTAATGTTAGGTTGGTGTTGTGAGGGCTGTAAGCTAGCGGGACAGCAGGTAAACAGATAGATGGCGGGGGGGTAGGGGATTCTCCACGCCAACGGTCCCGGCAACAACTTGGAGGCGAATTCCTAATAAACTCCTGCCGCTCAGCAGAAATATGTCTTAGAAGACAACACGTTTTTTTTTTTGGCTTGAAACAGCATAGTTATTATCAAAAGCACACTGGGAACAGTGGGTGGAACTGAAAAGATTAGTGTAGAAATTAAAACTGTCCTCATACTTAAAAGTCTGACTGACCAAACGCTTACTTTGTCAAAAGTAAATGAAAGAAATGAGAAAATGCATTAAGACATCAACTTAAAGACTTCAAATTATCCAGGCTGCTCTTCTATGTTTAGGAGCAAACATCCATCTATTTTTAAGTCCGCTACATCTCTTTTGAGATTACAGAGTTGCCGCAACCTGACCCGGCTACTGTTGGGGGATGGCAGAGTACACCCCGGACAGGTCACCAGTCTGTCACAGGCCAGGAGCAAACATTTGTTCTTATTTGAACAAATGCTAAATTGTTCTTAATGAAAAACTAAATCCCTGTATGGCCAAAGTCTATTACTCAACACTTGCTCTTTCAGTCACGTTAGAAGAGCATTCAACACAACTGAAACCATTGGCATTTTATTCATCAAATCGTGTAGTTATAATTGTTGATGCATTTATAAATGATACTTTTTTGAAAAATGTTTGATAAAAATAACTATATTAATTAATAAATCAACTACTATGTCATTTTCTATCAGGCTTGAACTTCTCAATTAAAAGTTTTGACTTCTGCTTTAAACAATATGTGTACTCATATTTATCACAGTGTGGCTCATGCTAAGTACGGTGGCCCTGAAGTCCAAATCAAACCAACAAATCACTTGAGGTAAAAACGTATTAAAGATCTTAACGGCCATTGAAAAGTTAAACAAATAATAAAAACAGCATTGCATTTTAGAAATCAAAACAAAATTCCACAAAAACCAAAAGACAATTAAATAATGCAAGGAAATAAAAATGAAATGTTTTGGAAAACCGAAACCCAGAAAGAAACCAGGAAAGGTAGGTACAATGGAACATTGCTGCTTGGATGATGATGCTGCTTGATTTTTGCCGGTTTTTTTTTTTTTAAATGCATCTTACATGTCTGCATACTAATAAAAATCTTCAGATTAGTACGGAGCATATCCAGTATTGCTTCATGCCAAATACCTTTTGATTGAAATGATGGCCAAAGTCATCATCCAATTAGTGATGTCCCATAGTACCTACCCTTTCCCCATTTCTGAAAATTACTCGTTTGCCATTTTTTTCAAAAGAAAAAAAAAAAAACAGAAAATGTAAGTACTATGGAACATCAGTGATTGGATGACGGTGTCATTTCAACCAAAAGTTATTTGGGAAGAAGTAAAACTGGATATCATCATCACTTTTATGGATAGACAGATGGACATCCTTTTTCCAACATGAAATATATTTTGTCTGTATTTTGTTCTATGGTAAGGCCAGAATCCATGCTTTAACAGGCAAAGTAGCATGTGGTTATGAAAAAGACTAACTGCGGCAAACTGCCATCCAAAGTGTCATCCTGGAAACATTTTTAAAAAGTTGTTCATGTATTTTTCTTGTAGTTAATCTCAGTTAAATGCTATTTGCAGCAAACGTTATTTTTTAACGATCTACCTAACTTTTGACTGTTTTTGTTTCATGTACAAACCGCTGGTTAGCTTTTATGAATGAAACTTGGTGTTAAGTAAATTTTCTAGACATAGGATATAGTACAACTAAATACAAGACCAATGTAATGGATGCATAGGGTCAAGTGTTTGAGGTCCTTATAGTAAAACTGACAGTTTTACTATAGCTGACAGCAGACTGTAGAACTATAGATGTAAACTGGACCTGTCGCTGCAGCCAGAACAGCTCCTTTTGTTGGACTGCCTCTTTAGGCCAAAAATCATAATTTAACATCTGCCACCAGAAGCAGGAACCCGCTTGTCAGTAGCTGTTCATCCATCCGTCCGTCCGTCCATCCATCCATGCATAATTTCCCTCATGGATTATTAAAGTTAAATATTCTGCTCAAAGTTCTGCCCGTCAGCCTCACAGTAAACACATGGTGAAACATATATGTCTGGGTGTGGATTTAATCTGGTTTAGTCTCCGGATTATTCAACACCACACACTCTTTGTTGGGACCCTTGAAAGACGAAGAACAAAGAATCGATTTGAAAATTCAGTTTAATTTGTATTTGCTTGCAGTAGCAGACTGTGTGGCCTATTTCCTCTTTAAATCACTACAAATCTGAGACACTCACCAATTATTCTAAATATCCTTTACATTTTTGCAGGAAAAGTACAGCATTACAAAAAAATATGCCATTAAATAATTTCAAAATGTGTTTGAAATGCTCTCCTTTTTATTTTTGACCTCATCTTAGTAAATTTAAAAAGCTGTGAGACGGGCAAAAGATGTGCGCACTTTCTCTTATGGTAATGCAGGAAAACCGAAATAATTTCTCTTCTTTTTGTAAATTTTTCTGCTTTAAAAAAAAAATCTTTTTCTTCACATCAGTAAGTCCACGTTGCACATGGAAAATTACACGACATTTATATTAGATCCTCAAAGGAGGTCAGAGGCGGCTCAACGTTCCTGCCCCGCGTGCCCGCATGTAAACTACGGAGACGAAAGAGGGTCACAACAGTCCTCAGAACCGCTTTTCTTATTATTTAGAAAAGTAACCCACATAATGCCGACAGTAAATAAATAAATACAATTACAAAAAATTAAACTAAACTAAGCTTTAAAATGCATTTTAAAGTTTCAATGCATATTTCCTTAGGAGCTATCAAGTCGAACAATATATTTTTTCCTTTTAAAAATAATGTTTGAATAGTTAATAGGTACTTATTTATATATATTTAAATTTTTTAGTAACTAATAACCTATACATTTATTATCAATGAGAAAAGACTGCTCCCAAATGTTTTCAAATAATTACATATAATTATTATAAATAAGCTTTCGTTCTTTATTCTTTTAAATCAAACTTCTTCTAGTTTTCACATTTGAAAAATATATTTAACGTCTGTGTTTGTTATTTATTTTTTTTATCTTTCATTCTTTTTTGGTCTATAATTTTTGGTAACATTTAGAAAAAGAAAATAATATTGTGCCACAAAGATAAAGTCAGTCCGTCTCCACGTCAGTCAAACTGATTTTTAAACCTTCACCAAAGGAAAAGCTGCTTATCTCATCAGGAACCTCTCTACAACACAACTACATTATGACAACAAAAATGACAGCAACACAAAAATATGCAACATAAAGATTGTGAACATTTGAAAGCAATAAGTGTTTCACTGGGCTGTTTCTATTATTTCTTTTAATGCACTGAAAGATTTGCGCTCATTTTGTCCGTATATGTGTTTAGTATGTGCAGCTTTAAACTGGGAAAGTTTTCTCTGGCTTCTTTTAAACAACACACCTTTCAAAGACACCAATCAGGAGCATTTGTGTGTTTTTGTGCTGCTTTGGTTTTGTTTACTTCTTTGCAGAGATCAGTTCCGCTCTTTTGACAGCAGACATTACACTAACAGGAGGATGCTCGGATCTTTGTAAATGCATGAACACAGTGGCCTCATTTCCAAACTTTTATGTTATCCCGCGAAGCTTTCACGGTAAGACATCTGTCAGAACCGGGACCCACGCTGAGTGGACGGTCCAGCCATCAAACGTGCCTGTGCTTTCTGAACCTGGCCTCTTCCGGCTCCACACAGTCTGTGAAAGGAAACAAGTTTCCTGTCTCCACTGTGTGCAGTGTTCGTACAGGCCTGCAGAGATGCTGAGCCCACGTTCAATTGGTTTCTGCACGAAAACCACTTTTTTCACTATATTTTTTAATGTTTTTTTTTTTCCTGCAGAAAAAGAACGACCCCCCCCCCCACACACACACACACCTAAAAATAAAAAATAAAAATAGAAGAAACGGATTAAATAAATTACACAATGATTAATTCTGCGTGCTTATAGTAAAATAACAAATAAAAGGCTGTGCATGTTCAGGAGATTTTAAATGAACTGGGTTAAGGAAGCCGTCGGAGGGCTCAAATGGATTTATGCTTAATTCAATTCAATGAAAAATAACCACTTATCTAATAAATGTCTATACGTTTAAAATAATCGTTTTTCGCCGTCACTCACATGTTCCGGCTGCAAGCATGCTTTTATTTAGAAAAGTCGAACTAAAGCTGGTCTGTGGCCTGATTTAAAAAAAAGAGAAAGAAATAGCCACCTTCCGTTTAAACTTAAGAAAAAACACACTTTAATTGATATTATGATAAAATACATAACGTGCAAAATTATAATTTACCGGCCCTTCTTAGGCTTGCAGCATTTTATTTTTATTATATAATAAGCCTGCAAAAAACCGGAATGACTGTTTTTAAAATTCATTATTTTTATTTTGTGTTTATCTTTTTAGTTGGGGGAGGGGGCAGCTGTTTTTTAAACGATAGAACTAAAACGAGGTCCAAAAACAATGGTAGAAGTCAGGGTTATTTTACGTTTTAATGTCTAAGCACAAGTCTTTTTATTTATGTATTTATTTATCTGTTTATGTTTCCATCGAGATATTAAACTAAAGAGTTCTTAGCAAAAATTGATGAAAAAAAGACGATAAAAAAGCTTACTTTTTAAAATTATTCTGAGTTCGGTTCTCGAAATATGACAGATGATATCCCGGTACCGCGCACAGCTCTTTTGGTGATTTTGTCCTCCCTGCTGTCACCGAGCTATTCTATTTTTAGTCAGTTCCTCGTAGTAATAATAATAATAGTAATAATGATAATAATAATAATAGTAATAGTAATAATGATAATAATAATAATAACAACAATAATAACAATAATAATAATAATAATAATAATAATAATAATAATAATAATAATAAATACCAATCCCTATTTTAACAGCTTTTAGAGTCTGGATGTGTCTTTATGGTCATGTGATGTTTGTGCAGGGCAGTCGCTGCGCCTGACTGCGCTGCAGGCTTCTTCTGCAGAGGAGGTTCACTTTGTGCAGGAGGTTTTCAGCGTCCAGCAGCAGCAGCAGCAGCAGCAGCTGTAAAATGTGCTCCTCTCGGAGGTGTATGCTCTGCTCTCCGCGGGCTCTTACCGCCTCTCTTTTCCTGCGCTCCTCGCGGGCCTCCGTCTTCTTCAGGTCTGCCTTGAACGCCTGCGCATCTCCGTGCTGCCCGTCCTTGTCCAAGATGTCCATTAGGTAAGAGATGTAACTGGTGGCCAGCCGCAGAGTCTTGATTTTGGACAGCTTGGTGTCCGCGGGGACGTTGGGAATACACTCCCTGAGCTCTGCGAAAGCCGAGTTGATGCTTTGGGTCCGCCGCCTCTCTTTCCGGTTGGCAGTGGGTCTCCGCTTCACGGTGCGGGGGTGTGAGTGGTGCACCGCCGCCCCGTTCACCGAGCCCGGCATGAGGCCGCTGGGACCATAGTGGTGGTGGTGGTGATGGGGGTCCAGGCCCCCCGCAGAGCCGCCACTGCCCCCGTGGTACTCTGGGCTGTACCCGGGCGCGAGGCCGTACTCCGCCGCCGACATGTCCGCGTGGCTAATGAGCCAGCTCGTGAAGTACGGCGCGCCTCCGGGGTCCTCGTGACACCGCCCGGCCGCCGCCGCGTGCAAGGAGTAGTGGTGGCCGTCGTGGTGGTGCATGGCGGGGTGGTGCGGGAAGCCCGACACCAGACTCATAATAAGACAGAAAGCAGGCCGCACAATCACAGGCTGTGGAAGGATGCAGCGACACGGGGAGGCTGCAGGCTAACAGATGTGCCCAGATGTTTGCATTCTGCATAATCTCCTGCAGGGAAGCCGGCGGCCTCACACAGAGACCCTGTAGCACTCACTCAGTCTCTGATGACGCCAACCACGCGAATTCAAAAAGTTTCTGAACCTAAGACATTGTTATTTTTCTTTCTTGAAGGAAAATCACAAACCTTGCTGTGAATTATGTTATAAAAATGAATTAGTCCTCTTTTTCTCCGCGCGTCATGTTGCTCCACTGTCAGCCTCACAGCCGCTGGCCTTAAGGACTAGACTGGGTTTCTGTACTGGGAATCTAAAAAAAAAAAAAAAAACTGTAAGAGTGAGAGATTTGCAGCAGTATCTTCGTGGTAGGGTAGAGACAGTTACGTCACAACCCGCAGGAACCAATGGCAGTCCTCCGTCCTCTGCCCTGCCCTGGTTGGCAGCTGCCTCTCTCAAGTTGCTGCCTTGTATGTCTTAAAAGTCAATTGACCCTCTTAGTAGTTCTGTTGACGCGCCAACATTGTACACACGACCGTATTCAAGCATACAACAGCTTGTGGTGAAACCATGATTCTGTTGATGCTTTGGCGTGCTGGAGTTCCAGCCTGCAAACCACCCAGGACTTGGTTTTAGTGTACCGCATTTTTTCAAACTATAAGTTGCTCCAGAGTATAAAGCTATGGACACACCGGGCATGTGACACAATTATTATTTCCTCCTCCTTGATCAATTTCAAATGGTTGGGACTTCCATGAATTAAAGGGACACCATCCATACATCACAACAAAATCCAAGTCCCTCTTGGTCAAAGCTCAATCTGGTTTAACTGGTTCAACATGCGTTCAATGGTTTTGTACATAGTCTGAAAACATGGGTTTAATACGGTCGGACGGCGGTGTGAATGTAGTTTCACTCACAGCAGCCAAAAATGCATAACAAAGAAGAAGAAATTGTACATTAGTCGTACAAAAGTATGAAATCACGCTTGTTAAAAAAAATACAGAAGCAAGAACAAACTTTTTATCTTGAAAGACAAATCATAATAACAGAACAGATAACGACAATAAACTGAATATATGCACGTTTCACCACTGTGACTGTATTTACAGTCATAAAACATAGAAAGAATCTAATATATGATATTTATTCAGATAGAAAAAAAAAGTATAAAGATCATGCTAACAAATCAACTTTATATCACTTTAAATCACTAAATCCATTGAAGTCTTCTTCCTCTGTGCCGCTTTGGAACAATGTCGCCAAGCCTGGCATAAGACTGAGTGGCGCTTCTTCTTCTGCATTGCTGTTAGTAGCAAATACTGAAACCCACTTCCAATAGTGCCCCTTAGTGGTTTGTTGCTACCCCCCCCCAAGTCACATATAAGTCGCATCTGTGTATAAGTCGCACCCAAGGCCAAGGTGGAAAAAAAGGGTAGTTTTTTGTCTTACGTATTGCAATTGTAACACATCCTTATGAACTATGGTACACAGAAGTCATTACTTAAAATATTTGAAATTTAAATATTGCAGATTGTTTTGCTGTTAACGGAAATGTGCCAATGTTTATCACAAACAGTGAGAATCCAATCAAATCAATGCACATGTGATTTATGTGAAATATTCTAAAATGTATACCTTATTCTTTGCCACACTGGATTATGAGGCACACTGTCATTGAATGGCGTATTTTTGAACTCATGTCATATATAAGGCTCACTGAACTATAAGGTGCAAGGACTTTATTAACTGTGTTCACAGTAACTCTGGAACTGGTTTCTACACATTAGCCTTGTTAGAAGTGGTCGACTGATATCACTAAAAAAAACATTACTGTGACTATTCTAACTCCCAACCTTCTAATTAACACGTAAAAAAAAATACAGGCCCACACTGCTACACAATAGCATATTCACAATAACACCCAACCTTGTTCCCAACTCATAAAAAAAAAACAAAAAAAAAACTGCCGGACATTTTGACAGAGCTCTGGGTATGGTACCTAACAAACTGTTTCATCATTAATAACCACAACCAGAATTAATCCATATATAAGGCGGTCTGGATTAAACGACACCCTGTAGTTTTTGTTTTTTAAAAGAATGCCTTTAAGCGTGCTTTATAGTGCAGAAAATATGGTAATCTTTCAAATTTGTGTTTACAACCTAAAATCGGATTTGTGGAGACTAGTTTGTCTCCACAAATCATGGCCCCGACAGAAGAAATAACAAACAGACTAATAACCTCTTTAGTTCACTCAATAGTTCCCGTCCAATGTTGCTTAATCATTCACAAGCACAGCAGACATTTATGCTCTCTGCAAATAACAGAGATGTAAACCTTTAAATTGTTTATTTGTTTACCCTTTTTCTAGCAAACACGTACATTTTTGTATTAGCTAGTGTTAGGTCTAATAAGAAGTTCCAGTGATACCAAACAGAGCAAGCAGAAAATGAATTAAATCTCTTATCAGGTCAACGTGCATTCTCAAAACCTCATGTTTGCATGATCTATCAAGATTACAAAACGTTGTTAGTACTGCATGGTTTTGCCCTGATGCATGTGGGAGAGTGGGGTGAGGAGAGAATGGGGGGTTGCAGAGCATGTGAAGGAATTCTCCGTATAGAAGGCATATGATTTATATTTGTTTAAGTGTTGAATGGGGACTGCATTCTGAGTGTGTCAGCCTGTTCTGTGTAATCCATCCATGTGAATGGGAGCTGTTGCAGTAATTTAGATTAGTTTGTGTCTCCTGATAATGACACATAATTAGACTGTAGGTCAGTCGGTCAGACTCCCAATCTTTCTCCAGCTCTCTTTTTCTCTCACACATATGGACCCACATGCGCATGCATTCACAATCACACACTAACTGTTTCCCCTGTGTGTTCTCCTCTGTGATCTCAACTATTTCTCTTATGTATAAATAAACTTGACAGAGTGGCAGGGCCATACATGTGTGCGTCTGTGTGTAAGTGCATGTGTTGTGCGCGTTTGCGTCCCTGTGGGTCAGGCCTTGTGATGACGTGCAGGTACATTCCAATGCTGTGGAAGTTTCTTTAGAGCGGGAAGTGCTGTTGTTGCCTGTGATCAAGAGGCTTGTCGGGCTGCAAGCAGAATTCTGTTTATAAGTTCCGTAACCAGTGATGGGAAATCAAGTAATATTGAAGCACCATTTAACCCCTTGATGCAACTCATTGATGCAAATATGCATCAAACCACTATGGCTCCTAAATTACCTTAATTTAGCATGTACATGGAAGCAAAAACATGAGTGATTTTTTTTTTTTTTTCCTTAAGAGCTGAAAATAAATCATCAATGTCCGTGACGTTCTCAAGGGCATGACTAATAAGTTTGTTTTTGTGTACCATGATGACATTTTGATCTGTTCTCCAGACCTCGATACCCATGTGAAGCAGGTCAGAGCTGTTCTGCAGTGCCTCCTTGAGAACCAGTTGTACTGCAAAGGAGAGAAATGGGAATTCCACACTACGCAAACCTGGTTTTTGGGACGTGGTTTCACCAGGAGCACCAGCAGCAGATGGACGATGCCAGGGTAAAAGCAGTTCTGGAGTGGCCAATTCCCTCAGTCTGAAAACAATTTCAACGCTTCTTTGGATTTTGCACATTTCTACAGGCACTTTATCAGAGTTTTCAGTGGCATGGCTGCATGGGTAAGGAGCCCTCTGCATAAAAAATTGACGCTTTGGGTGTACCCAACTTGTCATTTTCTTGACGTGCTGGCTCCACACCAACCTCCATACTTCAAACCGGTACTGGTACCCCTAATCGTAACCACGTACCCCAACCATAACTTAGTACCGGATGCGTATCGGTTCCGGACGATGTAGCGGTTCTGGACACGGACCGGGCTAGGGTACCGGTACAGGACACGTCCCACGGTTTGGTCTGCGTTTGGACACATCCTGAGGTTTGGCACACGTTTGGTACCCTTCCCACAAAACGACTGGACCCCTGATTTAATTGGAACAGCCAACACATCAAAAAACGAACAGCCGACACGTCAAAAAATTACGAGTTGGGAGCACCCAAAGTGTCAAAGAGTGGCGTGGAGGGCTCCTTACCCATGCGTCAATATGTGACGACTTGGGAGTGAGAACATGTTGCTTTGTCGTCTTTAAAGGACTTTAATCTTAAGTTATCACAGAATTACTGCAAAAAAGTAGTAATTCTGCTATATAGAGAGATGAACATGGCACTGAAGAAAAGCCAAGACAAATCTGACCTTGCAGACCCTCAGAATTGCTTGTCGACATTCAAGCTAAGCTAACACCACTGATGGAACTCAAAGTAGAACTTTATAAACTCTGTTCTAACCAGAGGGGTGGCTGTTAATCAGGCACCAAAAGAAGGAATACCGTCTTGGACAAAGGCCCTAGTCATGTCACTTGACTTGGTACCTTAAAGTGCGATTTATGATTTACTAGTTTTCTAATGAAAATAATCTGCACATATTTTTGAAATTTTATCCGTGATTTAAGTAAATGACTTTTCTAATGAAAATAATCTTCATATTTTAAAGATATATTATAGATTTTTGAAACTGATTTATGTAAATGAATTCTTTGCTTAATGAAACTTTATCTATGTTAAAAAATTTCTAATGATAGAAAGTAATTATAATCTGCATACGGATATATTTTCTAATGGTGGATACTTGCTCTAAATTGCTGACTTTTCTAATGAAAATAATATACATTTATGGATGTTTGAAACTTATTTACATCACAGATTTTTTTTCTAACAAAAAATTATCTGCACATATTTTTCAATTTTGACAATTAATCTGCATATGCTATGATCTAGACTAAATAGTGTTACATCTACTTGCATAGCTATGTGATATATATTTACTTAAGGATTCTTAATTACCTAAATCTATGTTGGTAAGGTATAAATATCTGATCATAAATTACAAACCGGATATTAATAACTCACGTAAAGAAAATTGTTAGGTCAATCCTGGGAGGGATTATATAAATTCACTTCCTACCATTCTCTTTCAAGCAAATTATCATTTGATGCCTAATTCTCCTATGTTTTGACCTATTTTCATGGATGTAAACCTCTGTTGATTGCGTTACATATGTATTATTCTTGTAATACATTGAAATAAAGCATTTCAAATAAAACATTTTAACATCTCCTTTGGAAATATGCTCAAACACAAAGTTAATCTAAATACAAGCTGTAAACATGTTTGTAGATCAATGCAGCAGATGTTTTGTGGGTTATCACTAGCTCAAGCATCTTATGAAGAGAAGCACTTCTTCTCCGTTTCAGCTGTTGAAACACATTTTTTGTACTCCCACTTTTGGCAGCTCTAACCTTCAAACAGATTTTGCTGCGCATGTGGTTTGATGCTCCAAGTTTGAAGTCACAACACCACTGGTCAACATTTCAATTTTGCATCTACCAGCCAGAAAAAAAAAAAATCTACCAGTCAGATACATTTTTTACGAGACAAAGTATTACATTATTTTACAAAGAAAAACTATTGGTGTTATTTAAAAAAAAATGATATTATGTTTATGCAAAGAAAGGTGACTTCACAACCTAACAAAAAAATAAGATAAAAACAACAGTTTTAAGTGACTCAGATGTCTAATCAGTCTTTGCGCTCTGCTTTAAGTATTTTCATACAGCCAATAAAGTGTTTAATTTTCTATCACAAATGAGTTGTTTCTTCCCTTTAGCAAAGCTAAAAAACCTCGGTGACCCCTATGAGGAGGGCTGTCAGTCCGTCACCTTTAGTCTGAACCAATGACCATTGAAAAGGAAAGTTATTGTCATAATTTTTTAAGAAATTTAAATTGCATAAAAGTAATTTATAAACAGTATGCACACATCTTTAATGTCATCTAACTGTAAACATGTTGAGAAAACAAGGACAGATTTACTAAAAGACTGCAGATTGACAGAAAATGTACCGTTTTCCTAATTCTGCCTCTAGATGATTCATTTTTATATGAAATCCTAACAAAAACAGCCTAAAAACAGATTTTTGTGTCACGGACAGTAAAGATGCAGCGCTCTCATTAGGAGGGGCGGTTTCAGCTCAACACCGGCTCTGTAATGTTAGAGATAACGTTTCTTTCAAAGTGGATTCATGTCTGTTATTGTATTTAGAAAATACAGTTTTTTATGAATGTCCTATGAATTAAGTGTGTTGTACTTATCCGCCACGTCTTAAAGTCCGCTCCGTGAAAATATTCGCTGACTTTAAACCAGTTTGTGGTCACAAACTGGCAGCAAGCGGCACAGCTCGTTTTCATGGCATTGGTCGTAGCATGATAGCATCCGTGTGTAACATCACCGCTGTCTCCAAATCAACACTTTTTATTAAACTCTCTGTTGCTGTTGTGAGTCCTGTCGGTTTATTTCTGTTCAGATCCCGTTAAAAACCAACATGTCCTGCTGCTCCATCAGCCTAAGCGAAACGCTACACATAGAAAGTACAAAAGCTACAGGAGTGGGAGTGTGGCGTGCGCTTGTAAATTTTGCGCAACAACCTTTTTTTTTCTGCCTCGTGGAAGAAGCTCCTCTGCTTGCTGCCGCTTTCCTGTTGCGAGAGACAAACGGGCTGACTTTTTTCCGAACAACTGAAGCTCAAGAAAGCAAGGAGCTGGGAAAATAAAATCTAAATTTTCCCAAAAGTAGATAATCTAAAACAACAAATTCAAATTACTCGATGAAATAGATTAAAAGCCCAACTCTATGTCAACACTTAAACATGTGTTGCCCAGAGAGAAAGATAACACTGATGCAGGTTAAAATGTTTTCTTATGATATAAACAAAATTTCCCAGGCTGTTTCTCTGTCATGCAGAACATTTTGTTCTGTCACTGTAATGAGATGACACCACTTCAAACATGCAGAAACAAATCAATCAAATGCACAGCAATCAAAATACAACACTGCACAGCTACTGAGATGCCTGGCTGACTTAGGTTGGATCCGGACCAAACACAGAATACAACCTTTAGGAGTGAAAACTGAGGGAAGTGAGTTAAAAAAAAAAAAAAAAAGACAAACAAAAAAGAAGAGTATTATTCCGCCACACTTGATTAATCAATCATGCTGAGAGCCTCATGGGGAGCGGACAACAAAAATAAAACAATCAACTTGACAAACAGGACAAGAATGCACAGTGCAGTACTCCTGCACTAAAAATAGAAAACACATTTCTTATAAAAATAAAAGTTTAAATACTTGGTGTGTCACAAAATATCACGTCCAGCCAAACTGGATCTGCAACTTTCAGGACCCTATCGTAAAATAAATACAAAAAAAGACATAAAAAACATCAACTGCTATTAAAGCTAACTCCAGCCAACTAAAGCAGCTCTGTGAGCAACCTGGTTCCACAATCGAAAACTGATACCTTGGCAACCACATTTCAGTATCCTGTTAATACCCCCTGTACTGTGGGGACAACAACACTCAAGCGCCTCCCATTAAACATGGTGATGGTAGTATATTAGTTTTTACAGTTTCAGAACTTGGACTACTTGGTATTATTACTACTGTGTAAAAAGCAGAAAGCTGATGTTGCTCAAAAGGCCCAAAATGTAATTGGAATAACTGATGAATGCTGCCAGATGTGATGACAATGCGCTTGTGTAGCATTAAAACCATTGCACTTTGCCATGTTCCAAACCAAAACACAGTGGATTTATAAACAGTCTGACACATAAACAGTCTGCAAAATTCTTTTGTTTCTTAGATTTTTACTTCCGGAAATCTGTCATGTCATATATTTGTGGTTTAAAAAAAAACGAGTGAGCTTTTAAAGTCCAAGTGTTTTAGATAGTCCTGCACTATGTAGTTTTTTATTGCATCCTTTTGTTGCATCCTCAGTTACCTCATTGCAGCATGCCTCTGTACCAAAGTAGAAGTAAAAAGTGTTGTACCTGACACTGATACAGACGTTCAAAATTGTTTAGTGAAACATAGTTTGAATACTTGAACTATCCCGACAAGCATCGCAAAGCTTAGGACTTCCATTAATCCTTCTCTCGTTGCTTTGCCCCGCTCTCGCTGTTCGTGGCCAATGACTGAAGAGATCTCTAGTCATGTGGTTTTTGTTTACAAGCTTTGGTTCGACACACAAATCTCTGGTTGAAAAGGAGTCTGAATACAGACGAAACACTAGCTTCAAGACTCGATCCAGACCAAATTAAGAGGACTCGGTGCAGACCAAGACTTTTCCTGTCTGAATACACCAAGTGTGCTTCATAGCAGTTTGAGTGTGGATGAACAAATTCCAGGATAAAAGAGTGGAGGAAAATTAAAGACCATGTGACATAAGTGTTGGGCATAAATCAACATGTATACTCACTAGGATAAATCAGCTGCTTTGCAAATACTAGTTATTGTACAGTTGTGTGTTTGTTACATTAATTAATGCATTTAAACCTGCATTGCAAATATATTAATAAAAGTTCCAGCAAAAAAAAAAAAACATTTAGAACTTCTAAAAAAGTAGCTCTAAAAAATAAAACCTAAATGTGTAGCTCAGGGTGTGGGTCCAAAATAAAAACTTCAATAGTCTTTGGTCCTGTTGCATTTCCAGGTTTCTTTCTTCTGTGTCTTTCTCTAGCTGTCTCTCTCCACTGTCTGTTTACATTGATTTCAAGCGGCAGGAAACCATTTTTAAAGCCGTGTCACCAGCAGAAGAGGGTGCATGTGTGTGTGAATGGTGTGAGTGGCAGAATACTGGCAGATGACCTTCTTCTGATAAACAGTTTTATAGTATGGAAAAAAACACCCCTCTTTTGCAGCAGGTTGTGAAGTGAAACCATCAATTAATGTTTTTAATGAAGGAAATGGAAAAAACCTGCTGGACATCACAAGGGCTAAAGCATTCGTGACATATGTGACGTTAAACTGGTTTTGTGACGTTCTTACAGGTATTAATAGAAGCAGGTTTGGGACTTGCCATGTTTAACTGGAGTTATGCAGAGTTTAACACAAAATAAAAAGAACTGCACAAATAGCCTTTTCGTTAAATAAACCTGATTTTTGATCACATTATTATTTAGGGAATATGATTAATCAATGAATCGTTGAATAGATTTCTATTCCACAGTCCAGTCACATCAATCTGTCTGAGACAGAATTGAATCAAATCAACCTATACCATTAAAAAATCATTTCAAAATGAGATAAATCAATAATTGATATTGGAAAATACCATTTGGATTGAGACATGGTAGATTTATTTTACTATAACGTAAAAACAACCAAGTGCATCACAGCGGACAACACATGTGATGCAGCTAAAAATGATCAACCATCATTCCAGTCCAATGTGTGGAAACACTTTGGATTATTTTGGTGTGGAAAAACAACATTAGGCTAAACTTGGATTTGACATTAATTCTTATTTCCTTGTTTGTTTGTTCACATATTAAATTTACATTTGATTATCTTGCAAGAAATACAAGGAATCTGGACCACTTCACCTGCACTGTTAAGTACCGGGTATTTCTCTCTGAGTCACACTGGTTGAAGTTTTGGCTAAAGATCTCATGGATTTATGGAAGTCAGTGAATTGGATCGTTCAAGTTAACCAAAACCAAAAGTTAATTGATTCAACAACCACAAATATCCAATCATATCGTTGTTAAAATGAATCTTTACACCCCTATTATTATTGCAGCTTCCTGATCAGTTTTCACATTAGTGTTTATTAGTATTCCATCTTCCTCTGGAGTAAATGTTAGGTTTTCTGAGGTTTTTTAGAGAGGTCCAGGTTAGAAAACTGGATTAGATATGGCAGAGTGTCCATTCACTCCTTAATCAACTTGCCTGGAGCATTGTCACGCTGAAAAAATATATCTAATAAATATTACTAAATATAAATATGCAGTTTTTAGACAAAATAAAACAACACCAGTGTAGTTTCTTTTTATATATCTTTTCTGCAGAGTGGCTGGAGCTCATTAGAAATTCACCTCTGGGTTGTGGGCAGGACTGTTGGAACGGAAGTAACCCTGTGTTGATATCCCATCATCTTTTTGTTTTCTCTGGCTAGTTTACAAGCTAACATTAGCGTACAACATAAGCAGAGATAACGCAGTTGCTGAGTCATAAACTCGAGCTTTTTCAAACTGTTGGTTTTTAATCTGTTCCTGATTCATTACGATTTGAACAAAGAAATACTCAGAGACTCAATTTTATCTTTAAAACATGTTCTCTATTATGAAAAAAATGTTACAAGACCATGCTATCACAAAAAGAAGATTTTCATTGGATTGGGTCTTTAAGGATGTGTACCATCCTCCATTATTTATTCAAACAATTTTGCAGAATTGCCTCCAAGTGTTTTTTAAACTCCTTGTAGGATTCAATTCGGGTGACTCTCTGATCATGGGGTGTCCAAAACCAGGCTTCAAGGGCCTACCATTGAAGCTTTTTACTGGCTAAACACACCAAAACCAGCAGGACGCCAGCCCTCAAGACCTGGAGTTTGACACCCCTGCTCTAGTCAGTACTTCATTGATAGGAAAAAGGTGTGTTATGGCGGGATTAAACATTGAAATCACATAGCTGTCACGCATGTGGAGATGCTTTAAAAAAACAAATTTTCCTCAAAGATCTACAGCCCCAGGTTCCCGTGTGGATTTAAAAGCACTTCACAGGACAAAGGCATAAAAAGGAAAAAAAAAACCAATGAAATCTGCTCACCTCTGTTCCGTCATGACTGTGCTTCAGCCCCTTCCTGCTGATTAGTAACTCCAGTCAGCTGTGACTCTCCTATATGTCCTACCTCAGTCAGCTTCCTGGTACCAGAGTGTGCTGTGTTTCTGTTGGAGCTTCTGGGGATGACAACAGCGCGTTTTCTGTTTGTTTCACTAAACCGTTTAAATACTGTCTTGCTTTGTTGGACTTTTACCTGATTTTTAAAATTTCTTTCCTTTTTGTGAGATGAATCATGTTACTGTACAATAAAAGACTGAAAATTCAAATTATGTCTTTGATGTCAGGCTTTCCTCTTTGGTGGTCCTAATTTTCAAAAGATCTTTCACGTTTGATGTACTGCTATTAGCCCCATCAAATGATGTATTCTGCCTTGCTGTATAGGCCTACTGTATGAGCTCTCTGGCTCTGTATGCTGTATTGTCTCATCATAGGGCCAATATAATTAGCAACCTGACCTTCTGCCTCTGGTCTTTAGTGGCTTTTAAATGACTCTTGCTGATCTAGCTTCATGCTAGTGTGTGTTTTCTGACCAGGAAACTTCACAGTTGGAAACAGATCTACTTTGTCAGTTTTACCCATTGAAGATGGACATCCTTAAATCCAGTTGATAGTGTATGTGTGGTCACTGGCATTTTTTTAACAGTATTGTAAAGTGGAAATGGAAAGGATGCAACTTTGGATGAATCAAAAATAAGTGTGAAAATAAAAATAAACTGGACTTATTTTATGATGTTCAAATTTTTTTGATCCAACACAGTTTTCTTTAAAATTAAGTTCATTTTACCAAAGTTAAATAATGAGAAAAGCTGTGTTAAACATACAAAAAAAATGCGCATCAAAAGATGTTTGATGTGCATTTTTAACAGTGTATATGTATATAATTTTAGACATTATGATCTGATCTTATCATTAAAAAATGCTTTTTGCAGGACAGCACGGGATGTTATATGTAGCTGTTGTTCGCTTTTCAGGGTCGCCATCAGCTTTCACTGATTTGCACAGGTGGTTTGGCAGAGGTTTTCACACCTGATGCCCTTCCTGACACAACCCTGTCATTTATTTAGGCTGGGGAGAAGCACAGGGGGATCCAGACTAGTTTATCAGACTTGTGGCTACATAGTTAGGCAGGAGCACGAAGCGTCTTGCTTTAGTACCCTCTCTGGAAGAAGCTCATCGTGACCCCTGGTAGTCAAACTCTGTCAGTCCTGCACTTAACCAACTGATCTGTCCAGCCCTGAAGACAACATGGGATTTTTAAACACCAACACACTCAGATGAACACTGGGTTTATGCTATGTTCACACTGGCATTTGCAACACGTGTTCAAGCGAGCACTTTCAATGAAAAGTCTATGTAAACATTCGTATGTGCGTGTCTTGGGCTTCAGCGTTCAAAACTCTTATGTTAACACATTGCTACATATGATGGTTTTGGGGCTCCGAGTACAAAATGTGACGCCGTTGCACTCGTGTTGAAAGTGGAAGCAGTCGAACTTTGAAAAATCAGGAAGTCGGGTTTGGTAGTGATGTATGGATGGCGTCTTTTTTTAATTCAGGAAAGGACCAACAGTTTGAAAACTATCACAAAAGAGAAATTAATAATTGCAGTTTCTGCCCAGAGGGAATTATAGGACACCAAGTCTTTCATATAGAGGTTTTAAACAGAGCTGTGAAAGAAAGAGAGATTCGCGAGAGTTGCACTGCTTCGACATTTTGAAACAAGCCTCTTCCATCTGCAGGTACATTCACTAGTATCAGGCAGTGTGAACACCATATTATGTAAGCGCGTTCAAGAGCATGTGTTTGGCGCATAAGAGGGAACTTTGTGTCTCTTCAAACAGCTGAATATTCTTTAAAACTGAACTTTTGCCAAATCTACTTTTATCTACATTCATCTTAAGGTACATACAGGTGCAACTTGAACCAGGAACCTTCTTGCTGTGAGGCAAGAGCGCTAACCACTGCTCCACCGTGTAGCCAATTTGAATTGTTTCCTTTTGTGAAAGTGGGATTTCTGCTGACAGAAGGGCTCCCACCATAGATTTTACTTGAATTGTATCGTTTAACACGGCTCAATATCTACACTGTAAACAATGAATAGAAAAAAAGAAAAAGCAATTTCAATCAAAGTATTACCACTCTGAGCCACGAACCATTGAGATTGGCATTGTTTCACTCTTTTGTTCACAATATTTCACAAGTCAAATTGCACTATCTTTAGTCCACCACCGTCTGTGACTCTGAGTATGTGTACGTTTGTGGGTTTGTGTGTCTTGTCTCCAGTATGACCCCAGGCATGTTGTTGCTTACCTCGTTAGGCCATAAAAGACTCACCAGACCACCATCACACAGGCACACATAACAGCCTATTGTGCCTTATTGCAGCATTACTGCAATGATTAGTGTCCAAGTCTCCCATGCCGTTGACAAAGAAAGACCTAAAATGTCAGTGAGAAACCATTCATATTGACAAGCTACATGTCAAATGTGTATGCCTTTGTGTGGCTCATACTGAGTTCTTGAAGTTGAGAGGATCATTTCTCTTCATTAGTGTTCAGTTTTAACATGTAGCCTGCAGACACAAGGGAGCATACAAGTGCTGCTGTTTAAAACATTCTGTCTGAGAGATTATGACTCCATCATCGTTTATCCAAGCAGTCTTGTAGACCAACAGAGAGACAAGGATCTTAGATAATGGTATAAAAGCTTTTGGCAAAAAATATGTAGATTTTATTGTATATACTCTCATAGAAACATCTGAAACAAGAACAAACAGGGGAATTCATTCATTTTGTATACTAAGATCTACGCCATTCTTTAGGCCTTTACTCAGTCTTTGTCACAAAAGGTTGTTTATATATATTAAGGGTGTAAAATTAATTAATCACATTGATGTCTGTTTTTGAGGAAAAGTCTTTGCCACTAGCTGTACCTGATGTCAGAATGGCAGGCAAACTCTGTGCAGTGAATAGGAAACATGCATGCTGTGTTCACCAACAGAGTACACAAAAAGGGTCTTATTTGGTTGTCTCAAGATCTATAAATGGAGCTACTTCATCCTCAGGCTGCAGCGTTTAATCACTTGAATCATCTACTGTTTCACAACACAGCCTCCTTTTGGGATGTAGACATGGTTTCAATGCATGTAGTGCAGTGGAATTGTTACACTGTCTATGACCTATGCATCACCTATCAGCCTATTCGTGACCTGAAAACAGAACAAAACAACACTCATACTTACTCCCTTTTCTACACTCTTACAGTGGGAATCAAAAGTTTGGGAACCCCAGGTAAAATGTTATTTTGTTGTGCATAAAGAACCCAGGGAAAGATTGAAACATCTTCTAAAAGCATGGGTTTACAGATGAGACATTCTTTTAGTATGTCAAAAAAGTAGGCTTTATTTCCATCATTTACCCTTTCAGAATAACAGAAAACAAAATAATGTTGGAGAAAGTATTTTACCTGGGGTGCCCAAACTTTCAGTCCCCACTGTATAAGGCACACCATCAATAAATAGTCTGTTTTTGAACTTGTGGTATATAAGTCGCACCAAAGTATAAAATACCTAAGCGAGACAAAATAGTCAGCGATAAGTCCTTCCGTTAGTCAGATTGTAATAAATGTGTTTACAGTAATTCTAGGAATTGTTTACAATTCTGGACATATTAGCCACATCAGCATATTCACAACACTTATAACTCCCAACCTTGTTTGCAACATGTAAAAAAAACTGACTGATACTGCTGAAACAAAAGTTTTGTGGCTACGCTAACTAAGAAAACACAGTCCGACACCACTACCCGATAGCCACATTAGACGTGTTTCCATATTCACTCTCACTCATACCTCCCAACCTTGTTTGCAACATGTAAAAAAACAGACTGCTACCACAAAAACAAACATTAGTGTGACTACAATAACTCCTAACGTTGTTAGTAACACATTTTTTAAAAAAACAATCTAACACACTACTCGTTAGCTGCCTTAGCGTATTTACAACAACACCTAACCTTGTTTGAGACTTGACAGAGTACCATGTACTTCTCAAAATTGCTTTGGCATCAGTACATGCAACCAGATTTCATCCATATTTAAGGCACTTCAGATTATAAAATGCACTGTCATTTTTTTAAACAAGGCTTTTATCAGTAAATCTTACAGTGTGGAATATATAGTACAAAAAAACTTCAACACCTTAAATCTTGACAAAGTTTATCCGTCATACAAAGCAATAGAACACGTAAAAACACACATTGCCCTCTGCTTGCCTTTCAGTTTCAAAGCTTTTTACAATATTAAAAATAATTCCAATTAGAATAAAATTGACTAAAATAGAAGATAATATCAATCAGACAGATACAACCAGCATCTGTGTCACTGTTGTCCCTGTGCAGTCCACTCATTTAGTCTTCACAATATTTCAAGTTTTTCCTAAGAAAACTTCAGGGCTGCTGTCCACGTGTGAAAGCTGCTCTAGTTATCCTGGGAGCAGCTACTAAACTAGCTTTTATGAGAATCAGATGACCAAGGCCTCTGATCCTGAGAGGAGGAGACAGAAGGCCAATAGAAGGCCACTCTGCTTTTATGTCCTGTCTGGATAATAAAAGGACACACAACACACACGTTTATGAACACACACAATAAAAAAACACACATGTAGAGATGATAAAGCATTAAAGGAGCAGATCACATCAATTTCTACCATATAGATGATCAGAAGCATTTTGTGCCACACACAACAAACAGCTTTTTCCCACTTTACTCACACAGATATTTCTAAAATGTTTTGTAAAGTGTGTAGTTTCTGGACTTAACTACTTCTTTTACTATGGCACATTAGGTAGTAATCACAGTAAAATGCAGGAAATTGCTGTTTTTTGAAGTTCTGTGAAATACCTTGATACCATGTGAGTGTTGGATTTTTGTAACTGTATCTTGTTTCAGTCTTCATATGAGGTTCAGCAAAGCCTACATGTCGCCAATTATTGTAGTAAAGTTGTAGTATTTCATCAAAGAGAATAACAAAACAAAATCTTGGGGTTACAATGAATACCTTTGAATTCGTTCAAACGAATATTTGTTTAAAAATCAATTTTAAATCTGTTGCGTTAAATCTGTAATCTTCACGGTAAAAGATTCTCAATAAAAACAAAACAGTCATTATTTTCTTGCTGTCTTAACTTCCCTTCCCCTGTTAACTTCAAATTATTAAATATGTTCTTTAAATTGATTTAAAAAAGTAATAACTCAAAACCACTGTTTAATTATTAGGTAATAACAAAGTACAGTGGTATTGCAGCTGGTGTTTGTTACAGAGACAAAATTTCGTGACATTGCAGTTCTGGTGGTGTTAAAGAAAAAGAAAATATGGCAGCAGGAAGAGAGAAAGAGAAGGAACTTCATGGCCTGCAAGACAAAAGAAAAAAGTGAAACTTATTCAGAAGATCAACATCCTGATGGAACCCATTCCTGAGCAATTCTAATTGAAACACAGAATAATTACATAGACACTACCTGTTGAGCAAATCTGTTGTCTTTTTTGCCACAGTAGGAAACATTTAAAACTCATTGTGTGGGAGCCAGGATCAACGAGGCAGGTACTACAGTTTTGGCAGAACTCAGTCTCTCACCTTCCGTCTCGTGCAGGCAATCAATGTCTCCACTCCGTGAAGGCCTCCTTCATGTTGAGCAACTCCTGATTGTCATAGTTCCTCTCTGCTCCCAGTGAACTTGTCCGGTAGTGAGAGACATGGAGCGGACGTAGAATTGCTTATGGTGGAAGAAGCCCCAGTAACCGCTGGCAAAGGAGGCATGGGTTAAAGCGACGTATGTGGCGCTGAGGGTGTCAAATGCTCCATGATGGTATCAGTGGCGAGTGTCAGACGGGGGAGTTGTCGACCATGTGCTTAAGAATTTGTTTTTGGTGGGACTAGTGACACAGAGCAGAGCATGCTGTAGTAGGTGGGACGGGCACAATATTGAGAATTTTAGGAAACATTAAATTTCCTTCCAATTTTGTAATTCTTGAGTTTTTATTTGAAGAGGATTCGGTTTTACACTTCTAGTCATAATGCCATAACAGAAATAAATAACTTCATACAGATTAGTAGACGTTTTGACTTAAAAAGGTATTTATGTGATGGGATTTGAGAAGGAAACAACTCTACCCAGATGCAAGCCACCAATGAATGACAATAACATGTGGCTTGCACAATGAAAGAACCAGAAAAGTCCTTGTCAATGCTAGGCCAGAGTTCAGGGCTATCTGTAAAGCATCCTATGCATACACTTGTTTGGTTTTACAGATACGTCCAGAAACGGCCCAATGTCTTTTCAGCTTGACCTCCAGTCATTTCTGCTGACCACATTATGGTCCTCCAGTTCCCAACCAAGAGCTTATTACTACACCAGAAAAACTTCAGAGTGATTTGATAATTATCTTAATGATAACCCATATATCCGCCATACAACTTGTCAACTTGGGTTTTTGCACGTGTCAGTGTGTGCACACATGTGGTGTGTGTGTCTGCCCATGATTCTCCTCTCTTCAACCAAGTCATGAAGATCAAAACACAGCACTGTTCACTGCTTTCATCTAAGTGTGCATTTTGATGTCTGAAGTGTGTTCATTCAACTCACTTCTGTAAGATGTATTTTCTGAATATGTATTGTATATATGTGTGTATGTACCAAAAACAATATCTATGTATATTTAGTCTTTCATTTTAGTTTATTTATTTCGTCTTCTATTTCAGTGCCAACATGTGTGCGAGTGAGCATATGATGGGTAAAGGCTATTCTGAGGGGTGAGGAACATACCATGTGGGAACTTAAACAGGCATTAAGGTACACGTGTGTGTGGAAAAGAGACTTTAGTAGTGAGAAGTCTGACTGGGAGGAGGGAGTCTGACAAGTCTGCTTACTGAATTAGGTTGTGATTTATACACACTCAAAGTGAGGGTCATATTTTGTTGAGAAGGAAGCTATATTATCCGTTACTGAACCATCAGAAAGCCTTACTTTCAAAACCCTACAAGAGAAATTCAGACAACTGAGTTTCTAACTTCTTAGATTACTGTCTTTGGGTTTTATTCAGTTTAACTAAACATTTAACTCTTGTAGGGTTAAACATGCTTGTGTACCTTTCCTTTTCTAGAAGGATACAATGAAGTATAAAAAATAACTGAACTACATCACAGATCTGGAGCACATGTGAGGAGGAATTACTGAGATTTTAGAATAGTGAAAGGTCATCTAATGAAAAAGAGCTCACACTGGCAGAAACAACACTGTTTAGATATGACATTGTTGATCACCTCTGTCAAAAGGGTTAAACTTTGATCCTTGGCTTTCTTTGTCTTATGACATGGAAATTTAGTAAGCCTTCCACCATGAACAAGCATGGTCACATGGACCTGTACGAGGGTTTGACCCATACAGGTTCTGTTGGGTTTGGGGACTTCTAGGCCCATGGAAGGTCATAGAAGGTGTATTCAGACTGGAAAAATCATTTGTTCCGCATCGGGTCCGCTTGATTTGTTTCTGATCGAGTCCTGAAGATTGCATTTGGTCTGTATTCAGTCTGCTCAAGAGATTTCTGTTTCTCACCAAAGGTTGTAGACAAAACCACTTGACTAAAGATCTCTTAAGTCATTGGCCAGGAACTACGAAGTGGGTCAAAACAACAAGAGAAAGTTGGAAGTGCAGTGCTCAAAAATCCTTGTCAGGATGGTTAACTTATGGATTATCAGTTTTGAACATCAGGAACAACAATTTTTACTTCTAACTTTGATATGGCGGAGACATGCTGGAAGACGGTTACTGACAAGAAGACGTGCGTGTGTGCTTTAACTCAGAGGATGTTAGCAACTGCAGTACTGAGGAGACGTTGGATATGAAGGAACACTAATAAGAGTTCACGACATATAGATTTTTGGGAAAACAGTAAGAAGCAATCTGTATCACGTTAAATGTTGTCTTAACCAGCTGACCACATTTCAATGAGCTGTTGTGTTTCTTCGTTCAACTACAAGCTAGCTTTTAGAATGACGTTACAGCAGCACGTGCTGCGTAAGGGGACAGAAAAGAATGTAAGAAGCGTTTTCCGTGGGGTTAAAATAAACATTCGACAAGTAAACAGTTGGACCAGTTATTTCATCTTTGATAACATCCCAATCAATGCTTTACATTTGTCTGCTGCTCACTGGTCGCTTCATTGCTAATGTGTTACATTATGTGACTACAGGTATTACGTTTTGGTACAGTTATTCTGCTCCAAGAGCGTTTTGTATTCTGACTGAGGAATCTTAGTGAGAAGTGAAGCTCTGATTGTAAATTAACCGAGACCACCTCAAAAGATGGGTCAGAGAGCAGTTCCTGGTCCTGGACCAGGGTACACTTGGGTGTATTCAGACTGAAACTTTGTTCCGGATTGAGTTTGGAAATGAACTCTGGTTCACTTTAATCAAACCAAATGTGTCAAGTCTGAATACACCCAGAGAGATGCAGCCACATCTTAAAGGTATTTAAATCCTGAAAGGAGTAAAGGTGGCAATGGACCTATACTGTGTTTTTCTCAGGCCTTTTACAGTAAACAATATCCATGCATATGATCATATATTACCTTTGGTAAACTAAAGAAATAATTTATGAAAAATGAGTTATTATTGCTGACTCTTCTCACACCCATAAGCAAAACGACTTGATCTCTGAGACACCGCCTTTCGCTCCTTGTGGGTGACGCCCAAATCATGAGATCAACCTAGAGACAACCTCAGCAGCGTGTCCGCTCATGAAAACAAAAAACACAGAACTTTTTAAAATATGGATGTGCATGTTGTGGAGCCTTACACTCTTGACCCACAGTCTGATCCAGAATTTCTATACTGAAAATAACTGCATTATGTGCTTATACTGCGTAATTTCAGCTAGTTGTATGGTTTACTTACGGGTCTCATTAGCAGACTCTTCTTTGGGAAGGCTGAACACAGAAATCTTTTACAGCATAAAAAAATGTTCTACACTTAAAAGACATTACATTACAAAAAAAGCTAGCCGTTGTTTTCTCTGCAGATCAAGAGGAACCACATCTTCTATGAGTCGTTTTGCTGATAACCGCTAACTCTGCTGGAAAAGTGGGCATGGGTTTGTGTTAGCCCGGGGGCGGGGCTGGCAGCGCAGACTCTTCCTGTTAAGGGTTGTTCTCACTGGTCTACGTCACAAGGTGAGGAGTGGCTCTTTTTCGTAGGTATAGGAGGGGCTGCAGTTGAGAGCGGTGGCTTTTGGAGTATAACTAAAAAATGCGTGACTGGATTCTTCCCGGTTTTCAGCATCTGTAATTGTTCCAGAACAGCTTTCTTTATTGATTGTGTGAACAATAAAATGATGACAATAAGCAACAAAAGAGACTAAAAAGTAACACCTGTGAAATGGCAGGGTTTTGTTGAAAATAAAGTCACTGAATTTGTAGATGTTCCAGTTTTACCATATATTGTTGATGTTCAGGCTTGCCTGGAAATGTATGAATTACACTAGATTTACTGTTGTCATTTATTTAGTTTTCCAGCTAAAACAAAAATGTTTTGGTCAACTTTTTTTAAGTCAGTAACTTGATAGCAGATTTTTGCTGAATGAATACAGCCTGTTTTTGCATTTCAAATCTGTTTGTTACAGAAAAAAATGTCATTTCTTTCAACTGATTTGTAAGGATGAAAGCAACACAAATAAACAAAAACCAGCAAGAGAGAAATTTAAGCGAAAGTGCTGCAGCCTGAAGCTATGACAGATGATTGTCAGTGAGTGTTTCATGAATGTGTGTAATGGCTTTTGCGTGTTGTGTGCATGTGCCTCAGGCCGCTGCAGGTAATGTCTGCACTGATGGGTCTACAGCTGATGTAATCTCAGCTCCAGCTGTCAGAAGGCAGACGGCTCCCTCTTGTCTGATCTTCATCTGCTCTGTTAGTGGTCATCCCATCATCATCTTCTTCTTGCTTTCCTGAGCCTCTCTCTGTGTTTTTTTTTAATATTCTCTGTTAATTTTAGTTTTTATGCATTTTTCCTTGTCATCTGGAAACCTTCTGTTGCTTAAAAAAGCTGAGATACACTTTTCTATCACCCCTTAACTTTTGAATAAAAACCAAAATAATTCCAACTCATTGTTTAAATGAAAAAAGTCTCAGCTTGGACTGTTCTGAAACTTGCACTGGGAATCTGCTTTTCTGCCACCAGCTGGTGAGATTTTAAAGAAGAATGCGTTGTTTTTTATTTTGTTTTAACTAAAGAAAATAAATGTAAAAAATACACAAACATTTTCATTTTTTTCAATTTAGTTTATTTAATTGTTCATCAATGTTATGTGATATTTCCAAAATTTCAAGAGGAAAGCATTTAGGACAATAAATGTGGTGAGCAGGGCATTAAAAAAGATCTTGTCTTATATTATAGACCACATAACAAAAAACAAACTAACCTAAAGAGAAGTCTGACATCCCTTAACACTGCACCTACAATTGACATAATTTATCCAATCATAACACAAAAATCAAATGCAGCTACAAGAACATTCTGTCCTAAACTGCAAATATGAACTAATATTCATATTAATAGAATTCATTGGCTTCTATAATATTTCATTGATGTTTTTTAAAAATTAAGTTCCACTATTTTATTCAATTAACAGACAAACTACTGTATATCTTCTATTAGTATCCCTGGCTTTTATTCCAAAAATGTGGCAGCCTGTCGGGCGTTTATTAGAGACCAGTGTCTATTGGCGTTTCTTCCACCACAGACAGAATGGCGATGGCTAATGGGTTCATTTTCCCGTGAAATTCAGTCACAAAATGCAGACAACACCAGATGAACATTTCAGAAATGTTGAAATGATGAGAACATTGTATTCTGTTCCGATTAGCACTGGCTGTGAATGTTTCTTTTCTCTGTGAAGCGTCACCAATCTCCGTATCAAAAATCCTCTTCACTTTCATGTGAATCATTTTCCTAGAAACACGCACACCTTTCTATCTTCACTCAAAAATCCCCGGTCAAACCAGTTCTTCTTATTCATCACTCGCTTTCTTTGCACCTCCACCAGGAAATTGGTTTGCTCCTTTTTCTGCAGCCGCTAAATGGAATGAGCGTTTCTTGGCCATCGCTACGCTGGCTCACAACACAAATATCACAGATACCCGGCATCTGCACAACTGTGTGTGTGGCGAGCCTGTGGTGGTGGTGGTGGGGTGTCTTAATGGAGCCCAGCCACTAAGGATAAGCGATACTGGGAATCGGGGTATCGATCCGATACCAAGGAATTACAGGGCTAGGATTGCCAACATCAATACCAATACAGATACTTTTTCCTTGAAATGTTGAAATTATACAATACTTTTGGAAATGCGCAAGTTTTTGTTTATTAAGTGTTTAGTAAAACACAAGACAGATTTTCAGCAAATAAAAATGTTTGTTAACTAATTACAACAATCTGAACTGAACATGCAACAAATGTAAAACTTGTATATTAATGGTGGCATAATACATTCATAATAATAGTAATAAAACAGTACTTAGTGCAAACTGAAAACAAGCTACAACGTATCAAAAAAAAAAAAAAAACAGTAACACAAACATATATTTAAAAATAAAGGCAATAAAAAAAATAAAGTAACTCGTTAAAAAAAGTAAGCAAAAGCAACACTGTAATTAGGTTAAGTTACAGTTAAAGTTCTATTCATAAGTTGTCCCACACCGAGGTGTGTGAAATTTACCCTCCACATTTGACCCCTCCCCGGGGTAGCAGTAAGCTGCAGGCACAGCTGGGCTCAGGAACCATTTGGTGGTTTAAATAAATGTAAATATAAACAACACCAACAAAAAATCCTGGTGTGAGCAGCACCGGGTGGGGCTAGTCGACCTCTGATCAGAAGATTGCAGGTTTGATTCCCGTCTTTTCCGCTCATGTGTCAAGTGTCCTTGGGCAAGACACTGAACTCCACATTACTCCTGGTGGTTATAGGTCTTTGGCATCAGTGTGTGAATGGATGGATAAATGAGACCGTGACTGTAAAGCGCTTTGGGCCTTCATGGAAGGTAGAACAGCGCTATACAAGTATATGCCATTTACCATTATCGGTTAACAAAAAATATTCTATTCTGTTGATTTAGTTTGTAATTTAAGAATAGGCTTACAAAACATTTGTGTTCTACTTTTGTTTGCTCATGACTGATATGATTCTTACATCTTTCTATTGAGACCAATGCATTTCCCTGGTAAGACTGTTTCAGGAATAACTCCACAGCACAAACAAAGAACAATTAAGTAGAATATATTAGGTGTAAGGAGGCTTTATCCAGTGTATATTTTTTTATTTTGACGAATTTCCTATCATGATCCTGCATCCCTCATTGCCTGCAGAACCTTCAGATAATCAGCCTTATGCTTTCCACCTACACTGTTGCCTGGAAGAGGATTCAGGCTTCAAGAGACATTCTAAATCCTGTCCTGGATTGCACATTTTTTGTGTGTACATACTTTAGCTTATTATTAAACCCTGCTGTACCATTCCTGAGTGGTGGATATTTTATGGTTCATGTCATTTACAGCACTATGGCCTTCTCCTTGCTAAGGAAATGTAAGGTCAAGAGGCCATTTCCTCTTCTACCGGTGCAGTTTTTAGAAATCATATCAAACTGCAGAGCTTTTTTACTCATTGTTCCATCCAATTTGCTCTCCAACCCCTCACATTCATGCAGACAATTGTATGGTGACCTTTGTGATTTCACCGCTTTTAGGTCAGGCATGCTTATGGGGCACGGCCGAGTGGAAGAGAAGATCACTTTGCTGTTTTTCTTTTGAGAGATTTTATCACGCCTCGAGGAGGCTGCTCGATTCCGTGAAGCCATAAAGGGAGTCCTCAAGTCTGTTATCAACACTGAAACAAGGTATCAGATCAATGGATGATTTTCTAGAGTTCCAAACCCTGACATCTAACTCTAAATGGAGCGAGTCTGCTCTAAAAGACTTGCCTTAATTGGAGCTCTCCAATAGGATGGAGAATGGGTTTGTTGCTCGTGACCTCCTTAACGGGGAGGCGCCTCAATTGACCTTGCTGTCAGTACTGACAGACATCTTTAACATCTTTTGGAGAGCATTTCAAGACCTCATGAATGCAATGAACATGCTTTTTCTTTTACCAGGGGTCTCAGACTCCAGGCTTTTAGGGCCGGCATCCTGCTGGATTTTAGAAACCCTGCCTCATCTGCTGCTGATTACCTGGATCAGGTGCGTTTAGTCAACAAGGAGCCTCAATGGCAGGTTAGTTGGAAAACATGTAGGACACTGGTCCTCAAGCTCTTGAGTTTTATGTATGTGACGTAGAGTCATGGAGAAGATGCAAGAGATTGTTGAACCTATGAGTCTGGGAAGAACTCAGTTATCAGCAAATACGAGAAAAGGGTAGCTTAAGAAGCACTTGTGATGTGATTGTTCTTATCCAGGTCACTTTGTCAAGCTCAGCTTGCAAAGGGAGACCGTCGCTGAACCGTTCTAATTTAAGTTTAAACTCCACTCTAACTTTTCTGCCAGTTTGTTGTTGTTCTTCATCATCCAGCATTTATCTCATATTTTTGCCTGACTCCAGCCCAGTGTCAACTGAGGACCCCAAGCCAAGCCTAAGATCCAATCCAGCTATTCCCCAGGACCCAGAGCTTTAGGATGATCCTTTATCTCTTTCAAGTCCGTTAAACTCATTTCCGAGTTTGATCATTTCCACAAATATTAGCAGAACAAACTGACCACAATTGACCCCAGAACCATCCAAGTCTGGAAAGCTCAAGGTGATAAAGTAATTGTTCATCCTCCAAATTGTCTTTGGGTGTGGCCGGTATTGCTCATGGACCGTGTTCTGCCAAGGACGGTCCAGGTGACTAGACTGTTCAGCACATTCATGGGATGTGAAGGAGGGATTGACATGTGTTGCTACAGAGCTTTAACCCCCACAAAACGCAGCTGATTCTGGATGGCGCCCCTCTCCACTCCATCAGACGAGCCAGAAGGTCTGGTTTTCTCTTCCTGTCTCCTGCTGGAAATTGGCTTCTTGTGTTGTTGACCCAATCGCCATCTCCAAAGTGGCCAACACTGTGGTTATCCAACTTCACCTCACACATGCTCTACAGGTCCACACTATGTTTCAAGTGTCCAGGGTCAAGCTTACTGTGTCCTCTGAACTGGTTACCTCCTCTAGACCCCCTTCATCCACTTAATGTATGGACTGAGACAACCAAGTGGACCCCATGCTGCTGTGGTGTTCTGTCCAGTAATCTGGTTGACTGGGATGGTTACTGCTTAGAGGAGGGCTTTTGGATTCCTACATATTTGGTTTTGGATTTCTCTCTTGTCCAGGATCCTTGTTGTTTGTTTCAGTGAAAACTGACATTTTCTTTTACACTGCAATGCTTGCCATTTCCATTTCTACAAGAAAACTTTCATTTTTTTATCGTTTCATTTTGTACAGTTGCTTATCAAAAGCTACTTTACAAAATGGCATATACACTCATTTAGTGCTTTTTACTTCGCTTTAAGGCCCAGTCTCATTCACCCATGCGCACACACATTCACATACTGATGGTTGTTCCGCTGCCTTATACTGGTGCCAACCCCAAGAACAGGAGCAATGCCCAAAGACACTTCAACACATGAGTGAGGAATGTGGGAATCAAACCTTCAATCCACTTCAAGCCCCTATTTTGCAAAAGGTTTGGGTGACAATCAAGACTTCTTTTTTTTTCCCCAAAAATAAAGATTTCTATTTTGGGCAAGCATCAACTGTAAACCTCTGCATGTGTGTTTATTTATCCTAAGTGTTTCATTTATGCCTTTTACTTACCAATGTAACAGCTAATAACCTGAAATTGATCTGTTCAGGATGGAACACACCTTCACACAACATTAGCTGGGTTTGCTCCGGCAGCCCCTTGACCCCAAAGGGGATTCAGCGGGTTCTGAAGCTGGATGGATGGACAATCTGAAACTTTAATAGATTAACTAAAATGTCTGTCATATTTAGCAAACCTTCATATTGGTTATGGACCTTTCCTCTGTAATCCGTGCTTTAAAAATTGGCAGATTTATCATCTTAACAATTAATAAATCATAACTTGATTGTCATAGAAAAAATGGTTGAGCTCCATAACTGGGTGGCATTCAGAAGAGCAAATATATCTACTGAATAGGCTGGCGAGTCATCAGGCTAGAGGGCCTGTATGGTGAATAGTTCCTTTGATTTTCCACATCATGGGTCAAATGTGAATCTATTTATACCACAGACATTATCCAGAAATAGACCACACAACACAACCCCTGCAAGGTGTGTGTGTGTGTTTATGTGTGTGTTTGTGTGGGGGTGTTGGACAGGAAGGACCACTTTTTGACCTAGGCACAAGCCAGGGTCAAAGTTCCCAAACTCTCTGTCTGCCTTTCTTAATAGTCTGACCTTAAATTACCTAAGTACCCTCTAAACACACACTCACATGTGCAAACACAAACCTCCACTACTTTGGGGTTCTCACAGTCCACCTCTTTCTCTCCATTTCATAGGTAGATTTCTTAGTTTATGTCTCGTGAGAGAACAGCTTTGCGTGTTTTCTGGTGGCTCTTTAGCATTCTTTGCAGCTGTGGCTGAGACCAAAGTCAAAGATTCCCAGTCTAAGACCAACATTTACACTTGAATGAATATCTTACCAAACCGTGTAAAATTTCTCTGTGTATAGTTGTGCAGAAAAAAATAAAAAAAGTTTCTTGAGTTGTGAGGTGGCGGAGGCTTGAGAGGTGACTTTCTGCAGGCTCATTGATGTCCAGCTGTTTGGGACCTATAAGCAAGAACGCTGCCCTCTGCTGCTCTGTGTAGCTGAATGGCTTTCTCCTCTTTGGTGACTTAATTCCTGGTGAGCAATACTACTTGACTTATCCTGTATTCTGTCCTATTAACTCCGACATTTAAAGTCGAACCCGCACAAACGTGCATGGCTTTTAAAAGGACTTAGTGGACTTAGTAGTTCAGAGATGTTATGGTACAATTGTTCTTTTGTTTTCTGCTTTCTTCACATTTATATAAATCTGCACAAATTTGAAACCAGAAAAACAAGAAAGCAAAATAAAAAGATTTGAACTGTGCCTTCATTCACTTTATTAGGAAATGTTCGATAAAAATGTACATTTGGCTGTTTGACCTTATGGAAATGTGACTAACTAGCTGTACCATCTAATACTCATATGGTCATGAGCGAATGAACAAAGTTCTGAAAACAAACGGCTGAAATGAGTTTCCTCTGTTGGCTCTCTGATCCAGTCTTCTTTTGCTCTACTCTGACACTATCATCTCCTTTATTATTATCATTTCAAATGAATCAGACAGATGTTGAGGAGACTAACCTAGGAAATCAGGACAGAAGACTGCTCCACTCACTGCTGATAAACTAGATCAGAGTTTGGATTGATTGAACACGTCTAATCTATTTAAATAACAGCATAAATAACACATTTAAATAACAACATGAATGTTTGAAAAATAAGCCACCTGGTAAGACTTTGAGGCCCAGTGTTAAAGAACACTTTGCTAACTTATTTTATACATAAGCAGGTCAGTTCCTATTTGCTGTTCTGCCTGATGTTCTATAGTGATCATCTGTGTTGAATGTTTTGCTGTTGAGTTTTCTTTATCATCAACAGCTGTTGTGTTGTTTGCTGTGAAATCCATCATTGCTAAAGACCTGTTAGTTTATGTTCTTTCTTTAAAAAAACTTTTTTTCCCCCAATTTTTAATTTCAAGGGCTGCATGGTGGAACAGTGGTTAGCAGTCTTGCCTCACAGCAAGAAGGCCCTGGTTCAAATCCCAGCTGGGACCTTTCTGTGTGGAGTTTGCATGTTCTTCTTGTGTATTTTTGGGTTCTTTTCCAGACGGGCATCCTCCCTCAGTCCAAAGACAACCTTCATAGGTTTATTCATTACTCTGTAGCCATGGTGCCCGAATCCAGGCCTCAAGGGCAGGCCTTCTGCTGGCTCACCAGAAACCCTTCCTTATCTGCTGCTTATTACCTGGATCAGGTGTGTTGAGCCAATAAGGAGCTTCAATGGCAGGTTGGTTGGAAAACATGTAGGACACCGACCCTTGAGGCCTGGATTTGAGCACCCCTGTTCTATGGTGTTCCTCGGTGTGTGTGTGTGTGTGTGTCTGCTGGTGGCCTATCTAGTACATGAACTCCTGACGTTAGGGTGGTCATCTCCAGTATCTGGTCGACTGGGAGGGGTACGGACCTGAGGAACATTCCTGGGTTGCTGCCGATGACATTCTGGACCACTCCTTGATTGCTGACTTTCCCCGTGACCATCCGGACAGGCCCGTACCTCGGCCTCGTGGTCGACCCCGGCATCGGGTGGTCTCTCGCTTCTGCAGTCGCTTGCAGGGCGGGGCTCTGTCAGAGACCAGTTAGTCACCACAGAACGACAAGGATCAGGAAAATCTGAGCTTCATCAATTCCCATGAAATGCCAGAAACTGATTGCATCAATGCCACAGCGCATCGACGCAGTATTTAAGGCAAAGGAATTCCCAACCAAGTACTGCTGATAGACATATCCTTTTGAAAATACTTTATTTGGTTTTATTTAATCATTATCTCTGTCTGAAAAGTAAATGATTTCTCCACAGAATTACAACTTTCTGAAGTCCTGTTTTCATGGGCTAGAACCCCAATTTACAATAAAAAAGTATAAACAAATACTTGAACTCTATCAGTGTTCAATGAAAGTTTATTTTTAATGGAAAAATGGAAACAAATACACTTTTACATGATATTTGAATTTTATGGAAATGGTCTTCGTATGGGTATACACCATTTACCATCTACCAACATGTATTTGCTAATTATTAAGAGTTATATTGATGCGTCACTTTCTAATCACATTCTAAGATGCCCTGATATCAGATTTGTAATAACCTGTAGTATTTCTGCTTTTGTTCTCTCAGAATATTTGTTTTTATTCTTCTTGTGTTTTTGTTCATTTGGTATGATATTATAAATATTTATTTAACCCCTTTAGACCCAAGCTCTTGTTTGATAAGCCTTTTTTTTCATTTTTTGTTGCTATGGGATGTCCTGGTCTCAAGAGTTTAAAGAAGTTTTCTGTTTGCAGACTTTTTCCAGCCTTTTTGCCATCCGTGCACTCTGTGTTCCTTACTGGGGTTTCCCCTCATTGAATTTTGATAAACATGGAAGAACAAAAAAATGCATTAAAACAAAATGATGGTAAGAATGTTTCATGTCTTCATCATGAGCTCTGATCAATAAGTTGAGCTCTGAAAGCCATAATTGTTTCTGGTTTTCTTCCTCTTACTGTTTAATGGGCTCCTATTTTAACTGAATGTAATCTGGTTACATTTGATGTGACAGAGGCAGGAAAATGATCACTTGTGTCTGTTAGTATTAAACCACACTTCATTTTTTTACTATTAAATTAATGAAAAACTCATCTATCAAGTTCTCTGTCTTATTATTCTATAGGGTTACGTTATTACAAGAAAACAAACTCAGACGGAACGTTGTTTACAAACCACACGGTTTCTGTGTGATTGCATGACCTTAAATCCACATTAAAGTCACCAAAAAGTTCTCCAATTCCAATTTTTCCTTCTGCTCCTGATTCACAGCAGTTGGAATAAAGAATACTCAGAAATGCAATTTTGACCATAATTCTCTTTATATTTGTCCACTATCATCAGAAAATGCTACAGGAACGTACCAAAAATGCAATTTTTATCAGAGACTATCACGGTTCCTGAAATATGTTTTTATTGATATGGATTACAGATAAATAAAGTATATTTCTAACTATTGGAAAAAAACATCTCACTGTGATAAAATCCTGAGAAAAAAGTAAACAAATATTGATTTTTTATATGTTTTTTGGTTAGCTATAGTAAACAGTTCTTGGAGGATTTTTTTCATATTTCATCTTAAATATTTGTGTCAAGCAAAATCTACAATCTGTAATGTTAATACATTGTGAGAAGTTTTTTTTTATTATCATTTTAAAGACAAATACAGAAATTCATAGGAGGGTGGGTTTAATTTTTGACTAAATCATGTAATTAATGTAACCTTTGGTTTATATAGAGAGATTTAAATCACAGTAAAACAACCTTTAATTTGTCCTAAAATGAAAAAAGGCAGAGAAATGTGTAATTGCTGTTTGAGTCAGGGCCCTGGGTTTTGATGTGAAGAGGATTTAGCCACAGACAGATTACTGCTGAGAGGCCACATGCTAAACACGACTGTGTGTGTGCCACATATGGTTTCTCATGACAACCATTTAAAGGTGTCAGACTGGAGCCACAGCAAATTATCAAAGGCACTCAAGCACAGCGAGCGACTCACACAACCCCGTCTTTCTTTCACTCCATCTCTGCAGTCTAAACAATTATCTTATCTGGACAATTATTAGATAATGGATGACAATGGGTCACATGCTCCATCATAATAAGGTATTTGACAAAACTTTTGTGAAATTAGCACAACTGACTGTATTGTGAAAATAAATAAGTATTGTGTAAATAAAACATTTTAGCAGCCGTGTCTTAAAATCTGAGTTTTATATCACAGTCTAATCTTGTGAGAAAATAAAATAAGTAAAATTGGCTGAAGTTTTTTAGAAAAACACAACATTGTTTTTTGCCGTTTTAATGTTCCAAATGTTTTAGCTTCAGTCAACTGTTGGCCATATAAAGAGTCCTGCTCTAATGCCTCAGTTTTACTTTGCTAACTGCAGGTTACGTGCACGTACACACACACATGCACACACTCACTCAGACACATGCCCTCAGTGCCACGTCTGGCGCCACTGATTACGCTGTTAAGCCAAATCAGTTTCCTGTGTTTGGCTTGATGGATGCCATCATCTTCATTGATCTAACTAGAAACCCAACAGGAACCCATGCACACTCCTAAAATAGCTGAATATATATCTGCACTTTTACAACTTTTAATCCACAGTGAAATTTTTTGTGGAACCTTTTAGTCTGAGGACTGTAGTAAAGACATTTTGTCTGATGTTTTATGAAAGACTGTCCGCAAGTTTTTATGTTTGTAGACTTTGTCATGTCTCTGAGATCAAAATAACTTCAAACATGCTGGAGTAACTACAATGTGCATCGCCACGAGGTGCACTATAAACTGTTAAAGTGGTTTTAAAAAACACGTTTTTCCACATCAGCAAGGCAAAAAGAATGTTTCTTTTTCCAAGTTAGAATTGTTTTACTTAAAGTGAGAACTGTTGAACCACCTGAAAGGCTACCTGAGCGTGGTTCATGAACCCGACCATTATGCCTGTTCTCCCTCACTTCCTGCTCCATTTGTTGCTCATTTCCTGGACCGCTCTTTGTCAGTCAGAACCTGGAATCACCTGACCAAGATTGATGATGGATCAAGTATTCAGTCTGGTATCTTCCTCAGTCAATCACACTTGTGCAAAGTATAGTACAACAGTGACCTCCAACCTTTTTCAGGCCACAGATTGGTTTGATGTCAGACAATATTTTCACGGATCGGCCTGAACGAGACTGATGTGTGTCCAATTTAGATTTTCTATTCTTAGTTTCCAGTTTCCTTTAACTAAATTTCATCCTGTGTAAAAAATCTGCAGCTGCTTTAAACTTTATTTGCTCACTAGATTTGGCGTAGGAACCATTGAAAATGTGAAATAGATTTAATTCATAACTGTCAAAGTGGAAGCTAAAATATAAGTCCCCAACTTCAGCCTCACACCACATTTAAGGAGCAAAGGATAAATCCAAAAAAGTAAAAATCAGTCACTAAAACTCTCTAAATATAAGGATAAGCATGAATCCTCAGTTTGAGAAACTTTATTGGTAGCATCCTCATAACATTAAGCAACCAGTTGATGAATTTTCTGCAAATATTATTATAATAGTGTGTAGGAACTATAGGCACAATAAATCTATTTTTGGAGTAAAGACTCCTGGTTTTTGTCTGCTAAATGCATGTTTCTTTTATTTTGAAGTTGAAGGCTCTTTTTTTGTTTCTTCGCTGACTCTTTGCTGCCAAAAGACACTTTCCAAACATTTTTTGCTAGCTTGGGGGTTTCAATTGAGCAGTCGGCCCAACCGTTTTCAGAAAGCAGTGGATGTGTTTTCAACACGTGACCGAGCGACTTGACATGCGTCAAATATGGGATGAAAGGAAACCAGTTGTTTTCCTTTCAAAAAAAAAAAAAAAATCTTACTTCAGAATTAGATTCTAAATAAAACTGAAAAAAAATATGGGTCGTGTTTTTTTTCTCTGTTACCCGGTACCTATTGTCCCATGGACCGGTACCGGTCCGCGGCCAAGGGGGTTGGGGACCACTAGTTTATAGGGCTTTAAATGTAAGCGTTTAAGATTTGCAAATTTTTTATTTTATTTCATTTCATTTTTATTTAAGAGTGCATTAATTCTTCTTTGTTTTCACTTCTTGTGTTACATTTCATCAAACAAGTGCTCATGGCTGACTTTGTCAATGTGCTGTGAGAGAGGCAGAGTGGGAAAAAGAAGCAGCTGGACTTTGTCAGGTCTGATGAGAGACATTCCTGTTAGTGTAGAATAACCTTCCAACTCTCTCCTGATAACACCGGCACCTCTCTCTGTCTTTCACACACACATGCGCGCACACACATACACACATGCACACGCATGCTGAAGCAGCTTTTCATACAAAAGTCTATATTTAGGGGGAGCCTGAGCAAAACCTTAACCTCAATCTAACAACTATAGAGTTGAACCCAACCAGCGTTCCAGACATTATAATATCTTTGATTAAACCGTTCCTTCTGATACCTACACAGTTGGCAACAGTACTAGAGAAGGCCCTGATGAGGAAGCAAAGACACACAAACGCTCATATCACTGCTGTTACTTTTCCAGCCATGAGAACCAGACTCTCAACGCTTGTTCATGCTAGCACACACAAATGTACCAATCCTGTGTGTTTCTGTGACCTCATTGTGGAAAGAGTTCGCCCAGATAACGACTCTTATCCCTTGTGCGAACGAACACACAAACACGCTTGTACATTTACACAAACATCCAGACATATATGGCCCAGATAGAAGGTTTACATAGGCAGGAGAGTTAAAGGGAAAATGTTGAGCTTCCTCTAAAGGACACTGGAACACAGCTAGAGCATCGTTGTTAGACAGCAGTTTGGAAAGAAGATTATAAAGTTTGAACTAGCATTTTCATTTTCTTTTATCACGTGTTAGGACCACTAAAATGGGCAATAGGCAAATTATTTTATAATAGAAACTTTTCAGATTAAATGAAAACATTTGTTACAATTTCCAAACAGACAAAAAAAGAATGAAATTAAAGTTTTGTTTTTTTGCTGTTGGGGTAATGCACTACAAAGTAATAAATAACAGAACAAATTACATTTTGAATTTTGGTAATTACAAGTACCATTACTCACATTTTGGTGCAGTGAAACTATTGGTAACTATTAAAACAAATTAATTGGTTTGAACAGTTGACTCTGACATTGCCTCTTGGTGAAATGGAACAAAACGGATACTAGTAAAAAAAAAAAAACAGTTACGGATGCATGCACGCTAAGGCAGAGTTTGGTCAAAGTGAGATGAAGAGAGCGGAAATACGGACGTGGACAAATTCTTAGAGGCATTCGGTAACCGGAGATGTTCAAATTATTTCCAATTTATTGAAGATGAAGACAAAAACATTTCAGTTAGGTGCAAGTTTTGTCCACTACCCTAGTGTCAATGAGCAACCTGTCTGAATACTACTATACATTTTCTCAGTGTCATGTGGTGAAATTAATGAGGTGGTGCTAAAAAACCTAATCGTCTATGTTTTTATTTTGAGGATTTTACAAGGATATAGTTTTATTCCATTAAGAATTTAAATGAGAATAGAAAGAAAGTAAAGTGAAGTAATAAGTAGTGAATGACTTTTTAAAAATTAGGGAATGAGTAAAGTAATTTATATACAATTTCATCCAGTAGCTAAAATAAAGTAATCAATTACTCAATTAAAATTTACCCAACACTGCCTGTAACCACGTTTTGGTGTTTTGAACATGTTGTTGCAGCGTTTTTTTGATGATGGTGAACATTTATTAGGAAAATTAAGGTTAAAATTGCATTTCTGAGTATTTCTTTATTCAAATTGTTGTGAATCAGGAGTAGACAAAAAATACAGTTGGAAAACGCTTGTAGCGCTGACGTATAAAATATGCTGGGCGGGCCACAAGCTCCCTACTCCGTTCCATTCCGATATGTCCTCTTGTTGACAAATCGATCCATGTACTACTTTGTTTTCTTTTTTTGACCTGACATCTGGCTCAAAACTGTACGGCTGGATAGCTCCAACGTTGGTCACCATTTTTGTTGCGCAGCTAACATTAGCTTGGGGTTGTGAGGGCTGTAAGTTGGTAGGAGAGTGCGTTTTGAGCAACTGGGTGGGGAAGAGGGGTCGGGGTTGCTCCGTGTCAGCCCATAGGCGAATTTCCAATGAACTACTGCCGCTCTGCAGAAACTATGTCCAAAAAAACTACACAGGTTTTTTTTTTTATTTGGCTAAAAACGGCATAATCATATTGAAAAGTAACTGGGAGTGCTTTTAAAATAGATCAAAAGATGATCGGAGTGAGACTTTAATGGTAACAATGACATTTTTATGATGAATCTGTCATTACATTACTGATTCTTTTTTTTAGGAAAATATCAGTTTAGGCTAATTGTTAAGGTGTGTGGTAGCAGACAACCAGAAATACACTTAGAGCTATTGTTTTTGTCATTATTTATGATTTTATCATCAGTTCTGATGGTTCACTTTGTTCATTTTTGCTGTTTTCCCAGATATTAAGAGTTAAAACTCTTCCATTTTGAAATTAAATACATTTTTAATGGAATGTTGATTAATAGGTTTACAAGTTCTTAACGTTCATAAACGTTGATCATTCCAAATAAAAATATAGAATAATTTCTGTTTTTTTTTACTTGCTTTTCTAAAACTCATAATAGATTTTGTAAATAATGTTCACAGTGGAGCCACAGGTTGCAGCCTAATAGTTTGTAGTTTGCTACAGTCATTTGGTCTTCATTAAAACACATATAATGTTCTATTTATCAGATAACACATAAATATTTGTGAGGCATGAGAGCATTTCATGAGCCTAAACTTGTCAATTCCCTTCGTTTATCTGGTTGCTTCAAGTGAGCTGCGTAAAGCAGTTATCTTGAAATTCTGAATAAACAATGGACAAACCAAAGATGTAGAAAGACATAAGCAGAGAGAAGCTGTGCTGACCAGATGCTACTGTGACAATGTCCAGACTAGGTTCTGGACCCTGGTTAATTCATTTACTGTGCACCACAGTCCTTTGTGAGTGTAGATTTTTTTCATTATGCGTGTGTGTATGTTTCTTGTGTCATGTTTAGCCCTTGGCACTGTGGCTGCATCTCTGGCCCGAGAGACAAAAGGTTAACTGAATTTGGTTAGGATGTAATTGATGCAGCCTCTCTTTTTATGTGTTTATGTACAAGTGTATGTGCAGAGGCTCATAATGCAAACCCTCATGTCAGGCTACACAGATGTTCAGGGCCTGACTTTTGTTCCTTTCTTTGATTCATGTGGTCAGGCAGTGGCTGCAGTGGATAAAAGGAAAGCTCAAGGAATAAAGGACTACTACCTTACATAAACAGCTCCTATTTGGTTCACACAAAGTACAGAATTTAAATAACTTATGGTGTTTTACTGGTATGAGACTAATGTATTTTCTAGTACTGTTGTGGCTACAAAACCTGCCTGTAAAGGAATAAAAACTGCCAAGTCACAGTAAATATATTTAAAGATAAAGTTGTAATTTTGAAAAAAGCCATGCTACTTTTAAGCCAACAATTTAGACAGGAAATCAGATCATTTTTGTACATTGTTGTTCACCTTTCGGCATATCCGTCTTGTTGCCAAAGCCAATCAGTTTTCGCTGATGACTTGCCAGCCTGACACAACCTGTACTCAGTCTGGTCTGGGGACCGGAGCAGGGGGACCCAGACCCAGTCCCCTTGTAGGCAGAAGTGGAAAGGCTCTTGCCAAAGAACCCACAATAGATTTAACTGGACCATTGCGATCTCTGGGTAATGAACCCTGGTTTCCAACGTGTGAAGTTCCACACTTAAACAAGAGCGCTATCCAGCTGCTATTTCTTTATTTAACTGCTTTCGTACTGTGAGAGACCTCCTTCAGAGCTTTGCCCTGCTTTATTTTTTTTTTAGCAAGTCATCTTTCGTTTTCTCCAGACAAGATTTTTGACCTTTTTGCATCAGAGATGTCTTAAAGTGACGCCAAACTAACACAGACTCTTTGACATGTCTTCAACTCTTTACACAAACCTCATGAATTCTGACATGAAGAAGAATAGCTTTTCATATCAACTTTGCACTGATATGATCCAAAGTAGCAGTTCAAAGTTGCTTTTTTCTGCTTTCGAATCTGCTGGAATTTTGTTAACTGCCATAATGGTTAAAGAGTTCGGGAAAGAATGTCAACACTGAAGCTAAAGCTCAGCTGTAAACGGGTTAAATAAGAGGTGTCAGGAATAACACAAAGCAAAAGGGGCACTAACACATGCAGGAATGTGGGTTACATTTTTAAAATGTAAATGTTCACAGGTTATTTGCAAATAAGTATTTAAGAAGGATGGAAAGCAGAAGATAAACCAAGGAAAGCTTGTAAATTAATGTGGCAAGTGGAGCGCCACCTAGTAATGTGGCTGGGGTCGGTAAAGTGTGCGCACCAGCTGCTCACGTGCAGGGGGCTTACAAAAGGGGCTTCCTGTGTCAACCCGCTGCTTCCGGGTTAGACCTGCTGAGCGCAGCCTCAGGCTGCTCAGCGCAGTGGCTGTTTTTAGCTGAGTCCAGTTATAACGCTGCCCAGCACCGTGATTATTTTGCTAATTTCAGCCTCAGAAGCTGATCAGCGAAGAGTCTTTTGACCCTAACGTGAGCTGTGCTGTTTTGTTCGTGCCACTTGAGTGACTGCTTTCAGTCATCCCTCTAAGGTTTATAGAAGCCGCTGTTTTGTGTGCACCCATGTTAGGGTGACCAGGTCCCTCAATAAAAGAAATCATTTTGAAATGACTTTCATGTTTTTTGGTGTTTATAACATGTCCTCATACCATTTTTTCTCATTGTGGAGGACATTTAAGCCTTAAAGAAAATTAGGCTTAAAATTGCATTTCTGAGTATTTCTTTATTCAAATTGTTGCATACAGGAGCAGATAAAAAATGCAGTTGGAAGAAGTTTGTTGTTTCATACAAACTACAATCAGCGTGCACCAAGCTCTCTGCTCCATTCTGATGCATCCACTTGTGGACAAATAGATCCCTGCACATCTTTATTTTTCTCGTCTCAGCTGAAATCAGGATCAAAACTGTTCGGCTGCATAGCTCCAATATTGCTCACCATTTTTGTTGCACCGCTAACGTTAGCTTGGGAGTGTGAGGGGATGTAAGCTCGTTGGAGAGAGTGTGAACAAAGGGATGATGGGAAATGAGCACAGCCTTTCTCTGTCAACAGTCCCACCCACAACTCACAGGCAAATGTCTAATGAACTACTGCCGCTCTATAGAAAATATGTACTTGATAAAAAGCACTAGATTTTTGATATTGGCTAAAAACTGCATAATCAGAATCAAAAGACGCCTGGGAACTCTTTTACAATGAGATGATCGGAGGGGAATTTGAAGCTTTGTCCTCATGAAACTTTGTCCAAGTGAATGCAGGCATCCAATTAGTGAACACTTGTGTTGTAAAGAAAATACAGTGGTGACATCACATTCCTAATTATCGATCTAGAATTTACTTTTCTACAATTTCCTGCCAACTTTAGATCTTCTTTTCACACAACTGAGCAATGTCAAGAGAAAAACCCAACTTGAGAAATTTACCGGTAAAAGCCCTTAGCAACAATGAAAACAATAACATCAGGAGCAAAGCACTTCCATCGGAGTTGCACCAAAAAGTTGTTTACTGCTATTTTTGTAAATGTTACCTAGTTTGATTCAGATGCATTTGTTGTTGTCATTCATGCACAGAATCAAAGACGCACTGCTGAACAAAAGGATGTTGTTCCGGCCACAGCGAAACAGCCTCTAAAGATCACAAGTAACAAAGACGAAGACGGGTCATTTAGGCAAAGGTAATAATAATACAAAAAAGCTATAAATCCAGCTGTGCAAAGAGATTTTGTGCAAAATTGTATGCAAAGGCAAAAACAGATAAAGATGGATGAACAGGTTGTTTGAAAAGCCGAGGGTTTTTGCAGGAGTTCAGAAGTCTGACGGCAGGGGGGTAGAGGGTCACGCAGCCTCACTGTTCTGCATGGAAGGCTGCGATATCTCCTGCCTGAAGGTAGGAAGGACAAAGGTCCATGAGATGGGTGAGTGGGGGGAGCTGTGTTGCCCTCGCCAGGCAGCGTTGCTTTGCCAGGTCCTCGATGGTGGGTAGTGTTACCCTAATCCTTTTTTGAGATGTTGGTTTATGTTTTAAGCACATCCTCATTGGGCCTTTTGTTATGTAAATGAAACTGTCTTTGAGGCTGCATAAAACTGCTAACTAACTTAGACGTAAAGGCTGACAGACAAACTGGAATTACCCTTTCAAAATAAAGTTAGTTGTCACACACTTCTGTCTGTGAAATTTTTTCTCCATATTTGACCATTCTCCAAGGGGGGAGCGGTGAGCTGTAGACAGAGGAACCACCAAGTGGTTTATCCCCCCCATCCAAACCCTTCATGGTAAGTGTCAGGCAGGAAGGCATTGGATCCCATTTCTATAGTCTTTCGTATGACTCCGCCTGGATTTGAACTCACAACTTTCCAGTCTCAGGGCAGACACTCTACACATGGTCACTGAGCTGGTTCTACTCCTTCAAAAATGGGTTAAGATATTCTAAGACACAGACACAAAAAAATAAAGAAATAAATACAGTACCTTAAGGACCGTGTGGGTTCTTTAATGTTAATTAGTCTACAATGAATAAAAATGATTTTTATTTTAAATTAACTAAATAAAATGAGACATCACTGATTTGTATTGATTTTTAACTTGAAAGCCAGACTGGTTCAGTGGTGAAGTTGTTTTTTTCTTCAAATTCTTTCATCACAACAACACTCACTCTATTTCCGAGTCAGCTGCTCTGAAAACAGTTGCATGTGTTCTGACTGGAGCTCCGAAGAGCGGTCGTTTTATCCCAAACATGACTCCTTTTCACCAACTTTTTGTCAATTTTAGAGTTTGTGTTAAAATGATTTGCTTGATTTCAGGTCTTGAAAAGAACTTGACACGTGTTACCTCTGCACTTCTCTTTCCAAACACGCTTTCTGTGCACACATGGCCCAGCGTCTCTGACCAGCCGATTTGTTTCTCCTGTACATTTTAAAAATGTCTTGAAAGCCATTTTTACAATTAAACCAGCAAGAGACTCTGATCTTTTGCCTTTTAACCTTTAAGCTTTTATTAATCCTGTTGGACAGTGTTTTTAATTAGAAATAGTGGCACGTGTCATTGCTTTTGTGTACTTTTATCTCATTTAACCTTTTGTTTCCTCTTCATAAAAAAGTACTTTTCATATTTTCACACACTGAGGGACACGTTTTATTTTTTATTTTATGTGAAAATCAGTCATTAAGAAAAAAATCAAAATTACATTTTTTTAATTAAACGATTTTGTAAATTGACAATATGTGCATTAACATGAAAATGTATGTGTCTTATCATCATTAGACTGAATATAAAATTGAGTTTTCAGTCAAAATAAATATGGTGATAAAAACATTGCCAGTAAATGTTCATAAGTGTCTCCATTCAGCACATATCAGAGGTTTGCAACCTGAGCTGCGTTTTTTAATCTCTATTTTTTGGCTCTTAGGCTTCATGAAAAAAGCAAATGCTTTCAATGAATAATAGATTATTTAAGTTTTGTCATTTCAGTTTGTAATTTTAAACATATGTCAGTAAACTATTTTTTTGTAACTTTTTTTAACATTGCTCTAAAATCACTAAATCCTCATGGACTCAAACGTGTCAGATAACTGAGCAAATATTCAAACGTAAAAAGGAGAAAAAGTATCAAAAAGCATCAAATTCATAATGATAGAAAATATCGTGTTTGATTTTCTTACATGTTTAATTCAAGTAAATCTGCTGCAGCAAGAGGATCTTATCTGACACAGGGTGCATCTTATTTTGAAAGGAACTTCACTTAAAGGAAAAAAAGTTAAAATTGTTTTACACGGGAAAAAATATATAACACAGCTATAAGAAATCAACTACTGTAAATATTAAAGGTATATTTTATAAATAAATGGTTTAATAGCCAAAAAAAATAAATATAATGTATTTTCTAAACAAAGTGGGGCTTTGCAGCTATGGCCAAATTTTGGTCAGTTAGAAACCTGACCAAATAGATCTTTTAGTGCTAAAAGGTCGCAAACCCTTGACATATCTGATTAAAATTTTAAAACGACAGAAAGCAATAAAACTTGTTTACACATTACTGAAAGACTTCAACATGAAGTGATGAATGAACAGCATGAATCATTTTGAAATTCTTTCTTTCACATTACCAGTAATTCACGTGATCTCCTAACATTTTGTTGCACTTACACCCCCATATCCTTACATTGTTACATATGAGCATGACATCGTTTGTATTTCAGCTTCAGCAACCTTACAGCACTGAGAAGAGGAGGCGGGTTGACGCAGCGGCGGGTTGCCCCCTGCTGGTCAGAACGAGCACTGCAGTCGGCCTTTGTTTTCATGTTAGATTTGGAATATTTTCAACTTGTGGGAATTCTTGTCGATCGAATGAAGTGATTGTGTTGTGTGAAGAGTTACATCTCTCTTTAAGATCACCAAGTTCCTACTTGAAATAACCTTCAAGCATTTGACATTTTCATGAAACTTTGTGTTAAAGCTGCATTGGAATAACAAAGTTTTCAAGTCTTTGTGTGCGTCCTTGTGCGCGTCCACACGCATCCATGCGCACGATCAGGAATCCAATACTTCAGAGGAAGCTGTGTGGCTGCCTGCTTTCTGTCAGGCTGCCTTACGCCTTCTCTCTGTCGCTCTCCCAAGGCCAGGAGGATTTCCCTCATGGCGCGGAAACGCACGGAGCGCACCAAACCCACTGATTCCGACGCCCCATGAGTTCATGCTGTATCGTGCTATTGCAGCTGAACAAAACCTATGTGAGAAATGCATCATTCCACCGTGCATCTCCAGAACCCGCTCAAAAGGACGCGGAATTCTTCCGTTTTTAATAGAAAAACGAGTTTCAACCGAAAAAAGTCACTGTCAGCGTAAGAAACGGATGCGTACAATCAATCTGAGGATTTCATTACGTTTCATTTCCCTTTTGTGGGACCAATAAAGGTTCTATTCTATTCTAATCGGTGCGTCCAAACAGGTAGAAGTCCTGGGTGGAGGACAGCAGTCACGGTTGATTTCCTTTAAGTTGCGCATGCTTGTCACTGAAAGGTTTACTATCGTTGTCTTGTCTGGAAAAGCAAAAACGATTAATTTCATTTTGCTGCAACAAAAATTGCCAAAAGAAAATAAAAATGAAAACATGCGCAAAAACAGAAGAAATGGTTTTTATTGTTGTTTTTATTGTCCAATAATTTAAAAACGTGTTTTCCCTTAAGCAAGAATATTTGTGATATATTGAAAACTCTTAGAGTGTGCAATTCAATTTGTGATTTCTTACATTTATTAAAGTATTTTCAAATCTAATTTATGGTCAATGTATTTTTTAATTCAAATCATAGTTGAAACCAGAAAGATTTTGATTTTACACAGCAGATTAACGGAATTTTTACTGTCATTTAAACTGGAAGAAAACAGAAGTTTTTAGTCCTGAAGCAGAAATGGAAAACGAGTGATTTAAATGAGGTTGGAGTCAAAAATAATCTTTACTCTAAATATTACCGTTTAATCTGTGAAGAAATCCTGCTGTTTTTCTGTGTTCTTAGTTCTGTCCCGTTTGTTCTAGGCTGCAGGTTTTTATTCTGCCGTTCACCCAGAGGCCGGAGATTTGAGCTTCAGTTTTCTCCCAGAATGTACCAAGGCGCGGAGCCTGTCTGCGCATCTTCACCTCTGAAGACTCCAATGGGTTATTTTGCTGTTTAATCAAGGTTAGTGCAGATGGGGGGAAATGCCAGTGCTTCCAGATCTTCAGATGCTCCTCTGGTGAAAAGCAGCAAATGTTCTGCTGTGAAATTCTGACTGTCAGGTCTCCAGACAGAGAACTCCAAAGGCCCTGGTGATTTGGAGATTCTTGCTCCGACAGAAGAGCAACGGTCGGACAGGGCGCGCAGGAACGCGCCTGGACCTTCAGCTCAGGAACAGAAAGAGCTCCGTTACGCATTTAAACAGGCTCCGGGAACGCGCCACAGCGGCGTGTTTGTGTATGTTAGGATTATGGCGTGTTAGAGTGTGGAGAAATGATTCATTTCCGCGAACATTGTTGGCACAAAGATTCCCGTGGACGCATTTCTTGTTTTGAGTTTACATTGTTATTTGTTAAATGAACAGATAAAAAGTGTCATCGTTGTAATTTGTGTTATTTTTAAGTCAATCTTCTTGAAGAGCTTTGACCAGCTCTGGGCAGCACGTGGAGATCAGATCTCCATCAGCTCTGCAGCAGCTTCACCCGTGCAGAGACGCTGCATGCTCGGATAATTAGACTTGTTGTTTGAAATCCGCAAGTGACAGAGAGCTTATGTAACTGTGTTGATTTTCTCATAATGCTGTGATGATGTTAATAGAGCCTGTGATTAAAGTGGGTTAAGTGGTTGACCCTGTGTGCGAACAATCTTCAGGAGAGACTGGTGGTTGTTCAGATGATGAATAGCAGTCCATAGCTGAAGCCTGATCCAAAGGAAGGACCCAAACACCAGCATTAAATGAAGAGTGGTTCACATGCACGCATGTTCCGCATGCATGCAGATCTCCATGAAGGAGGAAACGTACAATTCATAACAAATGAGCCGTGTTGATGCAGGTTTTATTCACCTGGTTTCATTTGACACTGTTGCCTCTTTTGCATTAGGAAACGAGCAGGAATCCAGCTGCTGTCAAGTGAGTTTAAACTGTAAAGACCTGGATGCTCATATGAACACTTTTTGATCATCTTTTAATCTATTTTCAAGTGTCTTCAATGGTCTTTTAATTGTGATTATGATGCTTTTAGCTGAAGGAAAAAACATTTGTTTTCTGGGACATAGTTTCTGCAGAGCAGCAGGAATACCTCTGAAATCTGAAATTAGCCTTTGAGTTGTTGGTGGGACTGTTGGCGCAGAGCAACCCCAACCCCAACCCCCTTCCTGTCATCCATAACTGGGCTCTGCTTACACACTCTCCCACTAGCTTACAGCCCCTCACAACCCAATATAGCGCAACAAAAATAGCGAGCAATATCCGAGTTATCAAGCCGTACACTTTTGAGCCAGATGCCAGCTCAAACGAGACAACAAAGATGCACACGGATCTTGTTGTCTACAAGTGGATGCATCAGAATGGAGCGGAGCAGGGAGCTTGTGGCCCGCCCAGCATTTTTTTCACCACAAATACAACCTTTTTCAAACAGCATCTTTTCATCTGCTCCTGTTTCACTATGATAAAGAAATGCACAGAAATGCAAGTTTGAGCTTAAATTTCCTCATTCGTGTCCTTCATCATCAGAAAAATGACACAAGAACATGTTGAAAACACCAAAAACAAAATTTTCAGAAGAGTAAGTCTTTAGTAACGTGTTACTGAAGTCCAAACATCCAGCTTCTTGGTTGGCTGCCAATGACTAACTTTTACTAAAGTCTGAAGCTCAAATCAGCTTTAATTGGATTTAAAAACATAGTTTTTGACATTTATTTTAAATCCTTGAATGAACTCTAAACACACAACAGACAAATGTTTTTGTTCTGTGAGGCAACTATGTTTCTTTACAGCTTTTAGGTTGATGTGTCATTCTGTATGAATAAGAAGGGGTAAAGCAGAGCAGATCATCAGCTGACAAAGTCAACTCCCTTTTCTCCTTTTGCCACATTGGACTGTGGGAGGATGCACGCCCACAAAAACCAAACACACATGAAGAAGTCACGCAAAGTTTTTTTTTTTAACACATTTTTTAGGGATGACAATTTCAAAGCATTGATCTGCATTTACAAAAAAAAAATGCAGCACTCCAATGATGTAGTTTCTAAAGTTTAAGTCTCACATGCTACCACACATGTGAGTGTGGTAACTTAGAGTATCTTCCTCAACCCCTCTGGGAGCAGTGAACAGTCACAGCCAGGGACCATGTGCCGTTTAAATCCCCAATCCAACCTGCGATGCTGAGTGTCAAGGGATGCAATGAAGTCTAATTATTCTGTTTGTTTGACCCAGTCTTCTCTTTGTCGCTGAATAAATATGTCATTTTACTAGCTTCATGAATAATTATAGCCCTATATTGATTTAAAACTGAAAACATAAAAAAAAAAAAAAAAAACATTTTTGTTTGAAGTTATTTTTCTCAATGATTGAAACGTAAATCGTTTTGAGAACTAAATGAGTTCTTAGTTTCATTGACAGACACATTTCGTAAGGGTTTTCTGATTAACATGTTAAATGTGTCTTGTTTTAGCACTATTACAAATACACGAACAAATGTTTGCCGCAGTTAAGGGCATCATGGTTTAAATTAACTCTGATAATCTAATTGACTTCCAACAAGTTTATTCCAGACTGGTGAGAGTGGTTGCCATAGAAACCTTAACTCAGACTGACTCGAACCAATAACTGCTTATTGACTCGCAAAAAAAAAAAAAGTGTCAATTTGTAAATTTGATTGGAGCACAGGGTGACATCACACTCACTCAGTCCAGTACTCTTGTACAGTCAACGGTGGACGGGCAGAAACAAGCTCAAGGTACAAGTTTTGGTTTTCTGCTGCACATTGGTAAAGGACTGGCTCATTTTTAGACCTATAGGCTCTAAGACTGAAGAGAAAAAAGTAAAAGAAGCAAGCCAGAATGCACCTGATAAAAAACCAAAAACGTTTACAACAAAAACTGAGATGACTATTACTGTAGTGTAGTAGTCTTTGTTGTAATAGATTTGAAGAAGAGAATGATGGGAGTTCTTCTATAGAAAAGACCTGCATCTGTTGACCAGGGTGAGCTGGGAGGAAGGACGATGGCTTCCGGAAGTAGACCCAGCAGGAAAAGAGTGACTTGATGCTTGTGGTGTAGGAAGGGTTATGGGCGGGAATTTAGGGTAGCAACGACAGTTGGGAATGGGAGGTGGTCAGGATGTGAGGAAGACAATTTGTTGTGGAAACAGCCAAAGGCTGAGAACTTGACATAGCAACTCGTGGTTGAAAAGCAATGCAAAGGTCAAAAAATTGACTTGGCATGAACAGCTGCTGGAATGAGTTGTAGACTAACACGATGTTGCAAAGGTGAAGCGGCAGAAAGGATCTTTGATACCTGACGACATGGAGCTGATTCAACAAAAGAGGAGCCTGATAGATAAAAGCTTCTGCCCTTCATTCTACTTTTAGAAAGTCTGTGTGTTTTTTTTACCTGGAAACAGTTTTTACAATCAACATTTCTAAAGTTGTTTTCATGTTGCACAATAACATTTTCATAATGGTAGTTTTTATTTGTGATTTACTGTTTTCTGCAGGATGCGTTTTATTCTCAGTGAAAGTGGATTGGGCCTATATGCAGTAAATGGCTGTTTGTCATGGAGTCTGATGGGGGCGAAAGTAAACAGTGATAGCAGTATATATAATTTTAACATGCTTTGAACCCTCCAACGAAACAACAAATTCACAGATTTTTATTTAAAAAAAAGTTCTTCCTGTCAAAACATTTAAGCTCTTCACGTCAGACCAATGAAATTACAGAAACAGGTCACAGTTCACCAATGAAACTGTTCCAGTTCAATCCAATGCACTCAATAAATTCTTCAGAACACACACACAAAAAAGCATATGATGCAGCTTAAAAGTTGAAGGTTATCAAGCTGGCCATTAAGGGAAAAAACAGAGCTGCAGAAAAGAAGTTTGCCATCAATGACTCAATGGTGAGATGTCAGAAACGCCAGTGTGAAGATCTGAAAAAATACAACTAAAGCTTTCAGAGGTAGAAAAGCAAAAGTCCAAACATTCTTTTTGACTGGGTGAGCACAGAGAGAGCAGACCACCAACATAATCATGGATGAAGAACATCGGCCACCTTATCAGGTACACTTTGATAGTATCGGGTTGGAACCATTTTTCTTTCAGAACTGCTTTAATCCTTGGTGGCATTGATTCAACAAGGTTCTGGAAACATTCCTCAGAGAGTTTGGTCCATATTGATATGATAGCATATCAAAGTTGATCCAGATTTCTCAGCTGAACGTCCATGATTCTGATCTCCTGTTCCAGAACATCCCAAAGGTGATCTATTGGGTTGAGATCTGGTGACTGTGGAGAACATTTGAGTCCAGTGAACTCATTGTCATGTTAAAGAAACCAATCTGAGATGATTCCAGATTTATGACATGGAATCTTATCCTGCTGGAAGTAACCATCAGAAGATGGTACTCTGTGGTGATAAAGGGATGGACATGGTCAGCAACAATACTCAGGTAGGCTGTGGTGTTGTAACCATGTTCAATGAAGGGACCCAAAGTGTGCCAAGAAAAAATCCCCCCCACCATTACACCACCACCACCTGCGTGAACCATTGATACAAGGCAGGATGGATTCATGCTTTCATGTTGTTCATGCCAAATTCTGACCTTACCATCTGAATGTTGCAGCAGAAAGGAAGACTCGTGAAACCAGGAACCATTTTTCCAATCTTCTATTGTCCAGTGTTGGTAAGTCTGTATGAATTGTAGTCTTCTGTCCAGTTTCCAATTTCCAGTTTCCTGTTATTAGCTGACAGGAGTGTCCCCCGGTGTGTTCTTCTGCTGCTGCCCGTCTGCCTCAATTTTGACCATAGAGATTATGAACAGAACCGGCGATAAAGGGCAGTCCTGCCAAAGTCCAACATGCCCATGAAAAAGGTCTGACTTACTGCCAGCTATGTGAACCAAGCTCCTGCTCCAGTCATACAGAGACCGGACAGTCCTCAGTGAGGCTCCCTGGACCCCATACTCCCAGAGCACCCTCCACAGGACACTATGGGAGACGGGGTCAAGCGCCTTCTCTAAAGCCACAAAACACATATGGCCTGGATGAGTGAACTCCCACAAACCCTTCAGCACCCTGAAGAGGGTGTAGAGCTGGTCCACTGCTCCACGACCAGGACGGAAACCGCTCTTTGTTCCTGGATCTGAGGTTTGACTGTCAGACGGACTCTCCTCTCAAGTACTTTCCCAAGGAGGCTGAGGAGTGTGATTTGGAACACAGCCTCCGGGCCACCAGCGTTAACAGCCCCTCATAACTGCAGCACAACTTAAAATCAAAGAACCTTTAGTCTCTTTAGGAAAAAAAACGCTCACCTGAACACAACTACCAGTGCAGGTATGTTCTTGCAAACAGATGTTTGCATGTATGCCAGATGTTTAAAATTTCTATCCATGTGTGTTGGTTTACACATGTATTTAATGTGTGCAACTTGTGTGTGGATCTGGATAAATAAGTCTGTGCAGACAATAGTTGTATTTGTGCTCATTTGTGTTGATATTTAAATGTGGTTGCACACAAAAATGCGACCTTTTTGTAAATGATTTATAAAATTGACAGAATTAACACTAACTAACTACTGTTTTAGTTTGATGTTCTCTTTAATATTTCCCTGTGCTCCCGACCTCATTCCCTCTTCACCTCCAACCCAAGGCTTCAAATCCCCTGAAAAATAACAAACAAGTTACATTTCAAAGGAAAAAGGGGTTTATGCAACTTCAAACCCAGTATTCGTATGGAGTGTATGGCAGAGCCCAAATGTAGAAATAAAATCAGACCAATACACAAAGGTCTCAGCCTTAATCTGTTTATTTAGCTAATAGACAGAACGAGAAAGACGATAAAAGCCATTTTGTAAAAATGAAAACAATATTTTTCTCAAAATACTACTTTTCTGGACTTTGCTCAAACATTCAAGGCCCCTTATGTGTGATTCTCACCTCATTCAATTTTCTCCTTGCTTCCTGCCTGTTCTGAACATGGAAGCAAACAGCTCTCTGTTGTCTCCACGCTACTCTCACAGCAGTAAATCTACCAGCAGATAGAAACATGGAGACAGACAGAAAACCTGATCTAACAGTGGTTGTGTCCTCTTTTTCTTCTGAGCTACTAAATCCTCTTTGAAAGCATCTCTGCTTGCACCGCGAGGCTCTGCCAGCTGCTGCAGGGTGTTAGACAACATCTGACAGGGGCTGTAAAAGAAACAGAATAGTCTTCAGTCAGGAGCAGGAAAGTGGGCTGTATAGATAAACGGAGAAAAAAAAAGACGGCCTTTTCCTGTTATGTGACGAAGAGGCAGAGCCTTTTGGATCCATGTGCAAAGCCACGACGAAGTCAAAAACCAGGCAAAAAACAAAGTACACAGAGAGAGGAGGGACGGAGTCAAGACAGGCAAGGGTCAGGATGCACAAAGAACTAGCAGTAGATACACAAAGATGTATCAGTTGATATACAACTAGCAGTAGATACACAAAGAACTAGCAGTAGATACACAAAGAACCGTCAGTAGATACACAAAGAACTAGCAGTAGATACACAAAGAACCGTCAGTAGATACACA
>BSAI01000009.1:401146-546480 GCA_036245035.1 Adrianichthys oophorus | reverse complement strand
TTAGAAAACGTCATCACAAGCGTTAAATGGGGTCCCTATTCTTGCAATTTTTTATGTAAAAAGAAATATGTCAAAAAAAGCCATAACAACAGTATCTTTACAGCTTTCATGATATGATAGAAGAACTTAATTTAAATCAGAAAAAAAAAACGTTTACTAAGTTCATTAAGTTAACATTAATTACATTACAGGAAAATAGCTTTACAGTCATCTCTACAATACAAACTATTTCGATCATTGCAATAATTTAAGACCTTTTTTTAGACATTTTAAAACATGCAGATTTGAGGTTGTTTTGACTTCTCTTTGCTTTTCTCAAAATCCACACAGTGGAGAATATTTTTATCTCATTAAGAGCTAAGATCTAGAAATAAGGATTAAAATACTTTTGCTCCAAACTCTTGACAATAGGAAAAATTGATTTAAGACTCAAACAATTCTTAAATACTCCGTATTATTTTTGGTTCAATTTTAAGGATGTTATTTTAAAGTTCAATGTCACCTCACCATAGAGTCATGCGGCGGAGAAAACGGCAGCTAAGAGACTCAATGGCGACTAGTTGTTCTTTATGTCTGGCAGGTTTAAAAAAGTTAAAAACAGGATTAAAGCCATGAGAAAGGAGACAATAACAAAAAACAGAGTCAGCAGGGAGAAAGCACAATAAACAACCAGAGATTTAGACATTATGCAGTTGCGTCTTGGCATGAATAAAGTGATTTAGGAGATTAATAAATTAAAATGCATTTTTATAAGTTCAATGCAATGATTAAACAAATCTAATATATAATGCATTTGGATGATTGAAGTTGTCGACTTAACTTGGTAAATTTGATTTTTTTGTCGTTCTCAAAGATTTCATACATCAGTGACTCACAGACTGAAATAAACAAAAATGATGTGTTTTTGTAAAAACTAATAGATCAACCATTTTCACTGCTATGTATTAGAACAAAAAATAAAAGTAGAATTGAAAACAAAGAGTTTTTTTTTAAACCAAACAAACCTGGGAAAAATACAGGTTTAAGGAGTAACGTCTCCTTTTAGACTCCAGTTAACGTGCTGCAGTAGAGGAAGAATTCTTTTTTTTCATTTTTTGTAATTGTTTTCAATAACGTGACAGTTTTTCATTAGCATCGCAGCAGGGTTTGAAATATGCTACTGAGTGACATTTAAACATATTTCTGGAACAAGCATGATTAATTAATAATTGACAAATGCATGTATTAAAAACGTTGCTGTTCATGGTTGAGCTGCACATTTTTCCTCTTTAAAACACAAATCCTTCTTTGAGTTCTTGTGCCACAATTAGCAAGTGGGAGCAGACGTTCAGTCAGGGAAAGCAGGACTGGCAGGAATCCTGGTGTTCCTGGGTTGGACGGGTTTTATTCTGTTTTTAATATGTGTTAGTCAGGAAGAATCTCTTTATTATTTTTCGTTGTGACTTTGATTTGTAAATAGTAATAAATCCCAATTGTATGTTTAAATTTAGGTCAACAACTTCCATCTAAATCCACAGTCGGATGCAGTCATTTGGTGATAGGCGCTGCAGGGTTATTAGCCTTCCCTCGTGCTGGACAACCACTGTGACACCATGTAACATGAGCCATGGCCTTTATAAACGCTTTTACAGCTGGTACTTTTGGTGTAGTGATTGCTGTATATTAAATCCGTTTGTCTACCTTTTCACCAATTCCCCTTGTATGGTTATTATTTTACATTAAACATTTCTTCAATATGACAAAACCTTTGAAAATCAGGACATTTTAGGTCTATGTACGTCTAACCCAGGGGTCTGCAACAATTAATGCTAAAAGAGCCATTTAGTCCAGTTTCTTACCAACAAAAGGTCACCAAGAATCCACTTCAATGCTTAGAAAAATACCCTTTAATATGTTGTGGCCATTCATTTATTGTAAAATGTAGGTTACGTGTATTTACAATTATCAAATCAAAGCAGTGTTATATTTCTATTATATTACTTTTGACAGCAGAACATACGAGTTTCTTTCAAAATAAAATACATTCTGAATAAATATGATCCTGCTTCTGCAGCAGATTCACTTGCATTAATACTTTCAGAACGTTTCCTCTGAATAACAACTAGACATAAAATGAGAACATGAGCTTTAAACTTACTCCAGTAATAAAAAAACAAACATTTTATCGTTATTTTTGCTTCGTTATCTGACGTGTGTGCATTTTGGAGGAGCTGGAAAGCTTTCAGTGCCTCTTGATTTGGTCAGCAAATTATTAAACAGGTCTGAAGGTTTGGACTGTAGAATTCAATAAATGCATTTAGGATCCTGGACTCTCTTTTGTGCTTAAAAAAAAGTATTTTTAGTTTCAGTAATGCAAAGCATTGTAGACAAAAAAATGAAATGATTGAAAAAGGGACATGTACATTGATAGTTATTGAGAATCTTTTTTTTTTGTAACTATTCTGATGCATGAAAGACTTGGTGTCATACAACTCCATCTGGGCACAAACAGCAATGATTCATTTCGTCTTCATGATAAATTTTCAAACAGTTGGCCTTTCCGTGAATTGAAAAGAATGCAATCCATACGTCACCCAATCCGAGTCCCTGATTGGTCAAAGTTGAACAGGTTGAAGTTCTTTGGCAGTGTTGTCAAAGTGTTTTGAATGTGAAAGCCTGAAAATGCACAATAACATGGACTTGGATGTGGCTGCTTGAACGTGTGTTGCAGAGGCTGCTGTGAACGTAGCAAAAGACTGACAGTCGTCCAAAAGAGTGTGTTATTTAGGTGTCGCAGTTAACAGTCTTTGGTCAAAGGTTTAAACGATTGATCAACACAAGTGGGACAGAAGTAGATCCCATAGATCTGAAGACCAAGACCTTAAGCTGAAGTCAAACTTTTTTGCCCTTAATGATTTCTTGAAGGAAAAAAAGCAAAAGGAGTAAAAAATGTTAAATACAAATGTTTTATCAGTTAAGGCAGTGGGTCTGGAGAACCCTTTGACCCAATGTTGTAACACCTGTACTGTGCAGACACATCTACAGTGTTTTCTCCTGCGTTATACACTTTATGTAACATTGGAGTTTGTACACCGAACTCCACGGCTGCAGTGTTGGTAGAAGTAGTACGCGTAAAGCTAAGAGAGAAGAAGAGTAGTGTTTGTATGTGCAGTGCTGTCAGCCGCAGAGACTGCTCCGGCTGATGGAGAGCAGAGGTTCCTGGGCTCCATGGGCCATCCATCATCTCCATCAAGCTTAAGTGAGGCGCTCTGAAATGGAAGCCACCAGACTATGACAAGCCGGCCGACCCAGTCTGAGCTGGACCAAATGAAAACCAGCCCCGTCATCATCGCCGTCATCCTCGTGAGACTAATTGTGGGTCAGAATATCAAGCAGTAGTGGAGCAGAGTCTAGAACGTAAGATGGCCAAATTGACAGTACTTCATATAAAATCCTTTAGTATTAAAACTTCTGAGAACCATTTACACACTGAGTAAGCCGGGCTGTTGGAAATTTAAAAAAAATCCTCTTGTCTGCTTTTCTTTCGTCCTTTTCCTTGACCTTCACAGGTAGAAGAAGAGGAGACAAGAGAGATGTGAAACTAAACAGAACCAGGAGAGCTGGGCTAAAGCTTTTCTATATGACGAACAGTGAACAGGCATCAAATGGCATAAAATAAAAATATATGAAAATTGACGACAAAAAGCAAACTGACACCCACCCCAAGTACATAAAAACGACATAAAATTCACGTTGAAGCATCAAAAGTGGTTAAAGAAAGTGAATTCTAAAGAAAAGTCAGTTTAGTTAATTCTGCACTAAGGGTGTCATGACAAGAATTAACTTAATAAAATGTATTTACAAGTTTGTCAGTATTTCCTTAACACTTTCTTAATGCCGAAATGTAAATTATTTCTGTATTTTTGTGTTAAGTTATGATATCAGTTAGTGCCCCCTGGTGGTTTTTGTCATCAACATCTCAGTTACAAATTTTAATTCCATGTCAAACAGCTGCCCTTGTTGGCACAAAATCCATCATTTGCATTGTTTGTTTTTTCTATTGAGAAATATTCATTTGTATCAAATGGTGAATCACAGAAAGTTAAAGAGCCACTCCAATGAAAATTGTGTTTTTAACATTTTCTTGTGGCATTTTTCTGATGATGGAGGACACACATGAAGAAAATTAAGATTGGAACTGCATATCTGAGTATTTCTTTATTCAAATCATTGTGAATCAGGAGCAGATAAAAAATTGCTTTGGAAAAAGCTTGTTGTTGCTTTGTACAAACTACAATTGTTGGGCCACGAGCTCCCTGCTCCATTCTGATGCATCCACTTGCAGACAAATAGCTCCATGTACGTTTTTGTTTTCCTCATCTGGGCTGGAATCTAGATGAAGACTGTATGGCTAAATAGCTCTGATATTGCTCGCCATTTTTGTTGCACCTGTAATGTTAGTTGGGGTGAATTTTCTTATAAATTTCTGTAGAAACTATGTCCTAGAAAACAATATATATGTTTTTTATATTGCCTAAAAATGGCATCATCATAAACCACTGGGAATGCTTTTACAGTAAATCAAAAGATGATCGGAGTGGGACTTTAAATCAAACTGTATGCAAGAATCGTTGAAATCCTTCAAATTACTTATTTAAATACAAGGTGAAAGTCCCACTTGTTCTCAGCTGCATTGCTTTACTTTTTATTCAAAAGTTTACATCCACACTGTTACTTTAAGCTTAGTTTAAATAAGTCATTTTAGCTTTCTTTTATTTTTAAATGATCTCTCCTTCATAGTCCCACTCCAGTCATCTTTTGATCTATTGGAAAAGCGTTCCCAGTGGTCTTTTAATTAGGATTATACCGTTTTTAGACAAAACCATCACCACCATTTGAATAAAGAAATACCAAAAAAATGCTGTTTTAATCTGAAATTCCTTTATATATGTCCTTCATTTGAAACATGTTAAACACCATTTTCATTGGAGTGGGTCTTAATGTTTCCTTTAATTGCTGTGTGTAAAGCTATCCGAATTCTCTTTGTACATGAAATGTTTTTTACAAACAACCTTGTCTACTACTCTTATTTATCTCTAAATCTCCCCCTTTAGAAGACCATCAATGAACTGATGGTTCAAATAAACATTTTTTAAAATGTAAGTCGATTATTTCAAATAGAGCTTTTGTCTGACAGTACACATACCCACCAGCAGCTGGAGACGGTATTCTGGTCTTTATGTCAGTACATTGGTTTTGTTAAATAAAAATACATAGAAAGAGTCGGACATGAACAGCACTGTTCATGTGTTCATGTCCAACCTTTACTCACTTATCACTTGCATCACATTCAAGAAACAAAATCCTCTTCGACCCGGCACAAACTACTCAGAAACACTACAGCAGGTTACACAGCCGGCCAAATCGGGATGGTGGTGAAGTCCACGCACTTCTGGAGATGTCTCTGTTTAAATGGGGTTCCACGTGGTTTTCAGCTGCTTTTAAGAAGCTGAAGCATACTGTAGTGCAGAACGATAAGTAAATATAAAACCACTGAGCAAAAGTAACCTTGTAAAAGTTGGTTATTTAGAAAAAAAAGATCTTTAAGAGAGAACTAGCTTACTTCACAGCGATCTGGCAAAACTTTTCAAAGAAAAATAAACAGTCAGATGGAGGAAGTTTCTTTATTCTTGATCAGTTTTACTAAAAATAGTTTTTTTTTTTCAGAACCCACTCCAATGAAAATTGTATTTTTAACATGATACATAAAAATGTATACGGAAAATTTAGAGAATTAAAATTGAATTTCTGAATATTTCTTATTGCTATTATTGTGAATCAGGAGCAGGTGAAAAAGCTTGTAGCTGAGATCAGCATGATCAGAGAACAAGAACTCTGGGAACACTTTTAAGGAAGCTCGAAAGATGATCGAAGTGGGACTTTCTTTTATTAGAAATATTTATTGTGTGTGGGGTCACAAGGTGTATGTGTTAACAAAGGGGGGGGGGGGGGGGGGATTTTAATTTTTGCACCTCTTTTTTTTAATCGTTAAGCGCTTTGAGATACTCAAAACATGAGAACTTTTTATAAAAAATAGTTTGATTTGATACAAATGAAAAACGGTGCATCCAGTTTTATGGGGTACCTGAATCAGGCCCCCCAGGACAGGCTCTAACGTATCGTTTCGGTGTCTTAGTAGGTATTGCTGTACCCTAAAATAGCTACAAATGGACATTAAAATTTGGCCAAAAAAAGTAAACAGAGTACACAAGTACTGATGAAACTACTTAAACTAATCAGCAAAGCAAATGCAGCGGTGACGAGCGCATTAGTCCGCCTCCCTCCACTCCATTGACTGCATATAAGAACTGGACTGAGTGACCCTTCACCCCCGGAATTCAAAAACAGGAAGTCCCAAAAAGCAAAAATCCCACAGACTTCTATAGAGAAATAAACAGTTTTCACTCAGTCATTCTATTTGTCAGAATAACCTTTCTTGCTCTGCTACTTCATTTGAACAAGTTCTTGCTCATCCTAATGATATTCATGTTATGATACTCATGGTATTTTTGCTTTAAAAGTTATAAACTGACCAATTAGGTGCCTCAATAAAAGTAGGTGGCCTCACATCGAATGGTCAAAGCATCTTATTGACAGATTCTCCTGAGCCAGCTTTCAGTGGAAGGCGTGTGGCCTTCCAACATGCTCACCATTGATTGGAGAGAGTGGTTGCCATAGAAATGTAGACTAAAGACTAACATGAACCAGTCTTACTGAGGATGTCAGGTTCCAACATGTTGATGGACTCCTAATTCTCAGAAAATCATTGGGAAGCTACTTAGGAGAAAATGTTGGTTTTTACAGTTTGTAGATTTTTAACAGCGTTAGCAATGCAAGCTAACAAAAGTGGCGTTCCCCTGTTACTCACATATTTTTAATGGAATATTGTGAAAATGTAATAAATGAATCCTAAGTTCAAGCTGAATGAAACAATTATATAAAAAATGAACATATTAGGAATGTGGGCGTGGTTAACCTAAAATAAACATTTACTTTTGCTGATTCTTCTAAAAATTGCATAGACCATTAGAATAGAATGAAATGGTTGCTATGGAGTTACAGCCTACAAGAAAGCCATTATTTTAAAAAAATATTTTTTTAAAATGAATTCAGCACACGTAGCTCTGACTAGGGTTAGCTGGGCCAAAAGGGGAGTGAGGACGAGGGCGGGTAGCCCTTGCGAGACATACAACGCTGCTTGTGGTATTAATATTTTATAGTTCATCTCCACAAAAACTGAAGTGTTGGGCATTTTACCAAAATTGTAATCCTTCTCTTGAAGATTCAATGATCAGAATGGAAAAATGTCATATTTTCTGAGAAGTTTAGGACTTGGAGAAACACAAGTTGCCATTTAGGTGATGCCATCTTAACCAAAAGTCTCTTAACACATTCCAGTCACCCAGATGTAACATAACACACTGTTTTGTTGCAAAAACAATACAGAGGCAGTTATACATTTTGCTTTATTAAACTGGCTTCATAAAACAAAAAAGCCATTAATCCTATCTGCTGCTACGGTTATAGTCAGTGTACACACTGATCATGAAACTGAGCAGCAGTGTCAGAGCAGTTTTCATATTTTTACCACTGGCAGATATAACAGGTAGCACAGCACATCTCTGTACATCATTCAGTTGGGAAAATGTCTGTCCCACATTTGCACAGATGTCACTTTCCCCCCTTTAACCATGATCTTAAGACCATTTGTTCCCTCACATGACAGCTGCAGGACAGTGGTTCCCACATGGACTGGTTAGGAAAGCTTGAGTGTTCCTCTAGCCTTCAGACTAAAATCCTTTAGACACTGGGGACATGTCTCTACAGTTAGTTTTGTTACCAATCACTCAGATGTGTTTTGAACCATCCAATGCAAGAACAACCTTCCAACAATTCATATGGTCATAGTGTGATGATTAGTGCATCCGACTGCTGTAGGTCGATGATATGGTGTTTTACAGAGTAGACAAATACAGGCAGAACATAACTTTTTTGTTAAATCTCTTGCAGAACTAATCCATTTTTAAAATTAAAAATTAAAATTTAAGATTAAACAGTTTTGTGGAATTACATTTTTTAAAGTCATTGGGATGGTGATCTTTCATTTTCAAATTACTTTACTTAAGTGAATTGGAATTTTAAAAAGCCTATGAGTACGATCTTGTTGACATCTGCATCTTCTAACTGTAGTGTTGTCTTCCAAATGAACGTTAAAAAGTCTACACTGCTTCAAAAATCTATTTAAAACAGTGCAACCCAAGTTTTCAAACAATGAACATTGCATACACGGCTCCTCCCGTTCATGCCATCATTTCAAAATAAAAGCAGCTTTTTTCCCATGCCTGCATCTCGTCATTGTAAGCAGTGAAATAGAACTATTTTCATTTGTGAATCATTAGCCAAAGAAATAGAATAGTCCATGCCAGCTGCACAGAACATAGTGTTGGTAATAATAAATAATTTTAAGGATATTAAATTACACTATGGTTGGAGTAACTTCAAGAAGAATGTCATGGGAGTCCATGGTAGGAAGTAATCCAGGTACATCAAATGGCAAAGATAAAACTAAGATAACCTAATCTAGCACATGGATTTCTGAAGATCCCAACAATTTTCTTGTTACCAATTATCGAATGTAGTGTCTTTTTAATTTAATTTCTGCTAATTCTTTTTTCTACATAGGAAACTGGATATGTGTTTTTTGCTTGGCTTTCACTAAAACAACAATGCATTTAAAATGAATAATTTAAGCATGCAGGTTTAGGAATTTTAAATGGTTAAGTACAAAATTTCTAAACATGTTTGCTAAGTGAAAGCTTCGTGTAATCATCACTTGTACTAGTAAAGTTATAGCTTTTTAAGATTTTTCTGGATTTTCTGTTAATTTTATTTGTTTGGAAAAAATGTTTATGAAGACGGTATGAACCTGCTGCAATTGGGGTGTGGTATAGCATATTTGACATAGTTTATCCATATTGTACCTGATGTACAAACCCTTTTCAGAGCAAATTCTAACGTTGCAAAAATATTTGTTTTCAGTCACTGAAATCCCAAACCTTAAAGATTTCTGTGGAAAAAAAGGTGTTTGACATGTATTTGAAAGTTAAACCTTTCTGCAGACTTGAAAGCACAGCCTCAAGTAGCGATTGAAATAAAATCCTTAAAGACCCACTCCAATGAAAATGACGTTTTTGGTGTTTTTAACATGTTCTTGCAGCATTTTTCAGATTATGGGGGACATATATGAAGACAATTAAGCGCAAAATTGCATTTCTGAGTTTTTCTCTATTCAAATCATTATGAATCAAGAGCAGACGAAAAAAATGCTTTCTTGAAAAATACCCTATTTGTGATGTAGAAAAAACACTGGACGGGCTCTGAGCTCTCAGCAACGGGGAGGGGAAGTGGGGCGAGATCGCTGTCCTAGAAAATGACACAGGTTTGTTGAATGTGGCTAAAAGCTGCATAATCATAAATAAAAGACCACTGAGAACACTTTCAAAATAACTCAAAAGATGATTGGAGTGGGTCTTTAAAACTTCATGCTTCTAAATTTCAAGTTTAAAAACAACATTTGAAGTGAATCAAGCACTTTCACAAACAAACATTGTAAAGGAAAATTTAGGTTAAAAAGTCCAAAAGAATCCTGCAGGCCAGATGTTTCAATGAGAATTTCAGAGTGAAACCTTCATGCTGGTGACCAAAATCAGCTCATTTCTTAAATTTGCCTTAACTGTCATCACAGTCAGCTGTATAATAAACCAATGTTGAGATCATGTTGACGGGATTTCATATTCCACGAAATTCAAGAAACTGCTGTGGCCTCTTCAGCGCACCGCTGGCAGTGCTCCTTCTCATCTTCATTTTTCCTCTCACCATTCTCATGAATCAGTGCATTATCAGAGCTTGTCCTCCTTAAAACTTCCTATTGTAAAGTTACTTTGTCAAAATGAACCTTACTTTTAATTAAAAGCTTAAATCACTATTAAATATTTAGTAGCACACTTTCTCTCACAGTGGAGTGGTAACATTTATGAGTTATTACAACCCGAGGTAAATCCACAGGTTGTAGAACATGAAATTTGCTAAAAATTTATTTTCGTCATGTTCTCTGCTTTCCACACATATATATAGCTCAGATATTAATGCCTATCCTTCAGTGCTTTACAGGGAAAATTGGAGGTGGAGCTACGCAGCCACGTGGCCAACCAGATAAATGTTATCATAAAGATGGCCTACAAAGTCCTCTGAGACGTTATGTGCAGCTCTACGTGTGTTCCTGATGAACTCCCTCTTTGACATCTTGTTCTTCACGTGCGGGCTGGTGAGGTCGATGGACAACAAGATCAGACTGTAGCACAGCACATAAACAGCATCTGCAGAGAAAGAAGCACATCCAGGCTAAACATGGAACTCTGGGAAGGAGTAAATATTCTGTCAGATCTAAACTCGCTATTCACTCACTGGGCCAGATTTTGAACAATTTTGCCCGACCAAACATGTCGTTGGCTAGTTTTTACTATTACCAGTGTGATGACAAAATTATAAGAAATGACGTAGAGAGGAGCAGCCACATCTTAGAGTGAGCACAGGTGGGTTTTTTAGTTTCCTTGAGGCTCATTTGTGAAGTATTTTAAAGAATAATATAAGTTACATGCACTTATGGTGTACGGGAGATGCTGTCACTCAATGCCTTACACTTAACTACTGGTAGTTGTTTGTAAGATGCAAGTACTGGTCCCATACTGACCATAGGAATTGCTGCACACACGAGGTGTTCAGGTGATACGTCATAGGACACTCGTACGATGTTCATGAAAACTACGATCTGATTGTCTAATTTCCTCATTTCAAAAAGCCAAGGAGCTCTTTTAGCTGTGCGTCGGGTTTGGGGGATGTTGACAAATGAAACATCTCTACAACACGCCTGTGTCACAAGCACTTTACCCTTACTTACATGTAGTTTCGGTATTTGCTACGATCTATCGCCCGGAGCATGCCGTAGAAAAAATGTGCATGGACATTTTTGCTCTACGGGCTCACTGGACGGTCTACAACTTTCATATTTTGTTCTGGCCACCTGCGTACCCGTACAGGTTTGACCAGTTTTCGCCTGCAAACCACCTTTATCCACCCATAAGGGCAGTTGTGACAAAGGCACAAGTTAGCAGGAATGTAGGCAAATACAAGTTGAACTCCAACATAGACAAAGGTTACACTGTTTTTTGGTGGAGATTATTTGCTTGTGGGTTTTGCTGATTTGTGCACGCTCTTGAAAAAGGCAGTCAACTATGCAATGAGGGGCAGGCAAGAACCAAACCTGCGATCTTTCAATCAGAAGTTGACCGCTCTACCTCTGCACCACAGCCTTCAACAAATGGTGTCAACTACCATGTTTCTGTTCTGTCCAGACATTTGCTAAATGGCTTTAAATCAGATTTCCAAGAAACAAACAAAAGAAAAACTTCATTTATTAAAAAAAGATCATTTCACTATTTAACAGGCCGCCGCCCCAACAAAGCAGGGCTGCTAACAGCAGAAACGTTTCTTCTAGTTACACTAAAGAATAGGGCACAAACATGCAAAAGCACTTACCAGGATTAAGGCCAAGGTCACGTACAAGAGCAGGGTTGCAGGTGCAGAACCTGTGACTGAACTTTGTGATAAGGGTCTCCAGATACTCTCCTCGCTCTTCAGGGGCGTGAATGTGTCTGAAGAAGTCTCGCAGAGCATTCGGAAGGAACTGGTTACTGAAGTTATGTAGGGTCACCAACTCATCCAAGACATCCCGCCTACAAATGAAAGATTGAAACTGACCAGGTGTTGCTGCACAAAGTACTTTTTTTTTTCTCTAAAACTTGTTTAATATTATTGCAGCAAAAGTGTGTCTTTTCCTTTAGGTATATTTTACCATTCAGGCTGTGAAGACATGATGGCTGTAAGGGATGGATATACCTCCTGACTACCAAAGAACACAAATTCTGTCCAGTAATTTTTTTTTTTTTTAATCAGACAAAAACTACAATTTCCAGTCACATTTGGTATCATTGACAAGCCTCAAATGTCCTCTGTAGATACCAAAATATGTTTTTTCAGTAGTCTGCAGTGGTTGGGAGATATTCAGGTTTAGAAATGTTCTCTACAAAAGGACAACATTTGCATTTCTAGTCAGGAGGTTAAGAGAAATTTAAACTCATTCAATAGATCTGCAAAGAAAACATTTTCTTTTGCTAAAAATTATGAATGAAAGGAAAATGAATGTGCAGTAAACAGCACTAAAAGCTTACATACAAAAATAAATAAACAGATACATTTAAAAAAAAAAGAGATTCCTTTTTTCAGGTAAGATGTGTGAGCTTGTGTGCATACAATACGTGTGTGTTTATGCTGACCTCTCATCCAGATAAATCCTCAGCATCTTCCAGTTGAGCCTCCGGGTGTAAAAAATGAACTTTGCCAGCTCTTTTGGATGATCCACTAGAATACCTTTAGACATGAAATAACTAACACCCTGCACACAACCATACACACAAGGAAAGGCAAATAAACAATCAAATTGATGTTGGTTGGCTGCAGAAACATTAGGCACAAAAAGTCAGTCAATATGTGAGCAGGCTACATGCACAGCGGATCTGAGGGTTTCTGGAGATGACAACACTGGTATGATTGAGCATGTCTTACCTCTTGTGGATTAGCATTGAATGTAAGGCTGCCTTCATCTAGTAGCAGGTAAAGTCTGCGATAGGAAAAACCTGCAGGCAGTCTTTTGTTGTAGATTGAGCAGTGTCCCCAAGTGGACTTGCACAGCCTGATGGGTTGACACACAATAGTAAATAATTAGTAGTGATACAGAAGGGTGGTGCACAAAAGCAGAATGTAGAGTTGAAGATCTTAGTGTGACCTAAAATGTCATTTGAAAAAGGTCATATTTGTTATGTATAAAATACGCTACAAGCTTCCTGCTCCGCTCCATTCTTCCACTTGTACACAAATAGATCCATGTACGTCTTTGTTTTCCTCGTCTGAGCTGGAATCTGGATCAAAACTGTACGGCTGCATAGCTCTGATATTGCTCACCATTTTTGTTGCACCGGGAAAGTAAGGTTGTGGTTGTGAGGGACTATAAGCTAGTAGGAGAGCATGTAAACAGATGGATGATGGGAAGTGGGGACGGGTTTACTCCATGCCAACAGTCTTGCCCTTAATTTCTAATGAACTCCTGCCGCTCTGCAGAAACTTAGTCCTAGAAAACGACACAGGTTTTTGATTTTGACAAGAAAAAAAAAACAGCATGATTATAGTTTAAAAAAAAACTACTGGAAATACTTTTAAAATTGATCAAAAGATGATCTGACTTTAACTTCTTTTACTGTCTTTCCCTATGGGTGGTGAAGTTTCTTGATTGATCGCAAATCAATCACTTCCATTGCCATGACAGCACGTTGCCAGACTTTTAAATGTCAGCTATGGCATTTAAAAAAACCGTCTGTGAGTTTCCAAATTTAAAAACAGAGCAGGTGTGCAGTTCAGCTGCTGAAAAAGGCATTGTTGGTGTTTTATTTTGCTGTATCAGCTTTTGCTGCCACTTTAATCATGCAAGTAGGAAATGTTTCATTTGACCGAAACATCAACATTTAACACATGTTTATATCTAATGCAGTTAAAGGATTTGCTTTTTGAAGGAATGAAAATGTCCTTGTAAATGATGGAGGGACGATAAAATATAATTGGCAACATGAGAAAAAGTCTGCAGACTATTTATTTATGATTGATGGATGCTTGCCATCTTCATATTAACTTAATTGAGCCTAATTTACTCAGGTTTTGTGCAACTAAATTTGTCTAAAATGGTTTTAGATCTCATAACAGATCACAAACTCCAAGGTTAAAATACTGGGCTTAAATAAACTTACTTTTGTGCAACAAACTGGTGGACATTTGGAAAATCACAGCTGAATTGCTTGCATGGAATCGCTGTAGAAATAATCCATACGTACCCCTGCCACAGATATTCGTCATTCCCCAAGTCCTGCCAGACACAGCCAGCCAGACACAGATCAGTAGCATTCAAGTATGAGAGAATGGTAATGCCCAGTTCAGGCGGAAGCATCTCCAGGTCTATAAAACCAGGCTGCTCTTTACCTACAAATACCAACAAGATCAACAAATAAAGCAGAAGATAAGTGAACAGTTGTGAACTCAGTGATACCCACTTAGTAACATTTCAAGATTTTTACCTTTTAATATGAAGCTCTAATCACTCTAACCTCTGCCTCCCTTCCTCTAAACGTGTCTAAACCTTCTCAGCCTGCTTCCCAGTATTTATCTTCAAAACATGATCTCTATCTAACATGAGCTTTAATGTTTCTGTTCTTGATTCTATCGATGGTCATGACCAAGAAAAATCTCAACATCTCCAGCTCTGCTTGCTGTCTCTTTCTCTGAGCCACCCATTCCAACCTGCTGCCACACACCTCTTTGCCTTTTTCCTACAGTCTCAGTCGCTCTTAGGCTCCATTGAAGAGACTTTAACTCCTTAGGAAACTGTGCCTCTTCGTTTACAAGAACAGCAAGAGAAGGGAAAGTATATTTGAACGGATCCAACTTTCATTCATTGACTCCAAACAGATAGTTGTCATGTAAAGTGCATTCTTCAGCAAAATCCTTTATGAGACAAAAGAGCTGTGAACTGTAAGAAGAACATTTTCAACGACATTTTTCAAAGGATTTTTTTTCTGCTGTATGCCTATTTGGTCAAAAATTTCAAAAAAAATTCATCCTGCAGCAACAGAATGGCCCTTTTAAAACAAGGAGTGACCACCACAGTCTCTAAAATTACTTCTCAAGCTGGAAAACCTTTTTGAAGAATACTTTATTTATGTTACAATCGTGTTAAAGGTTTAGTCACATGCACCCATATGGAGGGTTGACCCGTGCAGGTGCTGCAGGTTTTTGGGCTGTCTCAGCCTGTGAAAGGTCGTAGAGAGGGACGATTGCGTCTTAAGGGGAGATGTCATGAAAACGGAATGTACCATTGTCATGCATGAAGTAAGTGTATCGTGAAGTATTTGAAAGGATCATGTAAGTTACACGCGCATGCAGCATTTTTTCTATAAGTGGATGTTAAATTGCACTATTTTAACAACATTTTGACCAATAAGGCATGGATAAAATGGGAAAAAAAGACAAAAATGAAAGAACAAGGGTGAGTGAAGTACAGATAACATGTTGTTTATACCTATTCTCCGAGTTCTTAGAAGATGGTAAATATCGGGGCTGTAGCAGTGCTGTGCAGTTCTTCTTTGTGCACCTCCATCCCTGCCTGGAAACAACAAGACTTGCTCACTGTTTCTTATCATCAATAAGAGTAAAAGGGCATTTCACTTCCTAAAGACTAACATTTCTATGGTTTGACATAAATAAAAGGTGTTAGAAAATGTTTAATTGTTCTTTTGAATATTCAAAAAAGAATCTTTTTGCCATTTTGTTATGATCAAATCGTTTTCTAGAGCATTTTAGGCAACATACTTTGAAAGGACACAAGCCAACATTTTACAGCAAATGTAGGTTCAAATATATTTTCCTTTTCTAAAGTCTGCAGATACCTTGCTCTCGTTTTTCACCTCCTCTTTCTGCAAGTTGGTCGGCCAGCTCTTCCTGAAGCTGCTGCTGTTGTCTGGGAGAAAGCCTCCAAAGTGCCTGACCCATCTGTAGGAGGAAATCACAAGATTACATCCCGAAAGACAAACAACTAGATAAAAGGAACACAGTAATTACTAGGGATGCCACAATTCTTGGTTTAACCCGAACCATATGTTACACCACTGAACCAAATTGTGGTGAAAGTGAATGGTTGCATCCTTGCTGCATACCAGTACGTCTATGTTCAAAGTGTCAAACACATGTATAGTTTTATCAAACTACACGAGGCTTAGTATGAACCAACTGAAAAGTTTTTTTCATTGTTGCTTGCTTGTTAGCAAATAAAATAAAAGGAATTTTCTGAATTTTTGGGTTTGATTTTTAATACACATATATCCAATCGAAACAAAAGCGTGACCAAAATTCAAGGTTTAAACCGAATCGTGAAAAAAGGGATTTGCTGCATTCACTAGTAAAGTGTACAACACATTTCTCAGTAATAATTCCCAATATTCAAAAAACATCCTTTATAATCAGTAGGTATACTAGTAAGACTGTTATTTGTTGCTTGGGAATTGAGTACTTTATGAAATACTCATAATACTCTGCAGTATGTAAAATCAATAGAAGCACATGACTTTAACAACAAATAAGCTTAAGATGGGAGACATGAACAAAATCAGCGAATACTTTGGCCCGTTTTACTAGTATTTGCTTTGTTTGACATAGAGTATTATTACTTTACAGTAATAAACAGGCAGAATAAAGACTAAACAATTCTGTGTTTTAAAAGGATAAGACTTTCAATTTAATGAAGAAAAACAAAACAAAAGATAACATAGGTCAAATTATTTAAATTATTTGTCAATTCTAAAGTTATATTATTGTTAATGAAAAGTAATACAGTCAATCTAAAAAAAACGACAAATAAGGTTTTATCAAAAGCTTATTTAAAATTTTTTTGGGGGAAAACCATCAACACTACATTAACATTAGTGGGGAAAAAAAATAAATTCTATTGCCTACCAATTTAGTTTGATAGAACCCATTTGTATTTAAAAACAAGGACCCTATTTATTTTATTTTTCCACAAAGACAAAATTGGTAGTGGAGTAGGGGTTCACAAGAAAACGTTGATAAGTATTGAAACATATTCGCCAATATTAAAATATATATATTATTTTACAAGTGACACTATGCTTGTTTTTTTTTTTTTTTACTTATGTTGAAAAAAAAATAGTTGGACTGAATAATCTGACGTCCTCACTGCAATTTTCATAATTTTACAAACTGCTAACTTTGTGTAATTTATTAACTATTTATCAATATTAAGAGTCTGTTACTCTGGGATTTTTTTTTTTTTTTTTGCATGAATATTGACACCGTTTTCTGTATTTAGACAGATACGGTTTGTCAATGTCTTTTTTCAATCACATTATTCAGTCCAGAAACAGCGAGAATTGCAGCTTCTGCTCGTTATTTTGCCCTGTCGTCCTTCCAGATTACCCCATCAGCTGTGCTGCGTAAACAAATCCACGACACTGCTGTAAACAATACGAGGGAACTTTCACAAAGCAAGCTAGGTTGGCCTGCTAACCCCGCCTTTCCTTCAATCCTATTGGCTTAAAGGTCCACGAGCTCTCTCAAGCTACAATTTGAGTGGTCTACGTGGTTGTCAAATCTTTACCATTTACTAATCAGTAAGTTAGCTTACCAAGCTAGTTTAAATTATAGTAAAATAAAGACCTCAACTATTTGGTTCTGTATTTTTATGCACTTTTAAAATTCTCAAATGATTGTTTTATTATTTTTGAAGTGTTGAAAATATTCAAACCGGTTAACGGTGGAATTCCCTACCTGATTTAACGAAATCCACTGACAGTCTGTGTTGTGCACCGCGACAGCCGAAAATATTAGACGTCTACCGTGAAGTGAATGAATCTGATCCCATGTCCTACCCAGGTCCTACAACACAGGAAGAAGTTCTGGCTGAATCACTGGAATCCTTCCGCAATGTTGTCTGCTTCTGACACAACTGTCATCCGTTCACAGCCTCGGCTTTCACCTCCTTCTCTTCCTCCTCCTTCTCCTCCTCCTGTCACACATGCTCCGCCCACTCCGTTCCCATCACTTCCGAGCTGGGGGGGGGGGGGGGGGGGGGGGGGGGTTGTTGGGGCTTGTTTACTTTCTTTCTTAAAAGAAAACAAACAAACACCTCCAGACCTTAATATGTGTTAATGGCCGCCCCATGTGAGAGCTCACCAACATGCTGTCAACACACATCTAAGATCAAAACCTCCAGTACTTAAAGAATTACCAATTCATTCAAAATCAGACAATTCACTTTTCTCATTATTAGGCCTACAATTTACCATCTCATAAAAATCATGAAAAATAAAAATTGAATAATACTTCAACCATTGTTGATGACAATAAGTAACATCAGAACCCTTTGAGTTTGATGTGATTTTGTGTTGCTGGTTCTTGACTGTTTTTGTTGTTTTAGTTTTCATTTTCTTCCTTTTTTGGATTGATTTTGATGTTTAAGACTGTTGCAGCATAGCGTTGTGATTCTGGAGTTCAAGCTGATCAAAAAATAATCATCTTTATTATTTTTTTCTTTTATTACTTGTCACGTTTTTGGCCCCAATGCTGAAGCCACAGACAAATTTGTTGATTTAACTCTTCAATCCAACCCCCTAATACTGAGTGTCAAGCAGGGAGGCATTGGGACCCAATTTAAGAGTCGTTGAACTCAAAAACTTCCAATCTCAGAGCGGACGCTCTACCACAAGGCCACTGAGCTGGTCATTTTCAGTATTTGTAACCCAGAGATAAGAGAATAAAAACTTTATTAATGCAATACCCTACTTTCTTTGTTGAAGACATGGACAGCCTATATTGATGGAACATTTAAAAATCAAATATTTAAGAATTAGACTTTGAGGCTAATTTCCATCTTTAGTAACTAGACAAGTTGGTGGGCTCTAAATAAAAAGACAAGTTCAAGAAAGCAGACACAGAACAACATGAATGGAGTTGTCACTAGACAAGCATTACAGTAAATTCATTAAACATAGAAGCAACAACTGATGAAAAAGTAGACAAAGAACAAGCAAAAATAATAGATAAAAAAGAATAAAAATGCATATTCTGTGGTGGCAGATTTGATTGCCTCGTAACCATGACTTTATCTGTTTGCTACTTTTCATATTTCAAAAATTGATGTGTCTTTGTTTAGACTTTTATAAAAAGAAAAAAAAAGAAAAAAACAATATAACAGATTAAAAAATTATATGTCATTAAAATATTAATGATTATTGTTGCAACATTGACACAGGACACAGGTGATTGTTCTTTTAAATAAAGTTTTTTTTAACGTAGGGCGCCAGTAGTTTACGTCACACTTTCGACACGGCGGTAAATACAAACCAAAGGGCGGCGAAGGAGGCGAACTAATATTGTTTTTCTGCTCTTCTTTTGTTCTTTTGATGCGCTGACCTCCAAAAACAGAACAAGAAGTGTTTTATCTTCAGAACGGTACGTCGCGGTTTTAACCGAGCCAATGGAGTAGTCAAATTCGAGCTCAGATTGTGTGTTACTTGCTTGTAGTTTAGCTAGTTTTACGATGTCGTTGGTATTCCGTCTGCATTTTCTGTACATTATCTTGGTATAATATTGTTTATACCGGTATTCCTGCTTAACCAGTTCAGCATGATTTCCACCGGAGATGTGCACAGCGATCTTCGTAAACTGGAAAGCCTTTTACGAGCGATCCGATACCCAGAGGATGTCGATTTTAACAAGTAAGACTTAAGGCGCCACAGTTATATCCTCCTGACTACCTGCAATGCAAATGCGTTCTTTCTAAAGGACATTAAAAAAAATCCTGGAAACCTCCGTACTACTAATACTAATGAATTAAAGACCCACTCCAATGAAAATTGTGTGTTTTTAACATGTTCTTCTAAAAAAAATTTCTGACGATGAGGGAGATTTAAACAAAAATTAATCTCAATCTCTTTTTTTATTTCTTTATTTAAATCGTTGTGAATCAGGGCAGATTAAAAACAATTCAGTTTGTGATGTAGAAAACACACTGGGCAGGCCACAAGCTCCATGCTCCGCTCCATCCCGATGCATCCACCCGTAGACGACTACATAGATCCATGTACGACTTTGTTTTGCTTGTGTGAACTGGGATCTCAAAATTGTACATTGCTCCACATCTTTGTTGCACCACTAATGTTGGGTTGGGGTAGCTAGCAGGAGAGCATGTAAAGCGATGGATAAGTGGAGGTGGACTTGATTTGCGCCAACAACTCAGAGGCAACTATCTAATAAGCTACCGCTGCTCTGCAGAAACTATGTCCTAGAAAACAACACAGGTTTTTGGATTTTGGCTAAAAACAGGATAAACATAAAGCAACACTGGGAACACTTTTGCAATAGATCAAAATTTGATTGGAGTGAAACTTGAATTCCTTTTTGTATCTTCAGTGGAACATTTAAGGCTTTCTAATGATCCCAAATGTGCAGGGGTGGCGATCTGGCAATTATAGTTCTTGTGTCAGGAAGATATAGCTTATAGATAGAGCTTGATCGAGATAAAAGAAAGCAATTTTTAATTAAATAGTAATGAGTTTTTGTATTGAAACAACAACAAAAAATGTTATTTTATTTGACTCCAGGATTTCCAAAGGAGATCCCTCAGCTCTTTTGCCCATAGTGAGTTTCACCCTCACCACCTTCTCTCCACCTTTTGCTGAGCAGCTCATGACAGCTGGATTTGAACTGATTGGAAAAACAGACCTCCGATTTACAGATACTCTTTATAAGGTAAACTCAGGAATGCACTAAAGTGTCTCAGTCAAACTGACTGTCCTCTACCTTTGGGATGAAGCACTTCTTGCTGCTTTATCTCATCTGCTTTCTGTTTTAGTTGCTCCGGGATATTTTCCACTACAAGCCCGTACTCACCAAACAACAGTTCTTCCAGCTGGGTTTTTCTCAAAGGAAAATTTCTTTCATTTGTGACATCATTAACTTGGTGCTACAAAAACACAACCAGTTGAAAAAGGTGCGTGGGTTATTGTATGAATTTGACAGGTTGTCCATATTTCTGTCTGAAATAAATGTGTAGACTGTCCTCTATTTCTCATCATGATCAACCTGGCAGTCTCTGATGACATTTAAAAATGTTTGTTTTTACAGCAGATCATTCTTTGTGTCAGGTTATCGTTAACCTCTATAAAGTTTTGACACACGTTCAATCATCTTTGCAACTCTTCAAAAACCACTGTGATTATATTTACTCTCAATCAGAATATTGCAAGATTGCTGGTCTTTCCAGCATATTTCATTTGGTCTTTTCTTAATTGTCTTGGAAAAATAGTGATCATTAGTCATGTTCAAGATGTTCGACAGTCTAACAAGATGTTAGACTGTGAACTTTTTTTACGCCACGTTAAAGTCCTACTCTGATCATCTTTTGATCTATTTTAAAAATGATCCTAGTGGTTTTTTTTTAATTAAGCTTATGCTGTTTTTGCCATTTGCTGTGTCATTTTCTAGGACATAGTTTCTGCGGAATAGCAGTCGTTCAATAAATGTTGTAATTAATTTTTAAGTCGAGTTTTAGAAATGAAGCAGAACAGGGAGCTTGTGGCCCACTGAGTATAACAACTACAAGCTTTTTCAAACCATATTTTCTCCTGGTTTACAACCATTTTAATAAAGAAATATTCAGAAATGCAATTTTAAGCTTTACTTCCTGTATCTATGTCCTTCATCATCAGGAAAAAATGCCACAAGAACATGTTAAAAACACTACTGTCATTTTAGTGGGTCTTACATCTTCTTGTGTGTCTTTTGCAGCCCAAGGTCAGACGCCCCGTGTCACACAGTGATGTCAGAGTGGAAGCTCATACAGCAAACCCTGATTCTCACAGTGTAAGTCTAAGTGCTGTCCTTAAAAGAAGCTTGGAAAGTATTATACACGTCTCCCTCTTGGTATCTTAGCAATTGAAAAAGTATTTCTTCACTCTGGCAAAAAGTCATAAAAGACTTGAATGTATTTGAATGTCACTCTTCTATACCTTTTGAAAAATGTACATAAATTATGATGTAGAAATGAAAACAAAAGCTCAACATTTCTGTGTATTTTTGTGTTGTTATTTTTTTTAGATGTTCAGAGAGCCATTTATTGTAAATCTTACTGAAACTCAGTCCTCTTCTACTACAATCGTCTCCAGTGCTGAAGAGTTTCCACCCTCTACTCCTCACACTGACGTGGATTCCTTCATTCCCTCCAGAAATGAGATCACAAAAGTCCAAAGAGCAGAGGAGCCCAATGATGGCACTATTTCTGTAAGTATTTGACCCATCCCTTGAAGGAGCGGGAACTTGTGTCACAGCTGTGCTTGAAAACCATTTGATGGCTCAAGGCAGGGGTCTGCGACCTTTAACACTAACAGAATCTGTTGGTCCAGTTTCATACAGACCAAAACCTGATCTTTGTCAGCAGCAAATACAAGTTCCTTTCAAAATAAAATACACCCTGTATTAAATAAAGCCCTGTTTATACTTCAAAGCATCACATCAGTCGTATCCAGAATCACGTGTTCTAGTTCATACTAATGTTGGCTGGTTTTGCTTGCGACTGTCCGCGGTATCTGCGATGAACTTCTGAGTGCTGTTTATACTTTTCAAAGCGACGTGATCGTCTCCAGCATTTATTTTTAACATGAAGAACATCTTACTCCTCTTTCTGTAAACACGCAGGTACATGAAAGGCAGAGGTGGAAGTGGTGTGTTTGTCCACTAAACAGAAGCAAGCAATACAGAGGCAAAAAAATAAAAATAAAAAATGGGGTAAATTGCATTCTGGAGTGCTGCAAGATATGAAATATAAGTCATTTCTTTCCATTAACATGCTCTATTTTCTATCTAGTTGTCCACTCTCTCTGCCTCTGTCTGTTTCTCTGTGTCTGTGGGTGCAGTTCGGTATTTCCTTTAACTTCTTCAGTAAGTTTTCATAATTTTCAGTGTTAAAAAATTAAATTTTCTGGACAGAGTTTCCTCCGTAGTCGCGTACTCTAATCGCTGAAATAAATTCACGTTAAATGATGCGATTTGCCCACGATTGCTCTCTGGGCGTAGAATTCCAGTTGTGGGTGACTTCACCAGCAGATGTCACATTCTGCAGTAACCGGGGCGATTCCACTCCGATGGCCGTGCAACCACTGTGACGGCAGCGATTACGAATCGCTTGGAAGTATAAAGCGGCCCTAGGATCCTCTTACTGCAGCAGAGTTGAATTTCATTCATTCATTCATTCATTTTCCAATCCGCTTTATCCCTTTCGGGGTCACGGGGTTGCCGGAGCCTAACCCGGCTACTCATGGGCGAAGGCAGGGTACACCCCTGGACTGGTCGCCAGTCTGTCGCAGGGGAGAGTTGAATTTGAAAAAATAAAAGTCTATAGGCCTATGTGCTTTAAGCTTATTCAAACCTGTTGCCATAATATCTCTCCGGTAAAAATATAAACATAAATGGTAAAACTTTATCAATAAAAAAAATAACCAAAACTACAAAATTATTAACTTCATTTTCATTGTTAAATCTTGCACCCAGCACTTTGTTTTCCCTGATATGAAAAGTGCAACAAAAATCGATTTATCTGTGGACTAAGACTCAAACTCTAGGATTATTCATGTCTTTATAAATAACTTGCATTTATGGTCATGTTATACAGTTATCAGTGATGGATAGAAGACTCTCAGCTTTGGAAGCTCAACTGAATCAGGTTTTGTTTGGGCTCAACAAACTGAATATTCTGGAAAAACGTCTGGATGAAGTTGAAAGCTGGAAAAGCACAGATAAGGTAAACATTATTAATCACTAAATTGAAAATACAAATTATACATTTAACTCAAAATTTAGTTTGGGCCATCTTGTACAATGCTGAATTACAGGGTGACAAAGAAGTAATCACAATATCTCGGGAGAGCTGGAAAAACTTGATGGGCAGAGTTCTTCTACTGGAAACTAAACTGGAACTGAAAGATGAAAATGTAAGATTTTTTTCATTCTTCGTGCTGCTTTTCATCTTGATTATTTGCATCCATTCCATTGCTTTCGATGCACCAAAAATGGCGAGCAATATTGGAGCTATCCAACCGTACACCAGGGTGGAGTGTAGGTAGAGAGAAGCTCAGCAAGCTAAGGCAGGCAGGACCACTCAAAGATTTGAAAACGACTAAAAGAATCTTAAAGTGAACTCTAAAATGAACGGCAGCCAGCGGAGGGAAGCCAGAACTGGTTTGATGCTGTTCCTCTGTTGTGCTCCACCCAGGACCCGAGCAGCAATGTTCTGGACCAGCTCCAGATGTGAAAGAGATATCTGGTTGAGTCTGAAGTAAAGCGAGTTACAGAGTGATTAAGGCACGAGTCACTGTCTCAAAGTGACATTGGGATAAAATGGTTTCACTTTAGTTAACTGCCTCAGCTGAAAGAAGCTTCTTTTTACCAATGAGCTGGTTTGACAGTCCATCTTAAATGAATCCTTCCATTTTAAAACCGAAGTTCAAAACAGACGGTTTAACGTGTGGAGCCAACATGGATCTAGTTGTCTGCAAGTGGATGCATCGGAACGGAGCAGAGCAGGGCTTGCCAATTGTAGTTTGTGCGTAACAACTGCAAGCTTTCTTATAACAATCTTCATCTGCTCCTGCTTCACAAAGATTTGAGTAAAGAAATACTCAGAAATGAAATTTTAATCTCAATTGTCTTTATATATGTCCTCTATCATCAGAAAAATATCACAGGAACATGTTAAAAATACCAAAAACACCATATTCATTGGAGTGGGTATTTAAACATATTATAGCACTGAAACAGCAAGTTGCTTATGAAGTTGATCAAATACTGAATGTTTGTATTCTAACAAGTGACATTCTATGATATTATTTTTGTGGACCTTTATGAAAAATGTCATCTTGATAGAAATCAGACTATGCAATGTATTGATTTTTTTTTCTTTCCAAATTATTTGATTTAAAAATAATATCTTACATTTGACCAAAGTGTTTGCTTATTGTTTGGATATCTGTGTTCTACAAATCCAGAAAATTGGTTTTTCTTTTTATTTCTTCGTAATGCAGAAATAAACATTTATCCCAGACTGCATATTTGCTTTCTTCCTTTATTTTGTTTATGTATTTATTCATTCATTTTTTGTCTTTACAGTTTTGTGAGGATGACCTGAAGGGCATGCTGGGTAGGATAACCAACATGTATGTCACGTTGATTTGTTCAGTTATAGACAGCACTGCTGAAACCGCAGTTGGAGTTGCTCTTTACTTACTGCATAACCTGATTTCTTTCTCTCATAAATAGGGTGATGTCTCAAAAATGTGTATTCATTTGTTGTACAATAACCTGATGTGTTTGTGTGACGTTTGCAGGCTGAAGAGCACCTCCAGTCTGTTGAGAAAGAATCAATCTTCTGCCCCAGCACTTTCTTAATATATCTATTTCAGCTGCTATGCAATTACAATTGATCTTGCCGTTCTTGTATTCTTATATTAAAAGATATTAAAACTTGTATATTTTTGCTGTAAAATGTTTGCCTTAACTAATCTTAACTTGACCATTTTTTTGGCCAAAAAAAGTCCATGATAAAATTTTCAAGATATTTTGAATTGATTGTGTTAAAATATAAAGGTTTAACCCAGAAAATCAATTCCAATTGTCTTTATTGCTTACATCAAAGTAGAAGAAGATGTACCACCATGTTAGGGTTACTAAGTGCAATTAATTATATGATCATTTGAAGTCCATACTTTTTGTATAGTAAATTGTCTTTGAGGAATTTGAGTTTGTTGGTTTTTTTTATTATTTTAAATCTGTTTCACTACAGCTATAGACAGGCAACCATGTTTAGTAGAGCAAGCATCAGAATAATGCACTTGGCAAGTTGTCCTACATGCAAACATGAGAGGTCTGTAAGATGTTTAGCCTAAGAACATTTTCACAGTGAGAGATGGAAAGTAAAAAAAAAAAACAAATCTGGAAGTCACAAATTAATTTTAACCAGAACACAGAGTAGATCAGGGATTGAATGCATGGCTTAGTTGGTTTTATGCAGGAGTGGTGCATGGTGAACCAGGGTTCATTTCCCAGGTGGCGCAGTGAGCTTATTCCAGTGTGGGTGCTTTAAGCAAGCCTATGTAATCACAGGGGGGGTCCATGTTTGGGTCAAAATACAGAAATGTTTTATGAAGGGTATCGGGCTTAAAACTATGCCAAACCAAATGTGCAGATCAGTAAATGCTGATGCGGTGTGGCAACTCCTGAGGGGATACGGCAAAAGGTAAACAACAAGAGTAGATGTTTGTTGTCATTGATTATGGTTCAAAACAAAAAATCTAGATAGCAGCTTTCCTCTCCTCAGCTTTGTGGTGATCATATCAGCAAAGTAGGAGCAATAAACAGAAAAGGTAATTTAGTATGAATGTAAATGATACATGTTCAAAAATGGGTCTAGTTCTGAGAATAACAGCAGGATTGGTTGAAAACAAATATGGACAAGATTATGTTGGTAAAAAAGTATGAAATCCATAAATAAGTAAATAACCAGTTTTGCCGTTTTATGTCCATGTGATGCAAACATAAACACGTCCAATCATGAGCTTGCTTCTACCAAGTTGGGTCAATTCCAATTGTGTTGTGTGCACTAAACACATGAAAACCCTTTTTTCACAGCACTTTGAACAATACCTGAAGAAATGAGTATAAAACATTAATTTAAACACAAAGAGCAAAACACTCTACAAGACCCAAAATGAAAGGTTTTTATGTTTAAAGCTGTTGTGTCCTTCAGATGTTTGGTTTTTGCTGCTTAAAATAAAAAGTCCCAGCAAGAAAAAAAAAGTTTCTGCATTAAAAGGCTTTTTCACTTATAGTTCTCAATGTCGAATGTGTGGAACCCTGTGAGGTACCAGTGTTAAGAATGAGGGAACATCTTCCATCCTGTCATGTCTCCTGTCTTGACATTATGGGGTCTGTTGCTTTGGAATTCCTGGATCCAGCAGCAGAGGGAGTTGCTAAAGTTGAGGTTGCTCAGTATTGGTATGAGTTTGTTAGGCATGACAGAATTCAAGGCAGAGGTAAATATGCAAATAGCAATCTGACATGCTTGTTTCCATGCCTCCAGGTGAGTGAGAGCTGTGTGGAGTGCTGTGATGATTGCGTCTTCTGTTGACCTATTAACTCTGTATGCAAAATTGCTTATGGTCCATGTTAGCAGGAATGACGGCTTTATTGAAAGATAGGATAAGCCTTTCAGAATGTGATGATAAAGGGTCTTAAGAAAACCAAATGATAGTCACTGAGACAATTCACTGGGGTTTTTCTTGTTTAGTTATGAAAGCAAACGAACTCAGTACAATAGTGAAGACAAAACAGAATTTAGTTTATAACAGAAGTTCACTTTGACACCTTAAAATGTATCTCTGGTTAGTGACAGAGGTCAATGGAATCAAGCAAAATAATTAAATGTCAAAATGCTGTGGTGTGAAGCCTGAAAATGCATAACTACAAATACATATTTTACTATTGCAGCAGTGCACTACGATTTTTTAAATGAAGCTCTAAAAACATTTTCCCAAAAAATCTTCATTCTGAGGCCCGTGGAAAGAGTGGCTGTGCCTATCAGTCTGATTTCTTATCGCTACAATCAGGACTTACTCTTTTTCCATTTTGGTCATTTTATTGGGATACATGGCTAAAAAACCCTGCAGGTTAGGGATACCATACCATACTATACTATACTATACTATACTATACTATACTGTACTATACTACACTATACTATACTATACTATACTATACTATACTATACTATACTTAAAAAAACAGCCACAAATGTAACTAAAAAAGAATCTGTTTCTCTTACTGTCACATTTTTTACCTCTGAAACACGAATACGTATCCTATCCTATTAAACATACAGAGGTGTGATAACAGTGTAGACAATAATAATGGGGCACATTTTGAATATTTTAAAATGTGTTTTTTTGACCCAACTGAATCTTAAATTATCTTAGTAAAGAATCAATTGGATTTAACAATTCTGTGATAGTAGCTTCACATTATGACAAATGGGGGCAACAACTGACACCTTTCACAGGTGTCCTGCATAACAGTTTGTTATACAACTTTAGCCAGAACTTCAACCAGTGTGACTTACAGATAAATATCTGGAACTGAACAGTGCAGGGGAAGTTTTCCATATTCCTTGCATTTAATGCAAGATAATCAAGTGTAAATATGTGTTCAAGCAAATGACTAAATAAAAATGAAAGGCAAATCCATTCACGTTTTAGTTTCATAAAGTTTGGCATTACGTAGTTTTTCCACATCAAAATAATCCAAAGGAAACAATATTAGAACATACTACCACACTGTATGGTCACATTTCTTTGCTAAATTCAAAGTGTTTCCACACATTGGACTGGAATGATGGTTGATTGTGTTTCCTGCCATCACGTGTTCTGTCTGCTGTGATGGTGGTTGTTTTTACGTCAAAGTTAAATAAGCCTACCATGTCTCAATACAAATGTCATTTTCTAAAATTGATAATTAATTATTTAATTTTAAAAGGATGTTTTAATGGTATCGGTCGATTCAATTAGATTGGATTATTAACTTGCCTCAGACAGATCAGTCTGGTTGGATCAATAGAAATCAATGCATCGATTAATCGTTCGACCCCTAAGATTGATAGATGGGTGTTTCAGTTTAAATACAGTAGGCCTAGTACACTGTTTATGTCTGTGAATTTGTATTTTATTTCTTGAATTATAATCTTTTAGATAAAACATGTGAGCACATCACTGCTTTCATTTTAACTCATTTGTTCTGTTGACTGATGTGTTCACTCCCGAATATGAAAAGAGAAAGGCAAATCAAAATGATGAAAATGGGATTTTGAAAGGTAAACATTTACTTTAGGTATTTGAAAGGTGTGTGCGTGTTCCCACGTTGTTGGGTTCCTCTTCACGTCAGCTCCGCGGCCCCGTGGGGGCCCCTGGCCCATCCCTCCTCCTCAGAGGAGAGGAAGCGCACAGACAAGTCAACAAGCAAGCCGAGGCAGGGAGGCCGAGCAGCCGCGGAGGCAGAGGTGGGAGATTTCAGCTTGAGTGCACCTTGCCCGCGGCGTACGGGCCAGTCTGGGAGCGCACACGCTGGCGGGTTCGTCGTCCCGTCCCTCCTCTTCAGCAGTCAGCGGCTGCCTGCTTGAGGCGCAGCAGCTTCAGTCAGCGAGGCCCGAAGGAACCAAGGCTTTGGAGGGCAACTCCAGTCTCCAAGAAGGTAACCAAATCGTCTTTTTACGAGGCGTTTTGTGGAGATAAACACTTGTGTTCGGATAACAGGATATTTTCAACCTTACGCGAACATCAAAGGAGCTCGCGCAGGTAGAACGGAAGTGACCCATTCGCTAATAGGTAAATTGGGAAAAGTTTCGGCGAACTTTTGCATGTAATTAGACAGTCATTAAAACGTAGATACAACCAGCTGGACAGGTGAGGAGCACGCGGAAGTGGCAAAGTGCGAAAGTACAGTCTTTTCTTCTTCCATGTTTGAAACGCCCACTGGCCGTACACCGTGTGCAACCTGCAGGTGAATATTCCCGCGCATGTACCAAGGACTGGGGAAGGACGACGCGTTTTCCAAGTAGGGATTTTCTCTTGAATGTGAAAAGGTGATTGAAAACCTAGCGCGGAATCTCACCGTATTTCGATTCGTCTGCGCTCGTTGCTCATTCGATGTGGTTTTCTAAAGTCTAAAGAGTCGGAGTTCGTGGGGGTGAAGGGACGCGGCAGGAACCTGTTCCGTCAGTCTGGGTGTGGTAAGGTTACAGATGTTTGTGCTGCTTTATTACCCAGCTTCTTTCCGAGTGTTTTTGTTTGCTTTTTTTATCACCTAAATACATTCTTAGCTTTCCGTTGCGATTTGTGTGATTTTAACACGCAGACAAGTCTAAGATGATGTTCTGTACTCATCTGGACAGGTTTAACTTGTTGTTTAACTTTAACTTGTTGCGACGAAATATTGAAAGGCAAGTTCAAACAGGCGTTCATTCAGAAACGTTGTCTATTCAAAGTGAAACCTTGAAAGGGCTGGGAAAACGGGTTTGTTGCTGTCCGCTGGTGTGTACCGATCCATGTCTGCTGTCCTGCCAGTAGTTGGGCTGTGATTTGAGTTTGTAATGAGGGGTTTTCACATCACACTATGGGTGTGTCCTTCTGACACACAGTTAGCTTCTATTTGCTCTTTTTCTACACCTGTCCTATGGCCGTTTAATGTTATCTCTTCTATTGGTCAAACATTTCTTTTTCTCAGTTTGATTCCATTCACTGACCTAAAATTGATTCAGAACATTTTTAGCCAAAAATTCAACCAGTGTGACTGAGATAAATACCTGGATGCTGAACCGAGGATGACACAGAAGTGGATTTTCACTCCTGTCCCGTCCTACTCCCAGTCATCTTGTTCCATCCTGCTTCTGGTAATCTGACGGCTGGGCATTCAGTGGGATAACAAATGGTTCAGTTTTGCTTTTTTCCACTTCCTTTCAAGCAACAAATTAAAGTACTGGACTCTGTTTGCCAATCATTATACTTAATGTGTACTGTATGTATTTAAATGCAAATATTTCTATTCATGATTATGATATGGTATTAAGTCATGACATGACTTCATATCTGAAATAGGTTTGAGATATCTGTGTTTTGTATTTTGTCATCGTCTTGTTCCCTTTATTTTTAACGCTTGAAATAAACTATTACCTAAAATAAAATATTATTTATACTGTTTTTGAAATACCACCATTTGTGACTATCACGTGTAGCACAAATGATTAGAAACAGATGTTACATTTCAAAATGATTTAAAATTGCATACTGTCAATAAAAAAGAATATTTTACTTTTAGCTCAAATACTGGTTTAACTGCGATGTCTTAAAAGTGACATACAAAAACAACAACTCTAATTGCATGTCCAGAAAAAAACAGATAACTGGAAGTAATCAGATATAAACAAGTTGATTATAGACCACTAGAAAATTGTGGTATATTCTATTTGTTTGACTTTTTTTTTAACTACAGTTACATATGTACACTATGACATGATTTTCCAACTTACTGTTACTTTACATCCCTGACCCATCAAGAGAACCCACCTATCTGTTCTGTTCATCAGAATAGATGGTTGTAGATGGTTTGTGCTCTGCAAGGAAGAAACAGTGATTGCCCTGAATATGCAATGCTTCTCTGGGGTCTTGTGTGACTATTAATCTTTGTTTACCTGTGCACGCATGTAAAGCTAAAAGTTATTTTATTGAATTACTATATTTAGAAAAAAATCTACATTCATCCATTTTTCCTTATTTGATAGCAGAGTATTGGGTGAAGGAGGTTGGATGTATTTGGTGTGCATCTCACTTGAAAAATCAGATATTTTCAAGAAATCAGATAATAAACAAATTTACATGAAGGCCAAATATCAAATATTGTCGGTTTCTTTTAGACATTAGAGTTTTTAAGCGGCATGTGCAGCAGTTCACTAAAATTAAGAGACCAGATTTCACCCCGCTTTTTGGGGTAGAAAAAGCTGATACTTCCCAGTATGTATCTAGGGTTTCTTACTATATATATATTTTTTTAAAGTTTTACGTCTTTGTATATCTTAACAAAAAGGGTAGAGAAAGCAATTGTTTTATTTTAAAACACCTATATTTTTTACATGTTGATAGTAAATATTTTGTTTGAGGTATGTTTCGTCTGATTAAAATAAATTAGTGACGTTTCTATTGTGTTGACAAATATTTGTAGTTTTATAGGAAAAGTTTTAAAGGAAAGTAAAGAAAGTTTAATCTGGGCAAAACAAAAACTGTGATTGTGGATTTTTGTTTGAGTGGCAGTGTTCACCCAGCAGCAAAGGGTTATTCTTTCTCTTTTTTCATCTGGTTAATATTTGACTTTCACTATTTATGGCATTTTCGAGCAGTACTCTCACAGCAGCAGATCAGGTTTGTGTGTTAAGCCATATATTGTGAATAAAAAGTAAAATATATGCTTGGATGGAAAAAAAACTTATTTCAAGCTAACTTTAAAAAATATCTGCTAAATAGAATCCTACCCCATTATTCAGACCAAATGTTTTGGTGTTTAATTTGGTAGTAACTTGCGTTTGTTTGAAGCATTTTTGTAGCAAGCTCTCGAGTGAAATGAAATGGACTAATTTTCTTTAACCTCTCCATCCCAGACCAAATGATTCTCTTAATCACTTTCAATCTGCTCTCATTAAATCGTATAGTTTAGGAGTGATCAAATCAATGGCCATTGTCCTCTTATCCCCATATATCTCTATTCTACCCACAGACTGTATAAGAGAACTGGACTGAGTGAGTGTGACGTCACCCATAAAAAATGGCTTAATTTTGCCTCCAATAAAATTAAGTAAATTTAATTGCCATTTTTTTATATGGATGTCGGCATGTTGTTGCCAGATGTTGTCAGAGGGCAGCTGTTGGTCAAGTCAGTCTGAGGATCAAAAACAGCAGACTGGTGGATGACAGTTTCCTTAGAGCTGAGTGGATCTCACTATGGGCTGGGCTGAGAGCTTGGAGCATGGCTGACAGACAGACAGACAGGAACAGAGTTTTTTTTTTTTTGTACAAAATATCCAAATGGCTGAGCTGGAGTGAGTAAGTGGACAATCTGGCACAGAGGAACTGGGCTCTATACTGTTGTTCTGACGAGAACAACAGATACAATGAGATACTGTTGTTCTCGGGCAGAGAAGGGAGTGGAGCAAAGAGACACGCAGGAACAGAGGCGGGGACCCCAGCATTCTAAAATAGAATTAGTAATAGCTGTTTATTTCTCAAAAGAAATCTATGGGATTTTGTCTTCTCGGAGCCAGCGGGTACTTCCTATTTGGAACATGAGGGAGGAGAGGTCACTTAGTCCAGTACCACCTTTTTACCTGGCTCAGGTGTGCTCCACCAATGAGAAGCTGCAGTTAAAAGATTTGAAAAAGAAGCTGGACTGCAGTTGTTGAGGCCTGGAGTTAGACATCCCTGATATAGATGTTTACTCAATAAGACATATGGCCCAGTATTAACAAATTATAGCCATTGGCAGCTACATTATATTACAAAAATATTGGCTCAGCCATCCAAATGATCAGAATCAGGCGTCCTGATCACTTGGCCTGGCCACAGGTGTATAAAATCAATCACTCAGGCATGCAGACTGTTTTCACAAACATTTGTGAAAGAATGTGTTGCTCTCAGTGAATTCCAGCTTGGAACTGTTATAGGATTCCACCTGTGCAACAAATCCAATTGTGAAATGTCCTCACTCCTAAATATTCTACAGTCAACTGTCAGCTCGATCATAACGAAATGGAAGAGTTTGAGAACAACAGCAACTCAACCATGAAGTGGTAATGTAAACTGACAGGGAGGGGTCAGTGCATGTTGAAGTTCATAGTGCAAAGAGGTCGCTGACTTTCTACACAGTCAATTACTGCAGAACTCCAAACTTCATGTGACCTTCAGATCAGCTCAAGTACAGCACGTAGAGAGCTTCATGGAATGGGTTTCCGTGGAAGAGCAGCTGCATCCAAGTCACACATCAAGTGCAATGCAAAGCGTCGGATGCAGTGGTGTAAAGCACGCCGCCACTGGACTCTAGAACAGTGGAGACGCCTTCTCTGGAGTGACGAATCACGCTTTTCCGATTTTCACGATTTCATCTGATGGATGAGTCTGGGTTTGGAGGAGAATGGTACATTTTGGACTGCATTGTGCTGAGTGTGAAATTTGGTGGAGGAGGATTATGGTGTGGGGATGTTTTTCAGAACTTGGGCTTGGCCCCTTAGTTCCAGTGAAAGGAACTCTGAATGCTTCAGGACACCAAAACAATTTGGACAATTCCATGCTCCCAAACTTGTGGGAACAGTTTGGAGCGACCCCTTCCCCTTCCAACATGACTGTGCACCAGTGCACAAAGCAAGGTCCATAAAGGCATGAAGGACAGAGTCTGGTGTGGATGAACTTGACTGGCCTGCACAGAGTCCTGACCTGAACCCCATAGAACACCTTTGAGATGAATTAGAGCGGAGACTGAGAGCCAGGCCTTCTCCACCAACATCAGTGCGTGACCTCATCAATTCACTTCTGGAAGAATGGTCAAAAATCCTATAAACACTCCTCGACCTTGTGGACAGCCTTCCCAGAAGAGTTGAAGCTGTAATAGCTGCAAATGGTGGACCGACATCATATTAAACTCTATGGGTTAGGAAGGGGATGGCACTTCTTTTCAAAAGTGAGTTAAGGCAGGTGAACCAACACTTTTGGTAATGCAGTGTACTTTTTGGCAGAGGTCACAGGTTGAGGTGCTGTATGATGAAAAAATACTCTGTGGTGTTTACATGTCCACAGTTTTGTATTATTTACCTAAAATAAATAAAATCAGACAAACGCTATTGTGTTGGCAAGAAAACTATAAAGCTGCTATTATAATATTTTTGTTACTAACTTTCTACAGGCAATCTCTCATATCATCATGAGAAACGTCATTCTGAGTGTAATGAACTAAACTTAAATGAAGGAATTTATTGGGATGAAGCAAAGCAAAACAAAAAGACTTCATCTTAATTTCATTTTTTACATAGTTGCAAAGTAATTTAAGACCAGTCTCTGCAGGAACAGTAAATGCATGTAAAAAAAAGGCATGCCCTCATGCTTTTTAGAACAAATCAATTATTTGCAAACATAACTGTTGCCAAATAAAAGCACATCTTCTTATGAGATAAGTGTGTAAATTATTGTTTTGCTCATGAATCAAAAATCTACTGCAAGTGAATATACAGAGCATCTGGGTTGACATTCCCTTTTTTTAATTGTTTCAGTCACCACAGTCACAATGGCATATTTCCCAAAATGACTAGGTAGACTGACCACATAAAGTAATGCCATGTTTTAGTGACAAATATGACACTGCAAATGTCATTCTGATTAATGTAATCTGATTGACTCATGAGAGGTGGCAAAATGATTGGCTGCTTGTGGGAGAAAAAGTGAATGGTCGATCAGTTCAGACTGAGTATTCATGTGCAAAAGTCAGAGATTGAAACTGGAGTTTGTCTGGAGATACAAACCTAATTTCACGTGCAAACAAAATTGTACAACTGCAAAATACTTTTGAAAGAACTCGTTTGACAAAATTAATTAAATATTGTAGATGAAACAAGTTACATTATTAAAAACATTAATTCTTACACTAAAAATGGAATGAAAGCAGTTTTTTGTATGAGAAAATAAAAGAATACATTTAGAATAAAACCAACTTTTTAAGTACAGCTCTACCATTTATTTTAAACCCAACCCTTTGTGTTTTGGTAAGTGGCTTAGCAACTTAAATCCAGGACTGTACCATTTCCAGATACATTTGAGCTTCGCTACCATGATCCTACAGTGAAGCAACAGATGATTCCTAAGGCTAAGAGTGGCAAAAGCCACTCAAAGCTTTCCGACAGAACCACACCCTTCCACAAAATGTTAGTTGTAGAACAAGTAGCAGAATAGATCATGTGGGGTTGGCATTTTTCCTCACCAAGACACCCAACGTTTTTCTTTATATAGACACTAAAATGTGTCATCATGCCAAAAATGATGTTTTGGGAACGCTCTAATAGAGAGTTTATTTTGATGTAACCTTTCCTTGATCTCTGTTACAGTCATGACATAAAGATTTCTTTGGCCTGCTGCCACTTTTGGTAACCCTAGTATCCAAAGAAATACAGGTAATACTGTAATGCAGTTTTCTTTGATTGATGTAGTGTAACCATGAATACCTTCCCTTTATTCAATACAAATTCTAATCTTGGAAAAAAACTCTGACAGCAGCAAAATGAAAGAGTAAAGGGCTGCCTTCTTAGGACATCCTCATGTAGCAGAGACAGGACGCGACACGCTGTGGAATTGTAACACAGTGATGGTATGTGAGATTTTTGTGCAGCTTCTTTGTCTAAAACCAAACACTGGTTTTATATTCTACACATTAGTAAAGATCGAATAAACACAATTTTACACTTCATGCAGAAGACAGTTCATTTATTAATTTTTACTTATATGTAGAGTACGTCTGATCCTTGTGAGTCAGGAGACTTTGAGGTAGAAACAAATGTTTGCTCTTCAGACGAGCCACAGTTAGATGGTTTCTAACATACTGACAAACTTACCGGGACTGTAGGCAGAGGCTTGTATAGACATTTTATCGAGCTGCTTCTGTTCTTTTTACCTCTGTTTTTTTTTCTGTTGGGGAATGTCTAAGTTAATCCTTTTACTCCGGTGTTTACATTCTTTTAACTAACTCTTCAACCGTTTATGCAACAAATGCCATTCCAGCTGATTCTTAATCAGAGAAAAGCAGCCTTGCATTGATATGCAACACTTTACAGTAATTAAGTTTTAACACAATCCACGTAAATTGGCTGATTCTGTATCAGACAATAGCTGCTTTGCACCGATATTCAGCACTTCATGCGAGTAATGTATATTGGTTCAAAGCCTATATGAAGAGCCACTTTTCTCTGGTTTGAATCAGCTGACTCTCACTGAGCGGTCGAGAAGTTATGGTGTGTCAAAGAGCGTGTGTTATTGCGGCAACATCTCCGCTTCTTAGGGTTAAGAAATTGGCTCCTCTATAGTTAAAGCCTATAGAGTGGCAATAATTGTATGTGTGTAATTAAGGTTGCGGTCACCTGTTGCCAGTGCCAAAACTGTATCACCCTTCTAAATCTTTTAAATATCAATTGAGTTGTCTCATTGTTTTAAGGCTCTTGATTTTGGCCTAGCTTCTATTCCAGCTATGAAGTAAATAGGCTGTAATTTTGCAGCATTTCGCAGTCTAACTTATTATTGAATGTCTGCTGAACACTGGCCACATCAACAATTCACATAAATAAAAAAAATACATTAAAAAAGCGCCCCTCTCACCCTCCACAAGTGGTTTCTCAGTAATGCAAATGCTGTGCACTACTAACAACTTCTCAAAAATCAATGATGTTCCTTCATAAATTCTGAATGTGGCATCCCTGTTTGAAAATGTCAAATTTTAAAATGACTAAAACACATAACAACCTTGATTGCTGACATGTGTATTCCATCTTTTCTCAGTTTCTTACTGTTTTCTTGCCAAGGGAACACGCTTCACATGTTGCCATTCTAAAAGAAGCTGGAATGGCCCTTTTTCATGCATTTATTCTCTATTTTTATTCTTTCTGACAAAGTATAAAATGACGTTCACCTTCCTACTTGCCATGTTATTTCACAAGTTTGTTTCCAGGTTTACATTTATGTACTTTGTTCACTTATTCCTACAGTTTTTCTGCTATCACTCTAATTTACCTTCCTTTTGACATCCCAAAGTGCTTTTGATCACTACGTTTTAACTCTAGAAACACTTTCCTCTGTGATATGCTTAAAGTGCATGGCAGCTTAACCCTTTTGTGAATTAACAGATGTGATTCTGTCTTTTACCAAATCTTGTGTCGGTGGGGTGTGTCTCTGCTATCTGGTGATGGTTTTGTCCTGTCCTGTGCTCTGCTCTCAGCAAATGTGTGGAGAATTGTGTGAGTGCGGCCTCCCTGGAGGAGGAGTGAAGGTTGTGTGCTGGCACCTTGCCTCGCCACCCCCCCTAAATGCAGGTAAAACCCAGTAAACCTCATCCATACCCCCATATCATTTCACAGTCGTCATGGCTCACCCCATTTCACATGTTGCTGATTGAATGGTTGGCAGCAGACGTTACCATTGTTTATGCGTGTATAGTCTTCCCTCGTTTATCCTGGCAATTACGTTCTAAAAGTAAGACGCAGTGGATAAAACCTGCAAAGTAAGAATACAAATGTTTGATAACTGTAAAACCCCCTAACTACACACTTTATACACTTTTGTCAGACAGACATTTTCACACTTTTCTCTCTTGTTTAAACTATCAAAGTTTAAATCTTCATTAAAAAAATAAGTCCAGGTGAACACATTCTGTACAACAGACAAGGTGCAGAAGAGATTGAGTGACTATGCTCTACAGCCAATCAGGACGCAGAACTTACTGCGCTGTAAAAAATGCACAGTAACAAAAATCCACACAACAGTGAGAATGCGAAAGGTGAACCACGACAAAGTGAGGGAACGCTGTATTTAAAATGCATTTTGTGTAAAGTGAGATGAAAGTGAGGTGACTAAGCTTTTCACTCCATTGTTCTTTTATTATTATCAGGCTTTTCAAGTGGTTGTTTTGTTGAGGGCAGTGTGAAGGTAGCTTAAAAGAAGGTAATTCAAAATAAGGTCATTTATAAGAACTGTTATGAGAAGCAACATTCCTGTTGAGCAAGTTTCATTGTAAGGGGTGTAGCGATTAATCGACTTCTATTCGTACAATCCAACCAGACCAATCTGTCTGAGGCGGAATTGAATCGACATATACCATAAAAAAATTGTTTCAAAATGAAATTAATTGATAATTGATCTTGGAAAATACCATTTGGATTGAATCATGGTAGGTTTATTTGACTATAATATAAAAATGACATCACAAGTGCCATCACAGCAGACAACATACACTGTACACACAAATGAAGCAATGATCAAACTTTAATGGATAAAAAGGATTTTAGGCTCATTTGAAAGCAGCTGTGGTTTCAGTCAAAGCAGTAACTTTTTATTTAATGCTACATTCTTCCGTTTTTGTCAAACCATGTTGGCCAGTAATCAAGTCTTAAAAAAAAAGGTCACAAGGGGAAATAAAGAATACATTTAAAGCAAATGCGAAAGTACTGAACTTTGAACTGGTAACTCTTGGGATTTTGTGGGTGAAAAAAGAAGGAAAAGTCTCCCACATTCCTGCTCTCATGTTTAGTTTCATCTAGATTTTAATGGCGTCATTTGTCAATTTGTGTGTGTTTTAAAAGTCATTTTGATTTTAGTTTCTTATTTATATGCCATATCTTTATGTGAATCAGTTACTTTGTTAACTGGCAAGCAGACCTACATGCCAACATCTATTTTCTCTAACTTTCTCATCACAGCCATGAAAGAAAAAAGCCTTGAGTGATGTTCTGAATGTCACTGGTTACAAACTAGATCTTCTGCTTTCTCTTTGTTTCTTGAATTTTTTAGACCTGCTTTTCAGAGGAAAATGAATCTTCTTATGCGATTTTGAAAGCTTTTTACTAGCATGTAACATGTTGCGTACATGTCTTGTGAAAGCTGGGTGAAGAATAGCCAACTTTTTCCTTCTTGTCCCAGCATGATTTTGCCACTATGTCAAGATAGTGCAACAGGATCTCAGTTTTCCCATGTGTACTTGCACGTTCATTCTTGCCTGTCAGGTGGGCATGTGTAAACCTGAATTGTTTGGATGACATTTTTCAAATGTTTAAAGCTGTTCCCTTTTTTTATCCTTTTTGTCCTTTGAGATAACAACATGTACGAACATAAAAAATGTGCAGATGCCTGAATAAGTTATGTTTTTACATTTGCAAGCTTGACACCTGTGATGGTGTTGATAAAGCTTGCAGTTATACCGTCAGTGATCTCTGAGCTCCTCCCCTTTGGCAGTGCCTCTGCGAAAGACTGTCAAGATCATGTCAACACAACAGAATTTTTGTTTGGTTTTGGGCCACTTGTGATATTAGTTCTATCAGTAACACATTTGATTGAACTTTTTGTAAAAATGCTAAATAGTTGTATGAATAAAGTTTTGCCTGCATTAAAATACAGCGTAATGTGCAGTGCTTAACATAAATGAGGACGCCGCACTACATTTTTCAGGAAACCTTTAGTGTTCTTTCACAATCAACATTTTCTATGAGATATTATACTTCAAAATACTCCCACAAATGTGGGCCATTGATTGCAAACAATATTTGTTAGTTTGCACATACAAAAAAAGTGATTTTTCCCAACAAATTAATTCAAGCCAATGTTGCAAAAATGAATACACCCCAAGTCTAGTCTTGGGGAAAAAAAGCCACACTTAAGATGACAAAATTCTAATAAACAGGTATTGAAACACAGGTGATTCTAATGATTCATTTAAGATGTGTCCAGGGCACAGGTGACCATAAAATAGCATTGCTCAACAAAGAAAAGCCCTTCCCATTTCATGCTGTCAGAAATGGTTCCTCATGGAAGAGAAATGTCACAAAATCTGAGAAAAGAAGTCATTTCTTTACACAAAAAAGTGAGGGCTACAAGAAGATCAGCAAAGCTTTACATATCAGTCAAAACACTGTAGCAAAAGTGATCAAAAAATGTAAGAAAGATGGAAGTGCAACCATCTTACAGAAACATCCAGGCCGTCCACAGAAGTTAACATCTCAACAGGAGCATTTTCTGATGAGAAGGGTTGAAGAAAATCACCATGCGAGTTCACTGCAGTTAGCTAAAGCAGTAGAAAGCCAAACTGGAGTGAGCCAACAGGTATGTTTGTAACACCTGAGTGTGTGGACAGACCCCGCCCATTTTAGACAAACATTCACACCGGACTGTAATGATTATAAACTTCCAGCATCTTATTGCCTGTTGTTTTATGATTGTACCCTGCCTCTCCTCTGTAATCATTCTCCAGTTTCTTTAACCCACCCTTTTCCCCCTGTCTTTTGTGCCATAACCCCCCCCCAACATCCCTCTCTCTTCTTCCCCCTTTTTTCTGTCCGGCTACATAAAAGGATATAAACATAATAACAAGACAAGACAAGTTAAAGAACAAAACAAAACACCTGTGATGTCGCCAGCAACACCTAAAGTACACACACTCCTTGACACGCTGGAACTCTGACTGTTTTTGCGATTGATGAGAATCAGCTGATTCTGATGCCGAGAAAAGGGGTTTTTCAAATCGGTTTTCACCCATGTTTTGCATAATGGTGCAAGAGCCGCATTTCTCCGTGAGAGACTCACCTGGAATTACATTAAATTCAAACAGTTGAAAAGTTACAGTAGTAAAAAGAATGTCATTTGCTTTTTTCTGACAAAGGAAATGTGTTGATCCTTTTGATCACAGCATTTGTGTGTCAATTCTACTCTCTTGATCTTTGCTTTTCTTTAAGAACAACCATGTAAAAAAAAAAAAAAATACATTAATGAGACACATCACCATTGACTGTATAAAAGAACTGGACTGAGTAACTGTGACGTCACTCATAGAAAATTACTTTACTTGCAGCTTCAACGAAATAGTCAATTCAGTTGCCATTTTTTATGGTGACATGGACAATGCCATGTTGTCGCCAGACGACATCAGTAAGTCGTAATCGGTCCAAATTGGGCTGTCAACGTTTATGTGGCAACCACTCTCGCCAGTCAAGAGTGAGCTTGCTGGAAGTTCGAACCCCTAACACTGAAAGTGGACTTGGAAGAATCTGTCAATGAAAAGTTTCGAACATTCAATAATGGAGCTAGCAGGCAACACATGCTTTTATTATTGAGGCATCTGGTTGGTCAGTTTATGTTTTAAGTAACTTGCAATAAAGAAAAGATATCATGAAAAAATAATAGAACTAGCAAGAACATGTTTAAAAAAAGGTATCAGAGCAAGAATGATTAATCTGACAAATAGAATGACTGAGTAATAATTGTTTATTTCTCCGTAGAAGTCTATGGGATTTTGGCTTCTTGGAGCCAGCAGATACTTCCTATTTGGAACGCCTGGAGTGAGGGGTCACTTAGTTCATTTCTCATAAATAGTCAATGCACATCACCTATGGGTTCATACCTTTTGCATCACTTTCAAGCTGTGCAGTACATAGATGAGAAATAACTTTGCATTTGTATTTAGAAGCTGTGCACAAAAATCATTAGAATGCTTATGGTGTTCTAGCAAAATACATCTGCAGAAGTCAGTAAAAATATCAATGAGTCCAGGGATAGGCAACTCCAGGCTTCAAAGGCCGCACTCCTGCATGTTTTCCAACATACTGTGCTCTGGCATGTTCTAATTGGATGGACACACCTGAACCAGAGCCAGTCGTGAGTAGGGCTTGGATATCTGGAAATCATGCAGACACAGCGGCCCTCGAGGCCTGGAGTTGCCTGTCACTGAATGAGTCTCTGAAAGAAGCTCCTCCATTTTCCTTCTTCGGTTTAAAAATTAACATCAAGGCTTGCAGCTTTTTCATAATTCATGATTTGTAAGATGGATTATGCACTGCATTAGAATGCTATAATGGGGTAGGTGTCCTCATCGGCGTGGTAACAGAAATCATAGTTCTAATTTTTTTGTCTTGTTTTTAATTGCTGTGTTGTACATATGCGTGTTGTATGTACAAGCAAAATGTATGTAAAAGCCCACAATTTGTGCACAATTTTTCAATCAAAGGAGAATTCTGTGGGAATGATCTTCTTGTAGGGCCCAATTTTCTAAAAAAACATTGCATATAAAAACAAGTTGCATGTGATTTACGAACTGGATTCCGTGTGTTCAATGGGGAGAATAATTTTAAGTTTGTATTTATTGATGAATGCGGACTTTTCTGACAAAACATTTTTGCATGTTTTGATAAGAACATTTTTTTTCTCTCAATGTGCGTGCAGATCAGGATGGAGGCTGTCCCACAGGTGCAGGACACGTTCATGCTAGAAGACGAGCCAAAGGAGGCGCCTCCACCTATATCCGCGGAGGCTGGTTTAGATGGAACCGCTAAAATCCCTGTAAGTATACCATTCAGAAAAAGCATGTTGTGAAATTGCAAATATATAGCTCTCTTCATGTACATCATTTGTTAGATGTTTTATTTGGTTTAAAGACTCACTCCAATCATTTTTCATCTATTTCAAAAGCATTTCCAGTGGTCTTTTAATTATAATAATACAATTTTTAGCGATTTTTTTTAAAAAGCTGCCATTTTCTAAGACATAGTTTATGTAGAGCAGCAGTAGTTCATTAGAGTTGTGGGCGGGACTCTTGGAGTGGTTCAAGTCAACCTCCACTTCCCATCACCCATTACTGAGGTCTTTGTTAAGTCGCTCTCCAACTATCTTACAACTTCACTCACTCTTAACCTAACATTAGCAGTGCAACAATAATGGAGAGAAATGTTAGAGCTCTGGTCCACAGTTTTTCCAGCTTCCATTTGCAGACCTGTTATGCCAGATCTTCTGTTTTAAGGTGAATGAAAATGAAGAGCAAGTGAAGAGCACCACCCCCCACACTGTCATCCCCCCTGTGTCAGATGTGCCTGTGGATGGGGAAGGCTCTGAGACAGGCATGGAGGGCCTCACTGCACCCATTGATCACAGATACAAGCAGGGTCCTGGAGGTGGTATTCCTAGGGACTATCCGTCTTCCACTGTGCCCCAAAACCATCAATATGGGCCCCCAGTGGGATACAATGATTTTGCGTCGCCATCTCACTCTGAGGCATATGCAAGCCTTAACAGAGGAGCTCGTATGGATGATCGTTACAGGTAATCAGTTGTAGAGGTTTTTTTAACAGCAGTCTGAAGTCAGTTTTCAAGTGGAAGACCATTTGAACATTTCTCTTTTGTAGCTTCTCTTACATCACATCTGTGTTATCTCTTGTCAGACCAGTTCATCCAGATGGGTACAGGACTCTGGATCCTAGCTTCAGAGCTCCCAGCAGAAACCAGTTGGACCCTTATGCTGCTCAACCTCAGGTATCATTAGCAGCTTTCACATTTTTGCATCTTTTCATTTAAGGATTTTATCATCTAAATCTAATCAACAATGAGGTGGTGTTGTTTTCAAATCCTTGTCTCCATTTAGGTTGGACGTATGGGAAATGCCATGGAAATGTCCACCATTCAGAGGTTTGTCCCTGACTCATACGGTCTGGAGGATGATCAGCGCAGTGTGGGTTTTGAAGATTCTGACTATGGCATGGGATACTCCAGGCCAAACCACTATGGTTACCCTCGTGGGACTCCTCACAGAACTGCGTAAGTCTGTAATGACATATTTTGCAAAGTGCCATGCTAACATAACAGAAACATTTAGAGCCACAATTGTTTTTTTTTCTTTGTCATCATAAATATTCTTGTCCTACATCAGGAGTTACGAGGGCACTTTGGACCGTATGAGTGCTTTAGGAGACATGTTCTTGAGTGGAGGAGCACCTCTAGCTCGAGGTGAGAGAGGAAGCATGGCTTCAATCGACAGCATCCAAAAGAGAGGCCCCAATGACTGGCGAAATCCAGAACTGTCAGAAGTCATTACTATGCTAAACTATCCAGTGGACGCTGTGAAAATCAATGCAGCTGCATGCCTGCAGCACCTCACCTACATGAACGACAAAGTAAGAGACCATCTGCCAGCTTCGAAATGAGCCTATGATGACTGTAGGCATGGTTCACAAAAAACTTTTGTTTCCAAGCTAACCCAAAAGTTTACTTTTGCTTCTTCTAAAGATAGATAAATCAACAGAAAAGCCACCATTTTTAAATAAGTGTTTTTCTTTGTATGAATTAGTCACAAGTATCCCTAACCAGGGTGGCAGGGACAGAGTGGGGGGCAAGTGGCAGGCGCTCAGCAAATAAGAGTGGGTCAAAAGAGGGAGGCGAGGGAGGGTAGTCCCTGCAGGTCATGCAACACTGTTTGCAGCTTTAATTTAAAGTTATTTTAATATTATTATTATTATTTTTAATATTATTATTTGCAGGATTTATATTCATGAAAATATTGCCTCCATTAGGATCTGTCAATCATTTGCTGGAATCTGGTGGAAAACAGTAAGTCTGCTTCATGCAATGGTATAATCCATGTATCTTTTCATTTGTAGGTGAAATTTGATGTTTGGCGTCTAAAAGGTATTCCTGCAATTGTGTCTTTGCTTGGCCATTCCAACAATAAGGTCAGTTTTTTTGCACGTTAAAGACCCTTTACAGATATTTGAATTAACAAAATAAAATTCTAATTGCTTCAGTTTTTAGGCAGTACTGAGTGATCGTCTAAATAGTTCTTCTGATGCCTAAATTCCTAAAAGCTTTATGTGTTGTTTCTTTTTCTTATTGTGAATTTTGTAGTACAGTGTTCCCTTGTTTATTGTGAGGGTTACATTCTATAAATAAACCCAGGATAGATTAAATTAACAAAGTAGGATTACAGATGTTTTAAGGGTTAAAACCCCTCACCACACACTATAGATTTTTCTCAGTCATAAAAACATTTTGAAACTTTTCTCTCTTGTTTAACTTCTCAGTTCAAACCTTCAAAGATAAATACGTTCAGAATTATGGAATAAAAACAAATATTTGATTGATGTAAGTCTGGTGAGCTGAGCACTTTCTGTAATTAAGATATGGCACGGAAAAAGGTCGTTTGGCTTGAAGGGGAACTTACTAAAACTTGTGATCTTTGGTGTTTGTTTACCTAAACTCTCATTGTCTTTGCAGGTTTACACTGCAGCTTGTGGAGCACTCAGAAATATTTCATTTGGCAAAGATCCTGAAATTAAGAAAGCAATTGAAAACTGTGATGGAATTTCTTACCTGTGGAGGCTGCTAATGAAGACTAATGACCGAGCCCTCATAGAGATCATAACAGGTCAAACACACACACATCCAGTTAAAGAGCTGCTGTTCTTCATCCTCTTTTATGCTTTGTCATTTCTGGGATGTTTGTTAATGTTGTCACATGCACGTGTTAAGCAAAAGAGCTGTTTTTCTTCATTCAAAAAGCCATTTTCATCAAATCCTTACTTAAATGATATGTGTTATGTTTTTTTTCACAGGAACTTTTTGGAACCTATCATCTCAAGAAAGCTTGCTCAAGACTCTTTTAGAAAAACCACTGGGAATCATCACACATGAGGTCCTTGTGCCTCATTCGGGTTTGGAGCAGAGGAGAAATGGAGCAGAAAGGAACAATGAAGAAGTCAGATTCTCATATCTGGAGTGGGAGAAGGTCCTCACTAACGTAACAGGATTTCTGAGGTATGGACCAAAAGCACAGGGGTGGTTGAGAGTTACAGCTGATGATCCTGAGAGAGAGTTCAGAAAGGCAGGGAAACCATGTTGACTGTCGCCAGCCCAACAGCCTGATAGTCCATCGGGATAAATGAAACAGGAATAATGAAGTCAAACATAAGTCAGTGGGGAATGATATCGCAGTCACCAAAGGGATGCCTACAATTTTTTTTCCTCCATGAAAAGAGAGATTTTGCTAGTATACATGCTTTAGTCTGCTGGTTATTATTTATTCATTGTTTTTATTTGAGTTTTTCCACAAGTTTTAACATTATTTTAAAGTTTTTTGTATATTATTACTGTGAGTTTTTCTTTGATCTCCTTTGCTTCTCTTAGGATGAATCTGGCTTGATGTACATGCTGGTAAACTGGTAATTAAATGTATAAACCAGGGATTTATGGTAAACATTCTTCTACCAATGATGACACCCAGCTCTATTTATGTAGTAAATTTAACTCCTCTTTCCACCTTCCGCTTTCAAATAAAATGGATTATTGTTATTATTTTATCTTATCAATAGCATAATAGCATCTAAAACAAAGAGTTGAGTAGATGACTTTGGGACTTGAGACAGCTTGCCAGAGTTACATAAATCTTTGATCGCAATCAGATTCTTTGTTTTCATTCCATAAAACTGGACATAATTTCTACGAAGGTTTGAACTTTGAGACTTTTAACAAGAGAGAAACGTATATAGTGTGTATTGAGGGGTTTTACAGCCTTAAAACATGTGTAATCCTACCATTCAGATATTACTTTTTATTTTTGGAACGTATCCCCTGCGATAAACTACCACCGTAGTTAAATATTAAGCCGCTCAATTCACAGGAGGTGGTCGAAATTAGTAAAAAAGAAAAAGTGAAACTCACAGTAATTACAGTGCAGCTTGAAGAAAGCAGTTTAAAGCCTTAGTCAGATCTTGTGAAGATGACCCCCCCATCCACTTCAAAAGTCCAGGCAAACAGGCTGAGCTGTTAGTGCTTCATTTGTGTCGTTAAAGTTATCGCTTGTACTGCAACAGTTTCTGAGATGGTCACCTTTCTGCATGTCCCCCCCAGAGGAGCCATAGTGACTTTTTTGATAAAGCGTGTACTTTTTCAAAGTAGGACTATTCTGAGAGTTCTTGGCACCTGACAAATAGGCAGTAATAATACTCTATAATTAATTTACTTTGTTCTTCTTTTTTTTTTTTTATAAACCATTCTGTGAAAGTTTGACATTAACATTTGTGAGGTCAATCATTGATTTTTTTTTAACAAGTTCTGACTCACAACAGTCTTTGCTCCAATTCATCATAAAGTTTTCCTGTCAGGTTGAAGTTACGATTCTGTGCTGGTCTTTCCACACCAGAATTGCTCAACCATATGAATATAAACCTTTCTATTTGCAATTGCACATTGTAACAGTAAGTGGCCATCCCCAAAAGGTTGTCACAAAATTGTGAGCTTGGAGTGGTCCTGAATTGCTTGTTAATTTTGCTAAAACTGAGGAGTTGAGCCCAGCTCCTGAAAAACAAGCCCAGACCAAAACCCTTAAACCAAGCTTTACATTTGGCACAATATTCTCCTGGCAACAACCAAACCCAGACCAGATGCAGAAACAGTTCATCTTTCCAGAGAACTTTGCAACTCCAGTCCACTTTGATGCAGCTGATTTGAAATGGAAATCTATTCCACAAAGCTGTATGTGCCTTGTTCTTGAGTTAATCTGAAGAACCCAGGAAGTTTGGAGGTCTGTACTGGTTGAGACTGCATAAGTTGGTGACCTCTGTGTACCTTGCACCCGACTCTGCCAGCTTACATAGCTTACAGTTTTGTGCTTGAATTGGTGTTGTTCCCAATCACTTCCACTTTGCTATAATACCATTAAGATTGATTGATTGATTGTTCCATCATCAACCAGTCTTGTTTTTAACATCCTATCAAAGCATCACAACTTACATTCACTGAGGTTCTGAGATCAACCCATTCTTTTATAAATGTTTGTAGAAGCAGTGTGCATGCCTGGAGGCTTGATTTTATTTAACTCAGGCAATGAAAAGGATTAGAAAACCTACATTTACTTTGCTTAGTATACAATTAGTATCAAAGCTTTGCAGAGAACCAACAGGAAAGGCAAAGTACGTCAGCAGTAAGGCTTTATAACAGTCATCTGCTGATTGAAATCTTAAGATTTTGGCCAGTGTCACTGAGCTGTTCAAGTTGCTGCCAATATGTGAGCGTGACATACAGGGGTTGGACAAAATAATTGGAACACTTGTTAAATTTGGAGGAACTTCATTTATTATGGAGTTGGACCCCCTTTAGGCTTCAATACGTCTTGGAATAGAATCACAAAGCTTCTTGACTTCTTCCATTGGAATTTTCAGCCACTTTTCCATCAAAACCTGCTCCAGCTCCTCCAAATGGGAGGGTGGAGGGTAGTGATTCCTGACTTGTCGCTCGACTATACACCACAAATGCTTAATGATATTGAGGCCTGGAGATTGAGGGGGCCATTCCATGTGTTCAGTTTCATGCTCGTCATACCAATTTTAACGATATGGGCAGTGATGATCAGAGCATTAAAAAGTGAAGTGTTTCAATTATTTTGTCCAACCCCTGTAATTTGAAAGTCAGTTTATAAAAATATCTCCTATGACTTTCATTCATCCTGGATAGCTGACCAGCAGAAAACCTTTCTTAAAAGGGTCAACTGGATATAGTGTTCTTAAGTTGAGCATGTCTTTTTCAAGAGGTTTTGTCTGAAAAAATGTGAAGATTGAGTATTTTAATAATCTTCAGTGCCTCATTCTGTTTTTGGGCTGTTTCCATAATCATATTTTTTCTTTTCCTTTTTCATAAAGAAATGTAAGCTCTGGAAACGATGATCAGAGGAAGAATATAAGGAATGAAGCCGGATTGATTGATTCTGTTGTGTGCATCATCAAGTCACAGACTAAACCATTGAATGGCAAAGTATGTAGAAGTTTTTCTATCTTTATTTTTTTGCATTAAAGTTTACCTGGTTTCCAGCAGCTTTTTTATCATTATTATTTTAAATGCAAACTTTACCTTCACAGACCGACCCTGAAAAACTGAACAGCAAAGTACGTAAAAGTTTGTCTATCTTTTTTTAATTTTTTTTGTAGATGCATTACAGTTTCATGGTTTCCAACAATTTTTTTTGTTTAAATATACAATCTTTACCTTGGTGATTTCCATTTCAGTATTTCCTTCATTTTTCACTCATCACATTTTTTTTTAATCCATGTCTGCAGTTGACAGAGAACTGTGTTTGTGTACTGAGGAACCTGTCCTATCATCTGCACAGTGAAATACCAAACCACGAACACTACAAGGAGACACCCAACAGATCCTCCATGAGGAGAGGGGAACGCTTCGGCTCCCGCAAGAGTAAAAGTCTGTGTTCATAAAGTATTTCTTTAGTCCGTTTTTAGTAACATTGAAGTGACTCACTCATTAACAGTAACAGTCACTCCCAAAGTATTATCTGCAATGTGCCTTCTTTATCCCTCTTTTTTAAAAGTGATCTGTTTATTCTGTGTAGTGGTATGGGGATATAACTAGGCAAATGTGTGACATAAACTGGATATCTCATCTATGGCTACTTCTTTTGTCTCTCTTTTGCCTTCTCATTTTGTTCCCTTCGGTCATCTCCATTTTGCTTTCCCCGTCGTGGGTCCTGGTTTTCCAAAGGTAAGCGTTCTTAATCCCAGTATGATGGCGCTTTGCTTTTGCTGTTCGATGCCCGCTCCTTGCTTAAGGAAAACAGCAGTAGACTGTGGACGTAGTTTCATATGAGATTTGTAATTCTAATGTGCACTTGTTTTCCTAGTAAATATGTTTAAATTGGATCAGTTCTTGCATGTGTGTTGATCACACTAAACTAAAGGAAATGCACTAAGACGTCAGCTGTCCTGAAAAGATACTGGACTGTCTGTAGTTTACTGTTTGTTTTTGTTTTCTAGGAATAAAAGACAATGAAAGACAGGCTATGGGAAACACACCTGCTAAAGGTGAGCTCAGACGTAATGATGGTGTACTGTGTTGTCCTTACTACCTTTCTTTTGTTCTTTGCTATAGTATTTGCTGCTTTTATTTCCATATTGCTTTTTCCATTGACGTGTCCTGTAGGCTGGGAGCTGCTGTGTCAGCCAGACATGATCGAAGTATACGCCCGTCTTTTGGATTTGAGTACAAACCGTCATGTGTTGGAGGCATCAGCTGGAGCCGTGCAGAACCTGTGTGCTGGAATTTGGACTGTAAGGGATGCTGTTCTTAATGCCTTCCATTTTACAACACCAGCCAACATATTTCACATAAAAAGGGAGGAAAAAAAACATTTAAAGTTTTTAAAGATAAAGGTGAAATGTTAAATATGAGTGGGATTGTTATTATTGTGGATTAGGCTAAAGGCTGATGACAGAAGGAAAAATCTGCCTCCCTTTGCTTCAGTTTTACCAAGGATTTTCTTTAGAAACCTCAGTATATAGTTTGTGTTCAGCTGGTTATTAGAAAATGAATACTTGGAGCATGGGACATCAAGGCTTTATACGTCTAGTGACTGATGTACTGCAGAGCTTCAGACGTTCAGTTGCCGTCTTGCTGGCCCAAGTGTCAACGTGTCTGAGCTCCACATTGCTTATCAGTGAATGTTAAATGGAGTATACTGATGTAGCGCTTTTCTACCTTGCTTTAACCCTTGTGCTATCCAAGGCATGTTAGCGTTGGGAGTGGGCTCATCTGGACCCCACAAGATAGCGCAAGGGTTAAGGCCCAAAGCACTTTACAGTCACAGTCTCATTCACCCATGCACAATCTTCACTGTTAATGGAAATGTTTTAAATCCAACTAATAAGAAATTTTGATTGGCTGAGAATCATTAAAAACTTTGAACATGCATGTCTGTTTAGTATGGGCGAGAAATCCGTGCCAAGGTGGTGGAAAAGTCTTATTACAAGAAAATGGTGGAATATCTGGATAATGAAGATGAGAAAGTGGTCCACGCCATGGCTGGAGCCCTGTGTAACCTGGCCCTTGACCAAGTCCACGCAGATACACTGGGTGAGTCCAAAAGAGCTTTGTTGTTCCATGTGATGCCAATATTCAGTGATTTGTAGCCTTAGGACTTGAGTTGATCAGTTTAGACTACATATGTTTTGGAACATTTCCAATTTTCCATTTGTTATCAGGTATGGAGGCCGTTCCTAAGATGTTGTCTAAACTGACCGATGTTGAAGGTCACCCATCGTATTCTCAACAGACTAGGATGGCAATGCTCAGCGCCCTCTATTGGATGTTAGGCCAGAGTCCTGGCACTGTCAAAAACCTGGTCTCAGAAGGTTCCAAGGAATCACAAGGACTCTATAAACTGGTGCAACTAAAAAATCCTGAGTAATTCATTTCAACTGTGCTTTTTTAACTTTTTTTTCCAAGTTTGTTGCTAGTTCTATGTTCAATTAACATTCTTGATGTTTTCCTTTTGTTCATGTTTTTTTAGGCAAAAAAACAGCAACAAATACTCAGAGCGAGAGATTCAAGCAGTCAACTTGGTACTGCAGAAAGTGTGGGATCTAAAAGAAGTGCGTCGTTCTTTATTGAAGAAAAAGTATAAAAAGACTGACTTTGTGATGAAAAAAAAGAAGAACAAAACACCCAAAGGAAGTTCTGAAAAGCCAAATCATCAAGTGAAGCCCAAAGATGAAACGAACCCTGGAGAAACAGACCGCCTATTGCAGGGTAGGGATGAGCTTAGTGCTTTATTTAGATATTTTTGCTTTTTCATTGCAAAATCTTGGGAAAACTACTCCCCTCTGTTGTGACTCTAGTTAAGGTTATGTCTGTGGCAGACTTATTTTTCTAAATTCAGAAAAGATTCATCCGGAAAAATGCCCTTTTCAGTTTTTGATTTGTAAAAAAAAATGGAACTCTTGTATAATTTTCTTTTCACTTCATAATTGTGTGTCACTTTGTGTTAATCTTTCACATAAAATTCCAATAAAATACATTTATGTTTGTGGTCATAATGTGAGAAAATGTGAAGTTCAAGGGGTATGAATACTTTTGCAAGACACTGTGAGCTCATATTTTCACTCTGTTTTCCTTTTGTTTTTACTTGTCAGATAGCAAAGATGAGCAGGGTGACAGGAATTTGGCACAAGGCAAGTTTGATTCAAAACAACAACAAAAAAACACAGTCACTCAACACAACATTGTTTCATCATGGGAGAAGAAAAACCAGTCTTTTCAAATAAGGCCAATTACAATGGTCTTTGCGTTACAGACTATTGCATACTCGTTTTAATAGTTTTCCATGTGTCTTTTCACGTTTCAGATTCAGGCCCTACACTTAACCAAGATGGTCAGTTGGACACTGCTGACATGAGTGGACAGGTATGCTGGCCACATGAGAATACTGCACGAACACAGTCCTGCACAGCTGCACCGTATGCCGTAGTCACAACTGCCCTCAAGGGTAGCTGGCTGTGAGGGAAAAATGGGAAAACTGGACGGGGCACCCAGGTTGCCTGCAGGAAACATCAAGATGGTAGACCGTGATGGGGAAATTGTTCATGAACATTTTCTTCCACGGGCATGCTGTGGTTGACAGGTCGTAGTGAACACACAAGGGTACGTAAGGGTGAAGTAGGTGAGACACAAGTGTGTCATACAGATTTTTTTCATTTTTTCAACCCAGCTGAACCCTGTGCACTGCACAAGCAGCCCATAAGTGTAGCTCACTGTACGACAGCATCGTCCGTAACGTACATTATTCTTTCAAACACTTCACGATACACTTACCACATGCACAACAATGCTACGTTTCATTTTAATGACATCCCTTGAGGTGGCTGCACAAGCCTCAAGGGAACTGCAAGACACACACACACACGCGTGCACACACACACACACACCCCCGTCTTAAGGTATGATACAGCCCCTCCTGTCTTCGACCCTCTACAGGCCTGGACAACACAAAAACCTGCACCTATACGGGTGAACTAAGGCATTAAGACCCACTCTAATGAACATTATGTTTCTTTGTGTTTTTAATGTCCTTATGATTGAGGACGTATGTGAAGAAAATTAAGCAAAATAATAAAACGGTATTTTTGAGTATTTATTTATAAAGCGTAGTGTATCAGGATTAGACAAAAATAATGCAATTTGAAAAACCCATAAATGAAGGATTTCCTGCACACACCCCCCCCCCCCCCCCAACTCTTTGACTCCACTGCAACTACTTTATAAATTGATTTATCTTACGTTTCCCTGTTTTTAGGGTGAAAAATGATTTGCATCTCGACAACAGCGTGCCTCTACCAGCGGCCTTGCTGAAATGATGATTGCATCACCATGACATCTATGTGACAAATCCCCATCTCCAACCACTCTGATAACGTGGCCACTCCAGTACATCTCCATGCAAGACCTACAGTGTACCAGGGAAACACACAAAAGCTCTTTCATAGACTTTGACTTCATCTGAGAACCTTCATCCTTTACAGAAGTTGGAGACTTGAAATGGTAACTCTAAAGAAGCTTTTTGGAGCTGACCCAAACAGTTTTGATAAAGTCGTACACTCGTGGTAATAACACTGAAGAAATCAAGGGAACCTACAATTTTGTTATTTTATCTTTCACTGGTGGCTAAACCTTCATTAAAAAATGATTTCTTTTGAATAATTGTTTCTTTGCTGAATCATTTGATGAAAGCTTCAGTATTCATACTGATTTATCAGCTCTGTACTAACTAGTATTTTCATGTGGCAAACATCTGCCAAAGGTCACTCCTGAAGCTTCCAGGGATGCAAGGACTTAGATTCTCTTTTCTTGGTGCATTCTTGGCTTGTGTCTCCTGGTCTTCATGAAAATGCAAAATGAATGTGTTGAAAAGGAATAAATTAGTGTCTCATATCCAAAAACAACTAACAACTTCAAACTTTCAATGACTTAAAAAAAGTGATTCTACTTGTATGAATTGTGAGTTTGGTGGCCATATTTGTCATTTTTTTCTATGCCACAAAAGTGTATTTAATTTGCTTTTTTACAAATTTAGTCTGACACTACAGAAGATTTTAAATGACCAAGTAATCTTTGTTTTTTATTTCTTATTTCTGAATGTACTGTACATACTGAATGGAAAATTAAAGGAAACTCTTGGGAGCTTTTGCAGGGTATTTTTTCAAGATTTTTTTATTGTTTGTGACAAACTAAGCTATACTTGCTCAAGCTGCTTTTATGAGTGAACTGGCTTGGAGAAAAGGTCATTGTTAAAGAATCTGTGGTGGCATAGAAGTAAAATTAATAGTCAAAGATGAGAAAACAGTACATTCAAACTATGTACTAAAGAAATCTGTGTATTTATATATAATGATTTGGGTTATTTTATTTTGGGTGCTTTGGGTGAATACATATGCAAATCTATTTTTTCCTTTAATTGTGAACTTCTTTTTAATCAACTTTGCAGAAGCTCTGAATGCTGTCATTGAGCTGAAATAGAAAATGTTCTGATTAAGGACTGCAAGTTATTTTCTTAGCTTTTGCGCTTAAAAGTTACAGAGTATCCTTTGTGAATGATTTATAAATTATCACTCTATTGTTTCAATAAAAAACAAATGAATTATCTGCCTTTGTGACGTTTTCCTGCAGCTGAATTGACTTACAAGTTGATCGCCAGAACAGATCTTTGTGCAATGCGCTGGAGCGGCCGCTAGGTGTCGCTGAAGCGACACGGAGCGGAACTTAAGCCTAAATTTAGCAATACTCACATCTCTCTTAAAGTCTTATGAATTTTAGGTTTTGAATTTAAAAACTTGAGTTTTGAAGCTGACTAAGACTCGGTGAGTAGCTGACTTAGTTATGATAAAACTTGTTTAGCTAATGCGTCGCTTTTTTACCAGCTAACTTGAATGGCTTCCAGCTTTCGCGGTTTTCCCCTGAACTGGCTTTTATTTGCTTCATTGGGGAGCGAAAGTAAGGTCAGCGCAGTGAAAGCCAAAAAGTAGTCGCTGTAAAGTTGGTTTAATTCAGCCGATATTTGTGTGAAATTGTTGTTGTTGTTTCTGTGTCGTTAGCAGCGGCCAAAAACGGTCCTGTGAAAATGTTTGTGTTCGAGTGCTAAATGTCAGCTTCATAACGCTCACTGCGGGTCTCAGATGTACTCCAAGTTCCGTAAAGCAATAGTAGAAAGAGTCCGTTCTTGAGACGCAGCTTGTTTCTACAAATGTTTCTTTCAGTCGCTGTTTTAACAGTAAACTTTGAGATTTCAGGCGAAGCTGTTATGACAGTAATGACTTTTCTTTTGGGAATTTTTGGATCACTATGAAGGAAAATAAACAAACGAGAAGTTCTCAAATTTTGAGAAAAAAAGTCCCAAAATAAAAAAACAAAATTTTACGTCAGTTAATTTTTATAAAAAAAGTTTTAATTTTACCAGGAATAAAAAAATAGTTTTTAAAAAGATTATTGATTCCCGAAAAATTTCAGTTGTTTTTACCCAAATTTTAGGTTATGGCTTGTTTTCTCATAATTATACGACTTTACTGTCGTAAATTTTGAACTTTTCTCTTGTAATTTTTGACTATATTCTCATATACTTATTTTTATTCTTTTATCTGTCTCAAAAACTGTATCATAAAAATCAGCTTTAAAAAAATCAATAATAAAAAGAAAACATTTTATTTTAATACTTCTTTGCTTCTGCAGGTGAAGTGATTAACTTTTCGGAAGTTTTATAAAATTTGATTATTATTTTGGTCCAGCAAGGATTATTTATTTTAAGTCAGCTTCTGTGTGTATGTATGCTTTTAAATGAGTGCTTTCCTTTTTTATTCTCAAGTTAAGTGTGTGAATTTTGTCATTTTCTTTGTACATGACAACAGATAAATGTGGCCATGTTTGATTGTTATAACATGAAGTTCGGTATAAAAACACAGTTTAGCGTTTTCTTCCTTTGACTGGCTAACTGGGCCTTAAACTGTTCTGACCAGCAAAAAGAATAACCCTTCATTTTTTTGGTTGCTTGTCATGTCTTTTTTGACATCATTTTAAACGTACACTTCATTGCTTCTCTCAAACCATATTCCTTCACTTCCTGTGCAGACATGCAGAGGTACTATTGGCCCAACTATGACTTGCAGCTCCTGGGAGAGCTGCAGAAGCAGCAGAACAGTGCCCAGTTCTGTGACACTCTTCTGCAAACTGAGGGTGGGAACCCCAAAAAGGGATGTTGTTTGAAAACATTTTTTAAAAATTTACAACTAATTCATTTTCCTTTAACCTGTTTTCATGAAGGCATCTCTGTCCCAACTCACAGCTGCATCCTGGCAGCTCTTAGCCCATATTTTTCCCAAAGATTGTCTTCTTCTCCATCTCCTCCATCTGGACAGAAACACCTGTTAAAGGTCCATACAGTTACAGCTCACATCTTGCTGAAGCTTGTTGGTCTCATGTATTCAGGGGAGCTGGAAGTTAAGGGAAATGAGGAGAAGAGCGAGTTGTTGGCGGTAGCTAACCGGTTTGGATTCTCAAGTCTTGTGGAAGGTTGTAAAGATGGAGTTAGATGGCAGAGCACATCGAGCTACAGAGAGACGTACAGAAGCCTGAACATGCAGGATGCACAAGTTCAGGTGGAAATGGCTTTAAGTAACTGTAATTCTCCAGAGAGAAAGAGCAGTGCCTCTGTTGGTACCCAAACAGTTGTGCTCCTCGATAAGGAAACGGCTCAAGTTCCGTTTGTGAGCTTTTCTGCATTTTCGCAGTGTGAAAACACACCGGTGGATAAGCTAACGTGCCTCACTCCCTGCCCCACTATCACAAGTGATGGAGAATCGGATGTAGGGCCGTCCACAAACCACAAACGATCCTCTGCTTTGTCGTGTGAAACAGACACCTTTGCAGTTTCACTCATTGATAGCTCTAGCCCCCGGAGGTCACAGGAAGAAGGCTGTTCCCAACAGTCACCCGAATATGAGAACAACTTCCAGATATTAGAAAGAAGAGAAGAGGCAGCAAACTGCAAAGTGTTGGAGTACGGAGGAATTTCCCCACACCAAGAACAGGCCACCAAAGGTCAAACGTTAGAGGAAAAAAAACAAGAGGGAAGGCATTCATTCTGCAAGACTGGAGTCAAGAATTTGGCCGAGATGAAGCACATGAAGGGCACCACAGAGATTTCTATGAAGGTGAGACATCTACTGTCAAAACTTGAGTATTTACAATTCCAGATGCTGATGCAGCAAAACCAGACCGCTGTTGTCAGAAACTTCCCCAAAAGGATCAAGCAGAGAAAAGACATTATCTGATTTCCATGCACACATAAATTCCTTTTGACAATTGTTGTTAAAGATTAATATAAATATATTTTTTTTAACTTCTGCAGGTGAAGCTAAGAAGAACCACCACAGGAGAAGTGTGGGAGGTGGTGAGCAAGCAAGACAATGATGAGACATTGTCACATGTTTCTTCAGTGAGACAGGTAGATAAGAGAATGACGCTGTCATTTAGCTTAGGACTCTAAAGATCACATCAAGGGGTTACTGAACTAAATTCCTGAACCACATTCTAAAAAAACAAGGTTAGTGAAGAATGGCGTTTGATAAAAAAGCCTTATTGAACCCTTTCAAACTGGAGGTGTCGCTAGCAAAACCCAATTAACACACGCTCTTTGACCTGTCGTAATTCTTGGACCGTTGATGCGATCAAATGTGAATCATCGGATTCTGACTTGGAGAAAGAAACAGTTTTTCATATCGGCTTTGTGCCGTCATGCAACACTTGAAATACGCCGGCCGCTTTTTTTCTGCGTCAAAATGAACTGCTTTACATTGCTTGAAGTGCACTTCACTATTGTGAAGTGTTGACATATTTGCACAAGCCTGCTTTTTTCTGAGTCAAAATCTTTTGGAGTTTCGTTAATTGGGTCAACGGTTGAAGAGTTTCGGTAGTCAGAAGAATATTATCTCTGGAGCCAAAGTCAGCAATTGATACATGTTCAAGATAACTACAGAAAGTTCAAGAAAATATAGAAACTACACATTTACAGACCAAAAAATAGAATATCATGGAAAGGTGTATTCATTTCCAAAATCCCATTCACATTCAAAAATGTAACTTTCATAGAATATAGATTCAGGGCCCACAGTTTTACTGATTTCAAGTATTTATTTATTAACATAAATTGGGGCTCATGAAACCGACAAAAACAGGATTACAGAAAATTAGAGTAATGTGAAGAAATCCCCATTGATGTCTCTGTTTTTGCAAAAAAATAAAAGATGATATTTACATGACTTGAGTTTATTTTCTGTCTTCCAAACATTAGCCATCAGCGATGTCTCTTGGTATGGGGCGAGCTTGTTCTTCATACAGTGCACCACATAGTGACTGAAACAAAATGTTAACTGCTGCTCATTTCTCTGTAGGGATGCTCCACACAAGTTAAGGACTTCCACAATCCTTCCTCTTCTGCAAACCCAGTCCAGAACCCAGAGGCTGGGAACCCTCAACCTCTCATTGCTTCTTCCCCTATCAACAGTTCAGACTCTTCTCTTCTTTCTGTTGGCCGTGTCGATATGAGCCACAGTAGCGGGCTGGAGTCAGAGCTGGAGGTGGATCGCCCCCAACCCCAGGAAACAGATGAGCAGATAGGGATGCTGCTGGAGAATATCATGAAGAGTCTGGATATTCTGCCCAACCTGGACGGTGCCTGTAAGAAGCTGCAGGGAGGCCATGACAGAGAATCTGCTTTTAACCAAACTCCAGAGAACGATCTTAGGCACAGCCCCATTTATGCAGCCAGCAGCCCAGCAGACTGTGTTTTCTTTCAGGATTTGGAGGCGGACAGAGGCAGCCCACCAGCACACACAGGTTGGCTCCATACTCGGTTTACTAAATGGCTTTTTAAAGTTAATGCATTAGATCATTTTTGGAGGACGGCTGCAGACGGAACATGTGTGAAATTTAAACTCTTAGCTGAATGCATTGACAGTGCTCAGCATAAATGAGTACACCCTCTTTAAAAAGTACTAATGTAATCAGTAGGGCGATGAACAAAAGAAACATTTTCAAACTTTCCACAAGGATGAGTTTTATTGAACACTTACAGGGGTTAAACAAAATAATTGCTAAATTTGGAGGAACTTAATTTAATATGGAGTTGGACCCCCTTAACCTTCAATACGCCTCGGAATGGAATCATAAAGCTTCTTGACTCCTTCCATAATTATAATAATTTGAACTGAAAATATCATTGTCTTTCCTCTTGTCATGCAGATCTCCACTGTTGTGCTCAGAACTGGCCAGGCTCAACAAACCCTTCAGCTGTACAGCTCTGTGCGCCAATCCAACAAGACTCTCAGGTCAACTTGTCTGTGAGGTCATTGGGGCAGACGGATACACTTAGAAATCCAGGAATGCTTGTTTCCAAACATCGATGTCCTACAACGTCCACACCTGAACCTGCCTTACCTTTAGCATGTACCTCTGGACAGAAACTGCATCGTCAGCCACAGTTCTCCAGAAAAGACCAGACCGTTTTGGGCCTTTTACCTCTGCTCGAAGCAGATGGTCACTCTGATTATCTTTTTTCATTACCCCGGATGGATGACATGAGGCTTCCTCCCTGCCTCTCTCCGTTAGAGTTATTCACTCCAGAAGAAAAACATCAATACCTCCGAAGTGACCCAATAAATAGTGAAAAGCAAGCTCAGAGTCAACCTCATCAGCGTCCTTGGCTTGCTGAAACCCCTCAGTCTTTGGAGTTTCCTTTCAGCGCCATCATAAAAAACAGCAAAGTTTCTCTACTGTGTAAAAACATAAACTGCGGCTCAGAATGCTGTCAGCAATATTTGGGGGTGAACCAAAAAATCCTAGGTGCCAGAAAACAATGTTGTTCTGTCAAGAGTTTGCACTCTGAGAAGGCGGACAGCTTAAAACGTGACTCTGAAGGGCACGAGGTCATTCATAAAAAAAGGAGGCGGAGGCAAATAGAGCTTCTACAGGATTTCAACACAGCTTTTTTGGCACCCAAAAAAATAAAAGTTACTGATGGAACAAACGCTGTAACAGATATTGAAAAGGAATCATCCGGGGGACTTAGCATTAAAAGCGCCGAGCAGACCTGGATCAGGACCAGAGGCTTTGTTAATAGATATCTGAAGAAGCCTTGTAACACCATCCCAGAAATGAGCCAGAAAAGTGCCGGGGTCCACAGAGATGTAAACAAACTTGGAGCCTCACTTCCAAAGAGGAAATGTGGAAGACCACATAAAAAAACGGTTGAGCAAAAACCTTCTGGTAAAAATCCCACCATCACTGAAGACAAGAGCCACAAGTGCAAGAGCGAAGTAGTTGTGGAAGAAGATCGTCCAAAAAAGAAAATAACTCCACGGTGCTCTAAAAAAACAAACAAAAAAACCACAAGGTCCAAGCCACCATGGGTGGCCTCTCTCAAGGAGTTTCAAAAGCTTGTTCAACTGCGACACTTTAAAACAAAGACTGTCAAAGAAAGCCGGGAAGGAACCAAACCTTCAAGGAACTCAAAAGGAGAAAAAAGAGGAAAAGAAGGGGACACTGGGTATAACTCTGCTACAAAGTCAGAAACTGACTCTAAAGAGACTCCAAGAGCTAAAAACCAAGAACCCAACAGAGCTGATGAAAACAATCAGCCATTTAACACAACTCCAGCTCACTGCAACAAAACAGTCCAAGACGACGACAGAAGATCTTCAGTTAAGATGTTACACTTCTATGGTGATAAACAGCATCCTGTCCGTTCTCAGGATTGCTTGGAGGAAGAGTTGGTAGAGGTCTCATCTAACAAAGAGCAGAAGAACACTAATAAAGGTATGCTAAATTGTGTTCAATTTAGACCCCATTCATTAAAAATTGTGGTTTTGGTGTTTTTAACATGTTCTTGTAACATTTTTCTCATGATTGAGGACATGTATTAAGAACATTGATATTAAAACTGCATTTTCTGAGTATTTCTTTGTTCAAATTGTTGTGAATCAGGAACAGATGAAAAAATGCTGTTGGAAAAAGCTTGAAGTTGTTACCATAGACTGTAAAAAGAGACGGACAAAGCAAGAGTCACGCCAACCTTTACCTCCCGCTCCAGCGAAGTGAAACCAATTCAGTCCCCATTTTGCTGCGATACAAATGGCGCCATTTGGAGCCAGTTGGCAGTTATTGGTCCAAGTTAGTTTAAGTCACATTTCTATGGCAACTCCATTTGCCAATCAGAATTAAGCTTGTTCAATGTCCACACCCCTTCCACTGAAAGCGGCTTGGGATGATCTGCCAATCAAACATTTGAGGTGGGGGGCCAGTGGGGACCACATGCTTTTTCTGACCCATCTGATTGGTTAGTTTGTAACTTGAATAACTTTAGATAAAGAAGACATTTTTCAAAAAGGATTATCAAGAAGATGTTAATGAAAAGGCATCAAAGCAAGAATGGTTATTCTGACAAATAGACTGACTGAATAATAGCTGTTTGATTCTCTATGGTCTTCTGAACTCAGCTTGAACCAGAGAGGTAGACGCTGCTATCTGGGTAGTTTTATCAATATGTTTCTAAATATTTTTCCTGTTTTTTTAAATTTTATTTTAACAACATCTATACAGGAGCCATCTGCTGTAGTGGAGATTTCAAAGCAGACCAGTTGGTCCCCAGTGACGGAATGGCGTCTTACTGCTCGTCTCTCCAGTCCAACATGTCCGTGGACCACAGCTCTCAGCCTCAAACGCCCCAGAAAACGGTGCCGCTGGTTGAAAGAGGTGATCAAAGAGAAGAGGAGGACGAGGAGGAAGAAATAGATGTTTTGCTATGTTCTCCAGACAAAGGGACTCCTCAACGAGCCCTACTTAATAGCATGGTGATAACTGTAGATGACGAAGAGGAAGATGTGAATGAGATAGATGTGACTGGAGATGACGCATAGGAGCGTTTGGGCATCATTTTCAGATCTGTGCCATGTGTGGTTGACTTTCTTTTTAGGTTTTCATCAAGTTCTTAAAATGCAAAAACAACAATGTCGCCTTGTTCTGTTCCAAACACACCATTCAAACTGATGTCTCATTTTCTGTAATCATTTACTAAACTTCTGGCTGTTGTTTTTCTTCTTTTTATCTGTAGATTTTACATTTCAGTGAGATGTAAATTATTTTCTTCTTCCAGTTGTTTTGAGTGAGCTCAGCTGCTGCAAGTAAATGTGTGTGTTGGAGTCCGCTCTTCGTTTGGATGTTGAATTTAAAAAGCATGGCATATTTTATGTTCAGTTTATTAAAAAAAAGTCAATTTTTCATGGCTGTGCTCTTTTCTTTTTTTTTTCAAGCACAAAGTTGTGGAGGTAGGTCCTGGTTCAAAGTGCCCGTAGGATGCCCACATTAACTACTCTAAGTTCCTCATTTCCAACAGACTAATTTATCAAGTGAACACTAATGGGCTCCTTGGATGGGGTTCAGGGGGTTGAAAAAAAAATCCATACAGCATGTCTGTTTACTTCACCCTTTTTTAACCTTACGTATTGCTTAAGTGTTCGGGCAGCATGCCGGTAGAAAAAAAATGTGTATTAACAATTTTTGTGCTACAGGCTCACAGAGCAATCTCCAAAGGTTTTTGCAGCACACCTGCATGCCCCAGGTTTGCCCATTTTTCACCTACAGACTGCCCAAATCCACCCTAAGGACAGTTGTGACTAAACGTCATCAGTGAGCAGGGATTGGTCCAAATTCTGTCAGTGGGCACCACATACTTTTATTGAAGCATCTGACTGGCCAGTTTATAACTTGAATAACTTGTTCTACGCAAAAAAAATATGTAAAATATTAGAATTACCAAGAATGTGTTATTAAAAAAGGGAATCAGAGCAAGAATGGTTATTCTGACAAATAGAATGACTGAGTGATAGCTGTTTATTTCTCTATAGAAGTCTGTGGTATTTTGGCTTCTTCCCTTTTGTAATGTGAGGGGTGAGTGGTTCACTCACTCCAGTTTTGAGTTTTATTACTAAATTTAGTTTTTTGAACATCTTTTGTTAGTAATATCAGGAGATGTGTCAAATAAAATTTGGAGGATAACTTTATAAATATATACTTAACAAAACTATATATATATATATATATATATATTGTGTGTGTGTCAAAACGAAAAAGGAACACATTTGAGTCATAAAAGTTAACTTCAAACTCCTGTCTCATACTGTCAATGCTCAGGAGCTTCAGAGATCGTCCACAGGAGGGCGCTCTTCTTTTGAGACTACCGTTTTAAACAAAACTTTATTTAAAACGGAAGTCAGATTTGACGTCACACGTGTTTCAGGGTTTGAAGGTGACAGAAGCAGTCCCGGCTCGCTGTTATTTAGCTGCAGAGGGTCACCGGCGTTGTGCTCGGTTGTGAAACAACACGGAGAGCGAGAATGGATCCCATGAAGGCTCAGCAGCTGGCGGCGGAGCTGGAGGTGGAGATGATGGCTGACATGTACAACCGGTAGGTCTTCATCTCGGTGCATCTTGATGTTGCACTACACGGGGATTCTGATTTAGCAGCGCCTTCATTCATTCCCGACTATGACCATGTTGAAGATGGAACATTTTGATGGAGGATTTAAAGCATTTTGTGAACATAAATTAGCATTCTGTAAACATAAATTAGCATTTTGTGTAAGTTGTGGGAACAACATGCTAATTTGCCTACAAAATGCGAATGCATCCATGTACCTAATGTATCAATTCTGGTTGTGCTTACTGGCCTCTTTTTTTCCTGTGGTAAATGGTGCTCACAAAATGTTTTTATTTGACTTTGGTAAACTATGAAGCTGAACCGCTTGTTGGAGCATTATGGTTACTGTTTTCAGGAACCTCGTAGAGAAATACAAAGTTTTTTGATCGTTTTAAATTGGTTGAATTAGAGATTTGATTTAAAAAAAAAAAAGTTTTTTTTTTTGTTTTTTTTAATCAGAGGGGTCAAAGAGCCATACGTGTCTCTGGAGCCGCAGGTCACGGACCCCTGTGTTAAACTATAGGTTGTGTAGACACACTTCCCTCCCAACAATACGGAGATGGTGAGGCCAGATATTTGTTTCTTGCACTGAAAACATTTGGGTGTATTAAAAAAAATTATGTTATTATTAACATTACTGGTGTAACAAAAATGGCGAGCAATATTGGAGCTATCCAGACGTACATTTTTGAACCAGAAGCCAGCTTGAACGTGGAAAATCCCCAATCAAACATTAGCGGTGCAACAAAAATGAAGAGCAATATTGAAGCTATCCAGCCATACAGTTTTGAGCCAAATTCCAGGGCTCAAAAATGGGAGCTGTAAGCTAGCGGACTGGACGTAAACGGAGAGCGTTCAGTTATGGATGACTGTAAGAGGGGTGGGGTTGCTCTGCATCAACGTTCCCGCCTATATCTAAGTAGTGAATTTTTAATGAACTACTGCTCATGACAGGTGTCTGTGAGTAGGAATGGATTTAGTTGCTTTATATTTAATGAATCATTTTGGTAGCTATGGAATCTCTCTTTTTTTTTTTTTCCCCCTCCAGAATGACCAATGCTTGCCACCGGAAGTGTGTCCCGCCCCACTACAAGGAAGCAGAGCTCACCAAGGGCGAGGCTGTTTGTCTGGACCGCTGTGTGGCCAAATATCTGGACCTTCATGAAAGGCTGGGACGGAAGCTGACAGAGCTCTCTGTCCAAGACGAGGAGATGATGAGGAAAGCAGCTGTGGGTAGCGGGTAAAGCCCCGTGTTAGGACACGGAGCTGTGCTGTTGAAGTTACAAGGACATTCTATCAATTAGAGAAATGTGTCTTAATGATGGGTAACAAACATAAAAAGTGTTGAAGGTTTACTGGGACGTTGCTTCTCCTGCTCTGCTCAAAAAGAGGAGGATGACGAGAATGGCCTCTAGCCTCTGTGAATCTGTTAACCTTCGTCCAGCGCAGCCTCAGAGGGAGTCAGCTCCTGAACACCTCCTGGAATGTAGAAGGTCCGCAGAAGCTCCTTTTTATTTTGCAGCTTCGAAGCAGCAGCTACTGATGTCATTCATGTCAGGTTGAAGCAGTCGGAGTGAATTTAGTCTAGTCTTCATCACCTGTCGAATTCAACTGTTGGGCTTTTGTTTTGAAGGTAAACACAGGCCTCACTTGTGGGACAGATGAGCATCATTGATGTCCGTCAGTCATTCATATGTCGCTACAGACAACATACATTTGAACAGGACTGACAGCTCTCTGGCTTCTATCTACCGATTTAACATTTTTTTTAATCAACTGTTCTGTTCTTTACAGCAAAACATATATTGGTCATCCACACACCTCTGTAAAAACTCCATAGATTTGGCCTTTTCATACTTTGTCTTCTTGTGTCTAAAATGTTATTGTCTGTAATAGAAATGTTTCAAGGTTAAACTTGCTATTTCTGACACCTTGTTCATTGTCTTCACACTATGTTCTAACTAAACCCTTAAAGTAAAACACAAGTCCCTTTCACAAGCCTGTTATTTTGAATATGCTAAAATAACTTCAATTGACGTACTTTTAACAAGTTAAGATGTTTTGTTCTTCTATGGATTCTTTAATACTTATAATTCAACACATATTTAGGAAAAACTATTAAAGTCCCTCTCTGATCATCTGTCAAACTTTTTTAAAGTGTTCCTAGTCGTCTTTTAATTATGATTTTGCCATTTTTACCCAAAATCAAATACCGGCGTAGTCTGCAGAAACTATGTCCTAAAAAAACAATAGTTTCTGCAGAGTGTCGGAAGTTCATCAGAAATTCACCTCTGAGTTGTGGGCGAGACCGTGCAGTGCAGAGAAAACCCGCCCCCCTTTTCCCTCTGTTTGTTTGTTTTTGGTGAAGAAAGCTAATATCTCTTCATAGACTTGCATCCCCCTGCAGTGCATAGGGATTGATTCTCCATCATCATCTCTCCTGTCCTCATGCACACCTGAGCTTCAGCGGGCTGAGGGAACGCGGAGCAGGGAGCTTGTGGCCGCCAAGAGTATTCTCTGCATCACAAATGAGATCTTTTCTTCAACTGCATTTCTTCGCCTGCTCCTGATTCTTAAAGACTTGAGTAAAGAAATATTCAGAAGCTTAATTTTCTCCATAATATGATCTCAATCATGAGAAAAAGCTACAAGAACACGTTAAAAACACCAAATACACGATTGTCATCGTAGTGGATCTTTAATGACTGAAATCTTGATTCAAATCAGTTTCTATAAAATTTGAATTTAAAATGTTTGAGATGGTATTTTTGAAGTAACATGTCAAAAAGAGACTCCACAATCAAGGCTATTGAGATGGATCTATTAATATTTCAAATCATTATTTTTTGTTTCTGAAAGAAATATGAAAATTCAAAATGCATCTTAGGTGTGGTTTGCTGGTGGTTGATCTGTTAACGGCTGATGTGCTGTCCATGGACCAATTCTGTTTGCGTGACTTCATTACATAAGTTGTTTAGTTTAACCATGAATTATCCAATAAAATATATAAATATTTGTTGTCATGGAGCAGAGTGTAAATCTCTCTGTTGTCTGAAATGTGTTTACTGACCCTAAAGCGAGCGTCTGCAACCTGAGCATCTGTGCACCAAGACCATAGTATAATGTGTTTGACTTGGTAAAATACATTGGTAATAATGTTGGTAAAATATTAGTTTAACTCAGAATGAGCGAAAAAAAAAAAAACATAGCTGCCAAGTTCGCCAGAAAAGCTTGCATGTTGCTTAAATACTTGCTAAAAAAATTGCATACAATTTTAAAATGTGTAAAAGGTATGAATACCAATAGTACAAGCATGAATGTCCTAAAATTGCTGAATGTTTTAAAAACAATATTGCATAGGTTTTAAAAGTGCACAAAGAATTTGAAGAATTTAGCACAAAAAAAAAAAAGCAAAAATTGCGTAAAAATGTAAAAATGCATAAAAGGTTTGTATACCAAAAGTACAAGCAAATTACATATCAAAATGTACAAGTCCTAGATGTGCTGAATGTTACCAAGTATATGTTTCAAAAATGCACAAAGTTTTTGAAGGATTTGAAAAATTTCCCTTCATTTTCAATTGTGTAAAATCTTAAGAATCGTAACACATATCAATACCAAAAGTACAAGCAGGAATGTCCCGAACAAGCTGAATGTCTTGATACCAAGAGTGGTGAAATCACTCAAAGTGTAATTGAGATTTTTCGGGCCAAAAAACGTACAGAAAGGAGCAGGAGAATCAAAGCATTCACACAACGCCTGAGTAACAGCTGTCTATTTCTCCATAGAAGTCTATGGGATTATGGCTGGAATTTTAGAGCCAGCGGGTACTTTCTGTTTGGAACACCAGGGGGGAGGAGTCACTCAGTCCAGTTCTCCATATACAGCCAATGGAAGCGACACTCCCTGACCTGAGGCATTGAGCATATGTGTCTGTACCTTTAAGAGACCCAGCCAGCAAGAATGGGAAGTGGAAGAAAAACTTTCGCTTCCTCGTAAAGATTATATTTATACCTGCTAATGTTCAAAGGAAAGAGGAACCAACAACCAGAGGGACCGAAGTGCTCTTCAGCATGGTAAGTGACCGACGCCATTGACATAATATCATGTCTTTGGCACGGACGGCGTTGCCGTAATTCGTTAGTCAGGTGTTGCAAACCAGGTGAGGCTGACAAAGAACTAAACGTTTCAAAAAACCTCATCAAAAAAATCTTGGGTTTGAACTTGATTTCTGAGTAGAACTTGAAAGCTCCCAAACATAACAGCAAAGAACATGTACGAAGATGAAATATCGTGCGAATTATTTCAGTTTTATTATAATACAATCCCAGAGAGAATGATATTCTTCTTTACTTAAAATTAATATTGAATTTGTAACATATTTTTGTAGTTTGTAACCTTCCCAGAACCGTAATAGATATTTTCCTGATGCGGGAAAATGTTTCTTTCCTGCACTACTTCCTTCCGTCCACTAGATGGAGGCAACGGGTCATGAAGACCTCATCGCAGATGATGACCAGTTTGTAGCGCCTCCTAACGGTGGAGTGAATGAATTGCTGAATGTGGGGGAAGAACACAACATACAGGGTCAGGTGAGAACAACTGCTGTTTTTATCCCCCAAAACTTATTTTTTCTTATTTTTTGGGGGATTTGGACTCTGCTTTTGAACTTTGTTATTCTATTTTTTTAAATTATCCTACTTTTTTGGGGGGGGATGGGTTCTCAGATGGAGGAGTTTTTGGGTCCACAGACACAGTACAATGAGGAGGAAGAGGAGAGGAAATACTACAGACGAAAGAGGCTGGGAGTCATTAAGAACGTGGTTGCAGCCAGTTTGGGAGCCATGATGGTTTACAGCGTTTACATGGGTGACTTTCAGATTCAGATCCTTTTATTGTCATTCTCACATGTACAACAAAATTTAAAAGTGTTATTTTATCATCATTCATTAAAAAAGCAACAAAAAATGAATAAAAGGATATACTGCTAGGTAGGACTAAGTATTAGGGCCAATGAGTTGTATATCACTAGAGATGGCACGCTGGCCCGTTACCATAGTCCAAGATACATAAAGAGCGACACTGCATCGAAAAGGGATGTAAACATTGAGACACGGCTCATCAAATGACAGATGAACGTCATTTTAAACTTTTTCTATAAATAAATATGTCATTATAAAGGAAACACAATGCACACTTGATGCATGGTTGTGATTTTTTTTCAAATCCACACACAGACTGCCCTGATGCGGTTGGAACAGGCTGAGAGCTGGTCGGCCTGGTCGATGGGGCCCCGGGGCCGTGGAAGAGGGCACAGTGAGGACTTTATCCACGGCCCCGGAGCGGCAAGGTCCGGGCGGCGCTCACTTTAAAGTATGCAGCGGCGCCACCGAGGGGCAAATGCGCCCGGGGATGCTGCAACGCTGGGCTGGGGGTCCTGTTCTTCGAGTTAATCCCACCCAGCCTCTATCAGAAGGACTCAACACTGGGCAGGCAATTTTCTGTTCATCACATGTCCCTGTCCGCCCGCTGGACAAGATTCAGCGCTGGATCTTCTAACTGGCGCACAGCAGAGCGGGTGTTTAGGAAAATGAGTCGATTACAAAGCATCAGCCAATGAGCGTTTAACAGAGTTGTAAAGTATGTGAGTATATGGGCCTTGTTGCTTTATTTCAGGATGTTTTCTGTCCACTTTGTACTTGTACTGAGAATCAAAAATACAAGCAACTGTTACTCTCTCCTCGACTACATGCTTTGATTGAACATTTGTGCTCTGTACTCCACTACATTTGAATGGAGACTTACATTTACTCAAGTAAATTACTCAAGTAAACGTAATGAGTAAATGAGTAAACAAAGTCCATTTATTCAAGTACTTTACAACTCTGATGTTTAGATCCCGCCCACTTTCACTGATTGACTGACAGATTCATTCTGCGGAAAAAGCTCATTATGAAATAACTAAATCATTCTGGGAAAAACAGCAATGTGGAAAAAAAAAAGATAATAAAAAAAAAAAAAAACAATTTTGAAATTCAGAGTTTCTGAAAAAAGCCAGAAAAATGATAGTAATATTTAACACGATTAAAACATTTATATTTTAAAATGCTGTTATGAAATATTGAGCAGGTTTTAAAGCTGAATGAACTATATTTCATAATATTGAGGCTTATTTAATATATGCAGGCATGTGCAGGTTTTCACAATTTAATGATCTTTTAATTTATTTATGAGATATTTATTGGTTGAGTGTCTGATTGCACAAGATCATATTTATTTATTTAATTATGAACAGTTTAGGGTTCCATAGAAATAAAGCCTAATTTGTTTTTCCATTAAAAGAATGTCTCATCTGTAAACAGATGCCTTTAGGAGATTTTTCATTCTTTTCTTGGATTCTTTGTGCACAGTAATATAACCTTTAAAATGGAGTGCCCAAACTTTCAATCCCCACGATATTCATTGGTGCGGGGCTTTAAGAACATCCAAGAATGGACAGTTTCAGCTGCTGCAGTTTTTGAATTTTAACGTTTTCAGCATTGTTTAAAGTTGTTTGTTCTCCTTGTGTTGGGTTGAATTGGAACGTGCAGACTGATGTCAGTCAGGCTCTTTGATGCCTGCTGTTTGTGTGTGCTGCAGGCCTGCTGCAGATGCAGCTCATCCTTCACTATGACATGACCTACAGAGAAGTGAAGTACAGTAACCTTGGCCTGGAAGACATCGACAGGAAGATGCTGATGGGCATCAATGTTACTCCCATCATTGGCCTCCTGTACACCCCTGTACTCATCAGGTGCAGACTCACAGACATGGGAATGCATCTTTGTCTTTGTTTGATTCCTCTGACATGTTTTTGTTCCGATCGTCTTAGGTTTCTCGGTACCAAATGGATGATGTTCCTGGCCTCTGGGATCTATGCTCTGTTTGTCTCAACCAATTACTGGGAGCGTTACTATACGCTGGTACCTTCAGCTGTGGCCATCGGCGTGGCCATTGTCCCACTCTGGGCATCTTTGGGCAATTACATTACCAGGTGAGACGCACATAGAGGAAGTCAATTAACATTAGCAAAAAGACAAGAAAAATCAAACAAATGTAGAGATTTTTCAATGAATAATAAAAAACCCTAAAATGAAGAAAATATTAGCTTATCCATCATCAATGCATGGAAGTAGTCAAAGAAACATCCCCATCATATAAACGATTATTGAATCAAATATTTGAAATGACTGACATTAGTCATTTACTTTTGAGAGATTTAAAAAAATCAAAAGGCAACTTTAGTATTTTTCTTCTCAGATGGTCAAAGCTACAAACAAAAGTAACTTAACAAACTTAACAAAAGTAACAAAAGTCTTAAGTTTAATTTAAGCCTTCTTGACGTCTTACTTCAACTTTTTTCTGTGACAAAATCTTATCCTGGGATTTATAAACATTGTTTAGAAGTGTTATTAATTTGTCTTGTCATAGAACACTGAAGTTTTTATTATTCATTTTCTTTATTTTTTTTAAGTGAACATGATCAAAGGAATAAACAAAAAAACATAATGAAGCTGATTATTATCGTTACACCATCCTCGTATATATTTAGACCATTTATGTATACACAGATTGTGCTTACAAAATGTGTTCGTCTGCTTGTCTGCTGCAGAAAAGCTGTAATAAATGTTGCCACACTTGTCAAACAAATGTTTCCATTCTTCAAAAAGCCCTTGATTAGGATGAAGAGCTGTGCTGAAATTACACCATCAGGCTGAGATGGTATTGGTTTATCTTTTGGCCTCTCTTTGGTAAATCAGTATTTGATTTTATTTTCATCGGTTCCTTTTTCGACACATTTAATAAAATCTTTGAATGTTTTAGACCACCGCACTGCAAAAATGGACTATTAAGAAATTAAAAAGACTGCTGTTTCAAGAAAAATGTCGTCTTTTCCATTTTGGAAGAAAAATAATCTGATCAAGAAAGTTTTTCAATAGCTAAATAATCTTAGGGAAAACGTGTCTTCGTGACATAGGAATTTTTTCTTAAAATTGTAATTCTTGTTAGGAATTTTTTTATTAACTCATTGGCAGATTTCTTTTAACTTATTTGAAGCAATCTATCAAAGGGGTAAGCATTTTTGGCTTTTTTCTAAGGGGTACGTTTTGTAGTTTACAGCCTCGGATCAGCATCAGCGCATCCATCATTTAGATTATTTAAACAGTTCAAATGCCCATTATTTAAGGAAAGAAATAAAATGTGTGCACCTCGATTTGCTAGAAATATTGTTTATTTTCAAAACTAAAGATCGTCCAGAGTTCTGAACTTCATATTTTCATAAAGTTTGCAACTTTTAGTCTTCACATTTACTGTTTAAAGAATAAACTTCAACCCAGGAGAATCCACCAGTCCTCTTCTGTGTTTTTTAAGTTATTTTGACAATCATCATTACTCATTTTTTTATTTTGGGTACCAGCAATTACCAGCAGCAAAAAAAAAAAACCAAAACAAATAAAAAATATATTAATCAAACGGCAGCCAAATGTGACCCAGGTGGTTCTCCAGGTTTAAGCATCTTACAATGCTTTTAATGGTTGAGCCACCATAGCATTCCAAAACTTGTAGTATTTTTTTTATCAGGTTCACATTACTATTTTATAAAGGAACAATAAGGGAAAACCCATTCACTATATAAGAGAACTGGACAGAGTGACTCGTCCCCCTGGTGTTCCAAACAGGAAGTACCCGCCGGCTTCAAGAAGCTAAAATCCCATGGACTTCCACAGAGAAATAAAGAGCTAATACTCAGTCATTGCATTTGTCAGAACAACCATTCTTGCTTTTCTACATTTTTTTTACATTTTCTTTCTGATCCGAATTTTTTTTTTCATGATATGTTTCTCTGTAGTGCAAGTTATCCGAGTAATAAACTGGCCAGTTAGATGCCTCAATAAAAGTATGTGGCTTTGCATCAAGCGTTCAAAACGTTTGTCAGATTCTCTTGAGCCTGCTTTCAAGTGGTAGGGGTTTCAACAAGCTCACTCCCAATTGGTGAGAGTGGTTACCATGGAAACATTAACTCAGACCAACTCGGGCCAATCAGGGCTTAATGAAATCATCTGGCTCCAACATGGCGACATCTGTATCTTGAAAAAGATGGCGACTAAATTAAGATAATTTTGTTGGATCCGGAAGTAAGCCATTTTCTAAAGGTGATGCAACACTCAATCAGTCCAGTTCTTTTATACAGTCAATAGCAGCCTCTGGCTTGCTCTTCTGAAAAGACAATTCATGGGTAAAAGGTAAGTTCTAGGAGATGTTAAGTTGATACCAACTTGAAGCACAACTTTTTTTTAAAATAAAAAGTATATACAGTGTGTTTCTCACATGATCTCTGGTGCAGGATGGCACAGCAGTACTACGAGTACGTCAACTACAAGGAGGAGCATGTGCAGGAGCAGAAAAAGCTTCCAAAGGGGGCGTGTCACAGCTATATCATCATCTTCCAGTCCGTCTTCTACCTCATCTTCAATGTGAGCCCAACGATTTTGTCTTCACTTGATCTATTTAGTTCTTCTCATTCTTTTTTTTAATTAGTAACGAAAAAAAAAAAGAGAGATTTTGTTAACAAAGTTTGTTTTTTTTCTTTCTACGTCAGCTGAGTTTAGTCTTCGCTGAGCTTCCCATGCGCCTCGTCCTCAACAGCCACCTGCACGAGAACAAGCACATCCTTGCTAACGTGAAAATTTGTGGTAAAAATGCCTAACCTCGTCCTTCTCCCTTTGTTTTTCCAATGTCCCTGCAGCAAGATCTGTTTGATAAACCAACAGTTATAAGGGTTAAAAGTCAATGAAAACTAGACAGATGTTAATGCTGTGGTCAGCATCAGGGGTCACTTTTGCACGTTGTCTGCACTAAAGTAGAAATGAAAGTGAGGTCATGTATGAACTTCAAAATCAAATTGATAAGAACCACTAGGAAAAGGTTCTATATGTCTGTGTCCAGTACTAAACTCTGAAACAGGTTAAGCATTGGACTCAAACAATGTTCATTCATTCATAAATTCAAGAAAATGTACAAAGAACCTTCTGTTTAACAATATAGAGACGAGAGGACTTGAAGGTTATTTATTTAATTATTTTATTCCTTTAGAATTAACACTTGAAATAAACCAGTCAAATCAAAATCAAATTTTAAATTCTCTACCACAGTGATCTCCAACCTCTTTCAGGTCATGAACCGGTTTAATGTCAGACATTTTCACAAACCGGTTTGTGTGAGGTTTAAGTGGACCTCTGATTTTTTTTTTAAAGCTTCCAGTGTCTCTTAGCTTTTGAGGGTAAAGGTTATCTTCATCCTGTGTAAAATAATCTGCAGCTGCTTTAAACTTTTTTTGGATACTCGATTTTGTGTCGGAGCCATATAAATGTGATATAGAGTTTCCCTTAATCCATAACTGTCTAGGTGGAAACTAAAAGGTTGGATTCAAACTTCAGCCTCATTTGACTTTTAAGATGCAGCAAATGAATAAAAAAAAAAAAAAAAGAAAGCTAACTAAAACTGGTATTTTTTAAATAATCATATAAATCTGAATCCACCAACTTTTTTAGCTGCATCTTCATAACATTAGACAGTCAGTTGCTGCATGGTTGTTCACTTTTCATCACTTCCCTTCAGGGGTGCCACAGTGTAGTAGCTGTCACTGATTTGTACAGGTGGTTTGGCAGAAAGTTTTACGCCGGATGCCTTTCCTGACACAACCCTATATTTTCTACGGGCTGCGGACCAGCACAAGGAGATCCTGGCACGACCCCCTCTGTAGCTACAGCGTTAGGCAGAAGTGTAAAGAGTCTTGTCCAATGACCCACACTGGATGAAGCTCTGACATCTCTTGTGATCAACTCCTTTCTTTATTTTCTTGCTTTGACAATCAGGTGCAGAGATCAAGGGAATGATCCCGGGGTTCAACACCACCGTGCTGACCAACCTTCCTCGCTCCATGCTGCTCATCCAGGTGGAAAGTGTCCTCATGGGCTTTGCCTTCCTTGCCATGATCATTGTAAGATTCAGCAAACAGCATTCATCCATGATTCTTTCATCCCCAACATCAATGGATCTGTGAGACATTTCTCTGAAAAATCCAACAACGGTTGGATTATCCATTTACTTCATCAGTTTCTTTATCAGTGTCAACATCAGAGTATCTGACTGAATGCTCACATTTACCTGCCTTTCTAAAATGCAAAAAGGTTTACTGTGGTTTACCTGTGTTCGTAACTAAACTTGAAAAGTGTCCCAAAGTAGTCCAGTACTTTCCAGCACCCGTCTTTGCCCTGGGCACCCTGGTGCTGACATTAGAGGAACAAAGGACTAACACTGCCATTCATCTCATAATTTGTAGCCGATTATATGATTCATAGTCAATATTGGTTCATTTTGAACGCTCCAATTCGATCTAATTCACTGACCATAAATCAATCCAGGACATCTTTAGCCCAAACTTCAACTCTGTGACTCAGAGGTTGGAAAGCACTGCCCTAGAGGAACAGTATTTTTGAAGTACAGTATAAATATCTGATTATTAGTTACGTACCGGTTGATATCTAATGTAAAGTAAATGGTGTGGTTGCGTCGGGGTGGGATTATATAAGTTTGCTTCCTCCCACTCCCTTTCAAACGGCCCTTTTAAATGGCGTATACTTGTATAGTTCTTTTCTACCTTCATTGAAGGCCCAAAGTGCTTTACAGTCACGGTCCCATTCACCCATTCACACACACTGATGGAGGCTCCGCTGCCAACCTTCCAACCTGGCACCAACCTTCCATCAGAGGCAATAAGGGGTTTGGTGTCATGCCCAAGGACACTTCGACATATGGGCGGGCATTGAACCCACAATCTTCCGATCAGAGACCGACCGCCCTTTCCACTGCACCACGGCCGCCCCACCAAGGCCCAAAAGGATGGTATCTGTATTGTGATGCAAAAAAAGGCCAAAAAAAATTCTAATTTAATTGTAGCTGCAGCTAGAATGGAAGATGCAGACATATCAATAAAAAAATGTGGGTGAGAATGCACCTCACAAATATGAAGTCCTACTCATCAAGTTGTACTCCAGTCTACTCTAATCTCCCATGACTCGAATGATAGATTTGATTTTCTTTCAGCTCAAAAGGGGCTTTAAATGAAGTTTAACTCTTTTTTTTTTTTTTTAATCGATTCCAAATCCTGTTTTCATTCCAATATTATTTTTATTTGAACGTAAAGATAAACTCAGAATTCACTAAGTTGGTTTCTTTGTGCTGCCGCCAACAGTTCCTCGTGCTGTGTGGCCCTGCCTATCGCCCAACGGAGGAGATTGACCTTCGCAGCATTGGCTGGGGAAACATCTTTCAGCTGCCCTTTAAACACCTGAGAGACTACCGCCTGCGGCTGCTCTGCCCCTTTTTTATCTTCAGTGGATTAGAAGTGCTGTTCGCCATCACAGGATTCTCCCTGGTACTGCACCCATACACATACTGTTCCCAGTTATTTGGTAAATCATTTGGCTACCATTCTTACAAAATGTGTGAGAATGGTCTCTGAAACAGTAGAAAAGAAAAATTGCAAATAAATGGTAAACTTGCATTCCTCACATACTGACCTCTTGTCCTCTGCAGTCATACGGTGTCTGCATTCTGGGCCTGAAAAAACTGTGGCTCCTCATAGTAGTCTACGGCCTCTCCAGCTCCGTGTTCTCCTCCCTTTCTCTTTTCCTGCTGCGCCTCCCTCGTTGGCTGTGTCTGCTTGGGGGTGCTGCAGTGCATCTAGTGCTAATTATTGCCCTCCTGGCATTTTCTACCAAACCTGACAGACCAGAGTATTTGGTCCCCCTGCTGGTGATTTCTGTGCTGTGGGGACTCGGCACTGCCCTGAACAAGACAGGAGTAAGCAGTGAGTATCATCTGATGTCCAGACGTATACAGCAGTGTCTGTGAAAGTGTTAAATAAATAACAAGAATGCATTCCAAAATGTTTATTTCAATTAGTTTTTCTAGCCAAATTAGAAAGAGTGAGTGATGTTAATATGCTTTCAACTTTTTCAAATAGTGACAGTGCGCATCATAATCCAGTGCGCTTTATGTATGTATTCTGGTTTTACTTACTGACTTCAAACCAATTTTCTGTGGCACACGGTGCTCAAAAATCTTTCAAAATGTTTTAGTACGACTTTGGTAAACTACAAAGCAGCACCGCTTGATGGATTGTTGGACCATTACCACTACTGTTGTCAGGAGCTTCCAGGAGTGATGCATACTTTGACCGTTGTATACTTTCAACGTAATATATTGAAAAAATGAGTGTGTTGTGTTACAACTGAACTGAAATGTAGTGAGCTACTGTGAATGAGTTGAATGAAGTTTAACTTATCTGTTGTGTTGCTCTCTCTGTAAAAGAGCTGCCCAGGTATAACAACACAGCTCCTGAGAAAATATACAAAACTTCCTATCAATTCCTCTGATCAGTCCCTGGCTGCCTATTGACCCGTCTAGGCATTCTGGGTAGTGTAGTGATTATACCGTTTAGACTGCTCAATGAACCCCTATAATCCGATGAACCCTACTTATGAAAATAGATGGTTTATTCTGTTTATTGATGGTGCACTTCATAATCTGGTGTGCTTTCAGGTCCAAAAACTATGGTACTTGATTTGCTTGATTGATTTGGCTTTGGTTTTCAGTCTTTCAGCCTTTCCCGACACAACCCTTAGCATGATACAGAAACACAAAAGCACCAAATTGTGCCCTCTTGTGGTTGTGTTTGCTATAATTTCTATTATTTTTGTAGAACCAAGCTAAAACAGAATCATCAAGGCTTTAAATGGAGCAAAGAAGCAGCATAAAGTCAAATCTCACAAATTTACAATTTATTCTGCTTACTCAAATCCAAATGAATCTGAATTTTCCCAGCTAAAAAATATTCAGGTGTTAAACAGTTGGGTTGTGTCCAACTTCCCTCTCTACTTAGTTCACAATATATAGGGTGTTCGCCATTTTGTTGGGATTTCTGAATCTACAATTCCAAAGAACAGTGTGCCATCATGCATTGTGTTTAAGCATTTTGTCATGTGAAAAATTGTATTTACATTTGTTTTTCTATAAATCAGTCACATTTTATTATTGTACACAGTGAATTCATACATATGTTTTGTAAAATGGTTATATACATTAGGTTTTTACTTTGAGAAATCTGTGACACAAAATTTGCAGTTTCAAAAAAAGTAGTAAGCATAGGGTCAGAATTTCATTGAAACCTTGGCCACTAGATAGTCCTGCACAATAGTCTTTTAGAATTTGGGGAGTTGTGAATTTGGAATCCCTCCAGACAAGGTGAATGAGGTGACTGTGACAGCAAAAGGAAAAAGAACAGCCACCCAACTCACCAATATCAAAGAGGACAGAAAGGGCTGTCAAACACAAATTGATATGAAAAATGTGAAGAAACGTAAGCTAGTTATTCCATAAATGGTGCATACTTGTATAGCGCTTTTCTACCGTCCTTGAAGGCCCAAAGTGCTTTACAGTCACAGTCCCATTCATCCATGCACACACATTCACACACTGATGGCGGCTCCGCTGCCGAACACTGGCGCCAACCTTCTACCAGAGGCAATGTGGTGTTCAGTGTCTTGCCCAAGGACACTTTGGCACATGGGTGGGCAGGGCAGGAATCAAACCTGCAATCTTCCGATCAGAGGCCGACTGCCCTACTGCTTCACCACGGCCTCCCAATAATAAACAGGCACAAGGAAATACTTTAGCAAATTTCTGTTTTCAATAGTTAGATTATAAATGTGTGCTGTATTTGCAAACATGCTCATCATGTGCCTCATTGCTCAGTTTTCGATCTGTTATTGGCTAAAAAAGGACAAGAGTGAGTGGTAAATTTGCTCAGCATTTATTATATTTTAGTTGTTTAATGTGTCAGATTGGCTTCAATAATTCTGCAACATGAATACAAACCCAAACCAATGTTCAAGTTTATAAGCTTTAAGTTGAAGCTGGCCACCAAAGACCTGTTTAGAATTGCCCTTTCCTCACTCCTCTTAAATGCATGTTGTTGTTGTTTTAACAATCTTAAATCTTCTAAGACATTCTTACTTTAGTTTTTTTCATACTGGGGTACATTTTTCGTATCTTGTTTTTTGCATGATGTCATTTCTGTGTGCGGCAGCTCTTCTTGGTATGTTGTATGCTGAGGAAAAAGAGCGTCTGGACTTCATCTACACCATCTATCACTGGTGGCAAGCCATTGCCATCTTCATCGTCTACCTTTGGTCTAACCTGCCTATGAGGGTAAATGACCGTTTCGGGAGAAATATTAAACAAACTTTATTTAAACTATAGTTATAATCTTTTTCTGTCCATTTATCTTGTCCTACCTCTGCAGGCCAAACTCTCCATCCTCCTGGCCACATTACTGCTGTCCTGCTACTGCTACTGCGTGATGGAGCGTCGTGTGGCCAAGAAAGTTCAGCACAGACTGCCTCGCATTCCTCGGCCACGACACAAAGTAAGGAGCCACAACTTTAAAGAAAACAGTTTGATATATCTATTTACCATGAGTATGTTTGTGCAGAGCTAAAATACTTTTGCATCGTCACACATAATGATTTATTCCTGATCATTCTTTGCCATGATGGATTTGGAAAAGTTTTGTTTATAATTTCAGAATTGGGTTTTCTGTGCCATTAAGAGTAGAAGCAGATGAGTCTCTTCTCTCAGGACAGCTGGACCTCTCTTTGCTGTAGTATCTGGAGCTGTTCCTCAGACTCCTGCAGATTTGAGGCATCTTCATATTGTTCAACTACATCAGTCACATAGTACATCATTTTTGTAGCATATGTCGCAGTTCAATATTTGGCAGTTTGTCTAAAATTTAAAACCAGGTAAATGTAATAAATAAAAAAGGAACTTCCTTTTAGCTTGATAAAAGCTTCTGACCTTCCTCACTCCCTCTGAGCCTTTAAGCAGCGCAGATGACGTTGAGGGTTTGTACATAGAGCCCAAAAACACTCTTAAAAATGTGCTTATCTATGCGAGAATGCAGGAATTTTAAACACGGAATCCAAAATGCGCAGTTACATAGACTTTCCATAGGAAGTGGCTGCTCGAATGCGCGTCGCCAAAGGTGGTGTGAATGTAGCTTAAGGTCATTGTCTGTATATAGAAGTGGACAGAGCAGGTGTGATAAAACTGTCATAGCTCTGTAACTAGTGTGACAAACACTGTTATAATTTAATTATTGTAAATATTGAAAAAAAAGGTATGTGTCACAATTGAATGGTTAAATGGCCACAAAACCATAAATCAAGTGTATTTTTCTAAATGGTGAGGTGAAATCTAGTGGTTCTTGCCGGATTCTGGTCTGTAAAAAAAAAAACTGTACTAAATGGTTCTGTTAGCCTTAAGGGTTGCAGACCCCAATGTAGCCACAATGTAGCCAACAAAAAGGAAGTAACGTTTGGGAACCGATTGGTTAGCTGTTACAGATTGGGTCGTCAGACCCATTTACTGTATATAGAAAACTGGACCTAGCAGGTGTGACGTCACCCATGGAAAATGCCTTTACTCTGGCTCCAGCGAAATGAAGCCAATTCAGTCACCACTTTTCTGCAATATGGGTGTTGCCATTTGGAGCCAATTACAGTGATTGGTCCGAGTCGGTCTGAGTCAACGTTTCTATGGTAGCTACTGTTGCCAATCATGAGCTTGTTCGAAGTCCACACCCCTTCCACTGGGGGTCACTCTGGTCAGTTCTCAAATAAAGTCATTGCTTGAGATGCAGCCACTCCTGTCTATGGCCTTCCATGGGCCAGGACAACCCAAAAACTGCAGCACCCTTATGGGTCATCCCCTGTACAGGTGCATGTGACTGAGGCTTAAACTATTGTATTGGCCATAATCAGACTCAGAAATGTGAAGATGGTAATCACCTGAACACTGTGCCTCCATCTAAAGTGGGGGAGAAAGTTTCTACTGTTCCTGAAATCTACAGCCAGCTCCTTTTCCCTGTTATAAATGGATAGGCTGTTATCTCTGTCTGCATCAGTTTTTTCTGATGTTGTACATCCTTTAATGCAATGATTTGGCATTAGAAGAGGTTATTGTTCCCATGGCCATGTCATCTACAAAAGTAATGACAGAACAGTCTGGGTCAGTACAGCAGTGGAGCAGCTCATGGTGAGAGGAACAGGTGAAATGCAGCGATTGTGGATCTTCTCACTTTGTATTTTTAGAGCTTCTCAGAGTTTTTTGCTTGTTCTTCTCAAACATTGAGTTATTTTGCAGTTACAATTTTTTTTAATGTCAAGAAAAATGTTTGAAAACTTGGCTTCTTTTTTAATTTCAAATCCAATAAAATCTGGAAAAAAAGCTGAAAATCCATAGCTATATATGTCCCGGTGGCTTATGTTTTATAGACATCCTTTGGTTTGGACATTGTCTTCTTTACTGACAAATTGTGGCACAAAGAGAAATTCAATAAGAACGCTCCTCTTCATCTCTGCTCCTGCTCAATGTCTTAGTATCTGTTCAGTTTGGGATTTGACAACATTATAACTCTCCCAAAGAACACTGACTCTACAATACTTGCTGTGTGTTACAGCAAGCCAGATCATTTTCATCTAATGCACTAATTTAGTCACTCTTTGCCAAGGAAGTGCGTTTGTGTCTTTAAAGACTGCTGTGAATTTAACAGAAGCCAGAGAAAGATATTGCATATACCTATATACTGCTTTTGTTAACTTTCATTAAATCAAATCAAACTTTATTTCTATAGCACTTTTTCTATGAAGCATAACGCAAAGTGCTTAAGACCCAGATTGCACTCCAGTCACAAGTCTCATGCACATACACATTCACACACTGATGGTAGCAGAGCCACTATTTAAGGTGCAAATTCTCAATTCAATTTAAAAATGAATCCACATATTTAAACTGAAGGAGCAGCGATGATGGGAAAAAGAAAACCATTAAGAGTATAAATGTGCATGCTATCATGTTGATTATGCACACATGTTCAAAAGCAATGATTCCCTACTGTATGAATCATGTTTTGTTTTGTGTCTAAGAGTAGAAATATTGTCTTCTCTCTGGAATACGTTCAGTTCTGACACTGCTCTGGCACTAGTTTTTCTTTCTGTGTGGGAGGATGGAAAGAAATTTGTTTTGTGACTTGATTGAGGTTTGGTTTTTCTTTAGCCATAAACAAAAAAGGTTTTTCTATTTTTCATAACTGTAAGCTAAAATAACACAAGACATGCTGAAAGACCCACTCTGATCATCTTTTATTCTACTGTAAAAGTGTTCTCAGTGTTGTTTTTCAATTCTGATTATGCTTTTTTAACACAAATTTAAAAACTTGTGTTTTTTTTGTAGAACATAGTTTCTGCAGAGCCACTGAGTGGTGGGCAGGACTCTGTATAGTCTCTCCCGCTAGCTTATATTACCTCACACCTCATTGTAACGCTAGCAGTGTAACAAAAATGGCGAGAAATATTGGTGCTATCCAGCTGCAACTGGATGCATCAGAATGGAGAAAATATGCTGTTTTTCTTTTTTCTTGTCTGCTCCAGATTCACAACGATTTAGGAGTAGTAATACTCTGCACGGTGGTGCAGTGGTTAGCGCTCTTGCCTCACAGCAAGAAGCTTCCTGGTTCAAGTCCTGGCTGGGGGGCTTGAAACAGTGTCACCAATGGGGGACCTTTCTGTGTGGAGTTTGCATGTTCTCCCCGTGCATGTGTGGGTTTTCTCCGGGTACTCCGGCTTCCTCCCACCGTCCAAAAACATGCTTCATAGGTTAATTGGTTACTCTAAATTGTCCCTAGGTGTGAATGTGAGTGTGTATGGGTGTGTGTGATTGTGGCCCCTGCGGCAGACTGGCGACCAGTCCAGGGGTGTACCCTGCCTTTGCCCATGAGTAGCCGGGTTAGGCTCCGGCAACCCTGTGACCCCGAAAGGGACAACATGGTATAAAAAATGAATGAATACTCAGAAATGAGGTTTTAATCTTTTTCTTTTATATATGAACTCCATTGTAAGAAAAATGTAACAAAGACATGTTAAAAACACCAAAAGCCCCATTTTATTGGAATGGGTCTTTAACTTTCTTTAGAGGGCAGAGGAATTTAAGTATTTATAAAAATTCTTTGTTCCTGTTTCTATTATTTGTACATGTGAACACAAGTTGCAGCTTTAAGATCCAATGCACTTTTTGACTGAAATGGTATGTTTGGAGTATTGCCATTGGAAATCGTAAGCTTGTCTTTCTCACTCTGATATGATGGATTGGTTTTTCTCTTCTCCTTACACTCTTGATTCATTCAGAAAATAAGTTTTTAAGCCTGACCTCTTTAACTGTAGTCCATTTTTCCTCATCCTCACAAACTTCTTCACCTCCTCTCCTCCTGCTTGGTCTTCATTTTGCCTTGTTTATGTTCTCCCATCCCGTAGAATGACAGAAGTGAAGCATCACTGCTGTCCCACTGTGAAGGAGTAACTATTGCTACCTCAAACTGATTTCTGTTTGGTACAAATAGATTAAACATTGAAGGGCTGTCTATATGCATGATATGTATAAACTAATGTAGATTGACTGCCACAGTTTCACTCTATTACTGAGATTGAAAATGAAATCAGGTGTGAACAGATCCCCGGGGGGGGGAATGACTTCAGAAAGAGTTAATGACATCTGAGACAAGATCAGAAATAGAGATGCTTTCTTTAATAGATAGTCTCTATTTTCCCACAATGGTCCATCCTTGAACTGCTTGGTAAATTAGCAAAAACCTTCACCAGTTTTACTTCAAATTAAGTCTGTTTTCTCCTGAGCCTTGTTGCAATCAATTCGTTTTAGAATGACTAATATACAGAGGAAAACGTTCACTGCTAAAGATATTGTCATGGTTCTCATGTGGTTACTGCTTAGTGAACTACAGATTAATAGACCTCCAGAGTTTAAAAAAAACAGACTCATCCCTTTAAGAGAATTCTGCTTGTTCTTTTTATGAACGTGTTTTATAGTTTTTAAAATATTCAGCGAAATAAAACATTTTCAGCCTCAGGAATGAATGCGAAAGTGTTCAACTCCTTCAAAACTATGTTCCCTTTTTAAAGCTTTAAACTTTTGCATACTTTCAGCAATAGAAACCAGTCAACTTTTAAGATGTTCAACAAGGACTGGGCTTTCAGATGGACGCAGCTTTTTAAAAACTCTTATGGTTATTACAGTTCAATTTGAATTCAATTTGAGATAATTTTTGGATTGATAATGGAAGTCAATGTTCAGGCACTAGAGTGATGACATCATCGCTTAGCGTGAAAGGAAGTGACTTTAAAGACAATTTTTTTTCTGAAAAACTGCCATAATTCCAACCAAGTTTGTCACATTTGTCCTTTTCTCAGCAGAACATAGAAATGTGCCTCTAGTTTCATAAAGTCCCAATCTTAAAATAGTGGGTCAAACACTTCCTCCTAGAGCCCTAAATCTGAGACACATGTACACATGTCATATACATATCTGGACATTTTTTTTAATCAGGTGACTGTTTCACTTCCCAAATTCTGTAACTTGCAATGCTGGGAACATACTTGAACTTACAGACATGAAACCAGCACACATTTTAGCCCAAATAGGTGGGATTCTTACAAAGGTTAAATCATTTTGATAAGTAAAGTAGGTCTGAAGATAGAATCATTTGTTTAAAGTGAGTGATAATTGCCACCGAGTCATAGGTTTGTATGGGATTCTCAGCTCACAAGGGGAAGACCTTATTCTTCACACTTCTGATCAATTTAAGATTATGACTTAATGCTAATGACCAGATTCCTCTTTGTCTGAGTTTTGCCAGACAAAAATGATTATGATTGTACTTGTGGTTTAGAACATGCAAATGTTTGAGGCAAACTGGGTGAAGATTTGTCTGCAGTTTGTGTATTGTGTTTAAAGCGCAGCTGCTCACATAGAACAGCTACTCATAGATCAGCATCTTCCGCCTCATGGAGACACTGGTGACACATTGGCGGATCCTCACTCATTCTTACTTACAATGGAACATTCACTCAGCACAAACTTTTTAATGCAATTATTTTGCATTTCTTTCATCTTTTTAGACTTGATTACATTTTAGGACCATTTACATTTTCCTTTCCACCTATCGCTTCTCTTCCACACACTTTTTAATAAAATGATTAAAATGACCTGTTAAATATCTTTATTTTAGTTCATGTGCCTTGGAGGTTTTAACATGATTTATAGTTCTTTTAAGTGTTCTTTGTTTAACATTTTTGCTCAAGGGCACTTCGCATCCTTTTTAAGGTGATTTTATTATAAGTTAGTCTGCTTCTGCAGCATTTTCAGCAAATCCCTTCAGCAGTTAAAGCAAACAGCTTCACTCACATTCAGCCTAAAGCAACAACGCTTGCATTATTGTAGCTAATGCACATTTTCTAGTTTAATTTGTTGCTGTGTGATTGTTGGTTTTTGAACTCTTCTTGTACTTTTGTTAGTTGAGTTCTCATGTTACTTTTTGCTGTTGTTTCCAGTTTATTTTGATTGTCTGCTTAAAGCGTCTTGTGGCCTTTTTTATTCAGATCATTTTTACTTCTTTGTGAATCCTTTTTTAAAAATTTTAAGTAGCTTTTTTAAACAATACTAATTCTGTTCTTGCATATTTATTCTCTTACTTTTTTTGTTCACAGGTAAAAGGCTACCGTTATCTGGAAGAGGACAACTCAGATGAGTCTGATTCAGAGAAAAGCGTGGAAGAAGAGAATGACGAAAACCTCGAAGAAGAGATGCCGTTAGCAGACGGGGAGGAAGAGGAACAGGATGGTGGGTCAGAGGGAGCTGACTCACCCAGAGTCTGGAGGAGAGGAGCCAGGGGTCAACAGCACAGATGGGAAGATGACCATCTCCAGGGGGCAGAGAAAGAGGAGAAACAAGTAGTAGAATAAAGGAGGACGTGGCGGGAAGACGAGTCTGAGAACTGCAGGGTACCATTGATTTGAATGTTTTTCCTTTTTTTTTTTTACATAATAAAAAACACTTGGCCTTATTCTTTACCCATAAAACAAACAAAAAAAAAGATTACATTCATAGGAAGAATTGCCTTAGCAACAATATAAACATTTGTAAATATGATATTCCACTGCACAGTTACAGAAGAATTTAAAATGCTAAACTCAGTCAGGATTTAACAAAACCTGGAAAATGGAAGCCAGTGTAAGAATCCTAAAATAAGGGAAAGTTGATCATGTTTCTGCACTTTAGTTAAAAGACATGCAGCTACATTTTGTACCAGCTGGAGTCGAGCAATGGCTGAAGCGCTAACCTCCACAAATAAGGAAGTGCAATAATCCAGCCGGGGGGAAACAAAGGCGTAGATCACTTTCTGAAATGCTTCAAAGAAAGGACCTTGATTCACTTTCACCAGCAGCTTTGGGTCAAAAAAGCTCAATTTTAAAACCATTGACTGCATAAGAGAACTGGACTGTGCGAGTGTGACGTCACCCAAAGAAAATTGCTGTTTTCCGGCTCTGACTAAATGAAGTCAATACAGCCCCCAGTGTGGATGCTGCCATGTAAGAGCCAGATGACGTCATTGTTTCTATGGTAACCACTCTCGCCAGTCAGGAGTGAGCTTGTTTGAAGGCCACACCCCTACACTTGATAATAGGGTCTTGAGAATCTTGATCAATCAAATGTTTTGAATGTTCGATATGAGACCACTTGCTTTTATCGAGACATTGGTCAGTTTCTAACTTGAATAATATGCACGCCAGAAAAAGTATGAGAAAAATAAGGGAAAATCAGAGCAAATAGTTATTATGACAAATAGATTGACTGAGTTATAACTGTCTGCTTATCAATAGGAGTCTATGGGATTTTGGCTTCTTGGAGCCAGCAGGGCACTACCTGTTTGGAACGCAAGGGGGGGAGGAGTCACTCAGTCCAGTTCTCTTATATTGTCAGTGTTTACAACAGATTTTTTTTTGTTCCTCAAATTTAAATTCAGTCCACCTTCACCTCTAAATTAGTTACATGAGGTTCTATACTTTTGTTCAAAAAACTTAGATTAGCGGTGAGGGGCGCAGAGCTGCCGCCAAATAACTATCACTTCTGTTTTATTGTCATTGAGGTGTAAGAAATGTAAATAAATAAATGACTTTCTGTCCAAAAGACATTTAAGGAGTGTTTTGGCAGATGGCCTCTTCTTTATAAAGTGCATTAACTCGTGACATTAATGATGTAGGGCCTCTGGGGAATCTGAAAGAGGATCTACCTTTGTTCTCACTTAAAGTTTCACAACAAATCCTTGAGGCTTGAGGAATCAAATTGTACTTTTTTCCTACTGTGTGGGTGTTTGTGTGTAGAAATTCTTTAACTTTGAAGCCATAGGTAACCATCCAAAGGGTCAAACCACATGTATAAGATATGTGAAATATGAAAGACAAATATTTCAATATAAAAATATAAATATCTATCCATCCTTTTTTTTAACCTGCTATAACACTTTCAGGGGTCAAAGGGTTGGTGGAGCCTATCCTAGTTACTGTTGGGAGAAGGTGGGGTACACTCTAGACAGGTTGCCACACCACCACACACACACTCATACACACTTGGGGGCAAGTTAGAATCACCAATGAACCTTTGCAGCATGTTTTTGGACTGTGGGAGGAAGCCAGAATGCTTGGAGTACCGATTGCAAAACAAAGCCAATTCAAACCCATACAAAGACGAATTGAGAATTGGATAATTAGTTTGTCGATTCAATTTAAACCTAATGGAGCATTTATTTACATTTACATTTTTTATGAATTTATGCTATGTTTAAGCTTGTTGAAAGTTTATTTTTCTCTTCAACTTCTCTTTTTTTATCTAACAGTCGGTAATTTTGGCTAAACCAAATTTGTTTGACCTAAATCAGTTTTGAAATACATTCATAACTGCATTTAGTGATGACAGTAAAAAAGATGCCTGGCTAACCAGGCTGTTAAAAATGTTAACGTTAGCAAATCTGGCCCTCCTTTAAAAAATTTTGGACATCCCTGATCTACAGCATTTTCACTTTTTTTGGACTCTATCACACATGTAAACGCTTTGCCACATGTATGTAAAGGGCTTTGTCACATTGATCTATGCGCCTCCACCACCAAAACATGAAACAAGACTCACAGGCAGATGGGATGTCACAGTTGAATGACAGTTCACTAAAGAACTAGGTCTTCACTGTAGCACCATCTATTGTCTAACCACCATATGATCCTTTTCACATGTCTAAACTGAAGTAGATCTCTGCTTCACTGACAAAAAGCCTTTTTTTAAAGTAAAAATTAAGTAAAAAAGCTGTCACCTGCAGAAGTTCTGCAGCCACTCTGCTGTTGTTGGACATGTGTTTGTATTTGGAATGAAATGAACTTTGTGATCTGCTATGAAAACCGCTTACTTCTGAACACCAGTAAAGAAAAAGGAGTTGGTTCTAAATTTCAAAAACACCGTCCACCACACAAACCAACGAGCATCCATGCAGGGCTCAGTCACTGAGACTGTGAACCCCTTCAAACACCTTAGTGTTCAAAAAACGGACATTACTGACCACACAGATGCCCTGTACAGAAAGGTGTCCATCTGCTGAGGAGATTGATGTCCTTTGGATAATTCCTTCCACCACCTTCACCATGCAGCGCTTTAGAACTACTGGTACACACACCCACTATAGGTAAGACCACCACCAGCATTCATTCCTCCCCACAGCTACTGGACTGTACAACACTGCAGTGTTGTAAATCACAGTATAGTCTCTTTACATTATGGAATCTCTACCAGTGTAACATTTTTATCATATTTTAGAACCAGTGCAATTTTACAAATTCTAAAATCCCAAAATACATAATTTTTCCTGATTTTCAACTGTTTTGTAGTCTTTAATTTTGACAATTATTTTTTATCCCTGGAAAAGTGTACCTACTGTTTTTGCTCCTCTGACAGATGATTATTTTACTGATGAATTTATAAAATCCTATCTTATCTCTTACCTTTTTAAAGGCATAAATACACCTAATAGAAGGTGGAAGGTCAAATAATAGAATGTGTGATATCATGACCAAAAAGGAGGTTTTGTATAAGCTCTTTTTCATCCTTTACCTGTTCTTTCAATAAAAAAAGGTAAACTCAATTGAGCTAGTTTCAGTTTTCAAAGATTATCACTGCAAAGAGAAGTAGCTTAAAAATAGGAAAAGAACAAAAATTTTAGGAAGAAAATCACTAGAAAGTAGTAGCATTTTCTGTCCATGCAGCAAGTCATTTTTACTTGACAAAAATCTGATAAGATTGTACAATCTACAATCTCGATATGACTACTTTAGATTAAATGTTATACAACCTGATCACTTTTTTTCGCTCGATGTAAGCAAATGGTTTGACTTTTTTTTTTGTTTTTATGAATGTAATTGTTGCTCATTTTGATTACAGTGACCAAAAACTAGTCTAATAGGTGGAGATGACTCATTTTATGACAAAATGTGAACCCCTTTTAATAGATCCTAATAAAGTCTAAAACTCACTTATTCTTAGAACATAAATGCACATTTTTGTTTCTAAAAATGAAAGTTTTTTTTTAAACTTTCAAATGACATCCTTAAAATGGAACTAAAAAGTACAGTGCAATTTTTTATAATTCTTTTGTCTTTTAATTTTAATCAAGTTTTTAATATTGTCAAGAGTTTAGAGAAAAATAGGTTTTGACTCATTTTAATAATAACTTCCTTGTTTGTAGAGTCTAGCTTGGAAAGGTTTAGAGCAAAGAACACTTACAACAACTTAAAACCTGGCAATATCTTCAATGTATAAAATAAAGTTCTTCTTCTTGATCTTTGAAAGGACCAAATAATTTGGTCACCCAGCCTAGTTGTGATGTGATCCCTGGATGCTAACATGACCTTAGAACATTTAAATTCTAAGAGGCTCTCAGAGAAAAGCCACCTGATCAGCACCTTCTGATCAGCTGATCAGGCCCTTACACACAAGGTGTAGGAGAGGAACAACAGCAGTCCATCTAAGACCGGAACCTGCTAAACTAGTAGCTAGCATTTGCCCAAACAATGAGAAAGGGAAACTTGAAAGGAGTTTGGAGCTGGTCCTGTCAGCCTGGTGCAAGTCAACCAGACATTCCCTACTTCTATTTCTGAGCTGTCGCAGTAACTCTTTCACACACTCCCTTCTATTACTCTGGTGTTTCCTTTCCACAGTTTTGTTGTTGCTCTTTTACTTCTTCTCCATCTGTTTCATTACAGTTCTCCACATCTCCTGCAGTAAGTCACAACACAGCAGCTCTGGGGTAAGATGACATGACGGAACAGAGAAGTGCTAAAAGCCTCCCAGCTTCAGTGATCAGCTCTGTCTTGGACAAACTGCTAGTCTGATAATCAGAGTTCTGAAAACCACCCAGATAAAGACACAAGTTAGCAAAACGCCATAAACGGGACCGATATATGTGTGTCATTAGGGCAGTCATGGTACAGAGCTAAAGCAGTCGACTTCTGATTGAAAGAGAACAGGCTCGGTTCCCGTTCTGTGTGCCCATGTGTCAAAGTATCCTTGAGCAAGACACTGAAGCCCACATTGCTCCTGGTGGTCATAGGTTGACACCAGTGTTCGAGGGCAGAGCCGTCATCAGTGTGTGAATGGGACAGTGACTGCAAAGCGCTATGCAAGTGTACACCATTTACCATTGTTCCAGCTAGAACTTAATGCAATATTTTGCTTCCATTCTGAGTCATTATTGTAATTCTGGTGATGAAAACATCAAACTTTTGCCAGGTTGCACAGAACTGAGGGGATTTAGTGTCTGTGTCTGAAAATAACTCTTCCCCCTGTCGCCAGTAAGGATCCTGGATGTAACAACCCACAATCTACCCATCTTTCTATCTGTCATTCATCCTCCCATCCATTCATCCAGTCTGTGTGCATAACTGCAGCCTGTAAAGGTTGTTAAGATGGGGACATTTAAGGATGCTTTACCATATGAGCTCCTTTCAAATCTTGAAAAGATATGATAATAATATAATTGAAACACAAGATAACCTTTATTATATGTTGCTGTAGCAATACTTTACATTAAAGATCACACATTTGGCATGTGAACTTCAACATGATAAGTTCTGGCTCTCCCTAAACTGGATAACAAACGTTGTATGAAGTTGATTGTAAACAAATTAGGACAAAAACAAAATATCACATTGTTCCAATTAAAGACCCACAAGAATAGACGTTTTTGTTTTTCACATGCTCTTGTGCCATTCTTCTGATGATAGAAGACATATACAAAGGAAATTATGCTTTAAATTGCATTTCTGAGTATTTTTTTTATTCAAATCGTGGAAAAAAAACATTAATGAAAAATGCACATGATTACCGGTATGTAGAAAATCCACTGGGAGGACCACAGGCTCCCTGCTCCGCTCCATTCTGATTTATCCACTTACAGACAAATAGATCCAGTAATGTCTTCATTTTCCTTTGTTTCACTGGTAATATTAGCTTTGGGGTGTGAGGAGCTGTAAGCGTGTAAACAGGCGATTGACAGGAAGTAGGGGCAGGATTTTGAGTTTGTCTAAAAACAGCATAATCCTAATTAAAAGACCTCTGGGAATGCTTGTAAAATAAATTAAAAGAGGATGGGAGTGGGACTTCAACTTTTATACTATGTTTCCACTGTTTTCCCCATAGCCTTTCTTTAACTGCACAACAGGATGAAATCAATAAACTTAAGTGAAGTATTCAGAATGAGCAGCTTCACATGTCATCCTTTAACTCTTCAAGCTCCCCCATATGGTTGTGTTCATGAACAAAGTCATTGGACAAGCTGTAACTCTATGGTACTACATGTCAGTTTGCAGAGAAAGTCAGATGAACTCCCGGACCTTCTTAGTTAACCCGGCAGTGTCCCGCTGGTAAGAATCCTGACCCTCCTGTGGTCCGCTGCATGCTGGAGCACAGCGTGGCGCGCCCTCTGGCTCTGTCTTTCCAAACCTTCACACCCTGTCGACTCAGCACATATAGAGCACAGGCACGGAGGTGTGGGGGTGAATGCAATGCTGTTTGTGGTCAATCAATGCAGGTCAGCAGAGCCATCCTGTAGAGCAACAATGGCAGGCTATAGACATAGAATGAGGAGGATTTGGAGAGGCTGTGTCAAAGGTTTGCTTCTAAAAGTGGAGGAAACTAAGGCAGAGCTGTGCCATCATACCAATGCTGATTATTTATAATGTAGATATTTAAATTGGAAGCATGTTTTTCCCTTTTGACAGACATATACATTTGAACTATGCACAGAACTGCTCATGAAGCGGATTTTCAGCAACAACATGAATGAATGAATCATAAACCTACATAGAATAAGGCACCATACAAATGAAGCAACTAGCAGAACTTAATTATGAAGAAATAAAAGATAAAGAACAAAACGACCAAGTGATATTGATCACTCAAAAAACAGGTAGGTAATTGGAATCCTTGTTAACATCGTTGTGTAAAGGCTGTCCTTTTTTACATAGAGCTGAAAAAAAAGTATTAAATAGACATTAGTTTTATCCTATTCAGGACAGTAAAGCCACCAAATAAATAATTATTCTGCACCAGGTGAAACATTTTTTTCATTTTTGAAAAAGACAAACATCACATGAATAAAAATGAGTTAATAGAAGGATGCCATTGTGGCCTCCTTTTGGTAATTTGGCAGCAGATCAGCTGCATAGTGTGGCGGGGATGTTTTGGCTGAAAACGTCTGGCACGGTTTCAGATTCTCAGTCTGAGGCTGCTGCTGGGAAAACTGACCAAAAGTGAATTCATCCTTTATGGTTTTGCTTGCAGGTAAACTTTGTGAAGCAACATTCTCTAACAAGTCTATTGCAGATTTCCAAGTGCACGCTTCTGTTTACTTCACAACGTCAGATGAGGCTTCAAAGATACCAGTGAGGAAAGCAAAAATTGTTTAAAATTATTATTTGTTATTTCAGAAGGCGTCCTCATTGTCCGATTAAAAACAAAAACATCTGAAATTCCCACTGCAACCATCTTTAGATATGCAGCCTTACAGTTTTGAGCCAGACGCCAGCTCGGATGAGGAGAACAAAGACGTCCATTAAGTTATTTGTCTGTAAGTGGATGCATCAGAATGGAGCAGAGCAGGAAGCTTGTTACCTGCCGATTGGACTTAAAAAGTACAATCTTTTTTAAACTGCATTTATTTAACTGCTCCTGATACACCGTCCTTTGAATAAAGAAATACTCAGAAATGCAATTTTAATCATAGTTTTCTTTATAAATGTCCTCCATCATAATAAAATGCTTTTTGTGTTTAAAAACACAATTTTCCTTGGAGTGTTTCTATAAACTCTCCTGTTTCTATAAAGTCTCCTACCAAAGCATGAATTGGTTTTAATATTTTGCACTTTTGATGTACGATGCCTTGTTAGACGGCGGTCATGTTGAGGGGCCATTAAATTGAATTGAATTTGTTCTGCAGTCTCTCTTGCTGATTCTCCTTCCTCTTCCCCCCAGCAGAACTTTTGCTGATCCGCTCCGAAGTGGAGGGGCTTTCATTAAATTCAGATTGTAGAGGTTACAGGAGAGGTGGCCTTACGCATGAATGAGGGGTGACAGGAGTGACAGCTGTGCTTCCCTTGTTTCTTTCATGCTTTCCTCTGAAGATCTGACATCAACACATCCCATCACCTCGCCTGCACAGCTGTCTGCTCCTTTGCAAACACTTTGAATGAAGCAGTTCTCTGAGATCCTGTCGGCATCTTAGGGCCACCCACGCAGGAGAAAAGACAGAGGGAGGAAATTTAATGGCTTTGTCCTGCTGCTATGATGATGAAGATTGTGGTTATTGCACTCATCCAGGGGGTTGTAATACCATTGCTTCACATAGTTTATTGCTTCTGCTGTTTGTTTTCGTCCCAGTGCCTCTTTATTGCACCACTGAATCCATAGAGGGGTACAGATCTCACAGGCTCCTGGATCTGGACTTCCATTATTATGATGCTTTGACAGCAGGATGTGCGCTTACATTTCAGTTTGCTCTCATTTATCTCATTTCATTGCATGTTTATAGTGAGTTTATATTGATTGAGCTGTAGGAGTCCAACTTCCTCCTTCCCTCTGCTCGTGGTTCTGCCTGCCTCTTTCTCTTTGATGATGGTGGGGTTTCTTTTCTGTGAGCTCAGCAACTTTGTTTCTGTGTGCGTAATCCCCTCGCTCTGGGCGCCAGCATATAAAAGCAACAAAGGGTCGGGAGCCTTTTCAACACCGTCACCTTCCCGAGTCCACTCCTGTACGCACACACTGCCGCAGGTAAGATGGTGGACAAACATCCTGCAATGTGAGACCACAGATTGCAGAATTGTCAGAAAAATGACCTGATTGTTGAGTCACATGTTAATCTAATGCCTTAACTAGAATGTTCTGCTCAGTTTGAATCTCCTTTGTGTTTTTTTTTTAATTTCATGGGAATAGGTAATTGTCATCATTGAATAGTTATTGTGTTGAATCAGCAGAATTCAGGTTGAAACTTGTTCTTAAATGAAGGTATGATGTGTGTACACATCCATCAACAACATTTTTTATTGTATAGTGATTTTTACACGGTGGTAATTCAGAAATATCTTTATGGTTGCATGTAAGAGGATTTTTTTTCCTATATATTTGTGTGCCTTATTCTACATTTTTGCCTTCTTGTGTTAAATTAAGTCCCATTCGTACAGAAAATGTATCATGTCATCAAATGTTAGCAGAGATAAACTACATCTTTCTGGAACACTGAACAGCAAGGAGTCAGGATAAAAAAATCTGTTTATTTTTTGTGTTAAACCATGTGAAACCTATTCGGAAGTAAACTAAATATATCTTATGTACCTACAAAAAGAGTTTTTGTGTGTTCGTTTCCCTTTTGGGTTGCACAGTGGTTAGCGCTCTGGTGACTTGCCCAAGGTGTACCCCCCCACCCCACCCAACAGGTGGAACAAGATCTGGTAACCCTGTGACCCCAAAAGGGAAAAAGCAGGTCAAGAAAATGGATGGATGAATGGACTTTTCCTTTTTGTAAAAACATAGGTTGCATTTTTTACTGAGCTACATGTTTACTGTCTCGCTAAGAAAAGTATTAGTGAGACAAACGGTTTGTCGTGCAGATGTGTTGCACGAGTTTTGCAACAGAGTGTTGCATGTTTTTTTAGAGGTTGAATATGAGAGGTAATATAGCAATATTTTTCACACACCGTTTTTATTGCCAGATTACTGTAAATACTATGAGGAGAATTCTCTTGGCCTGCATCATATTGGAAGGATGTTGTCTTGGCCTGCCCTAACTTAAGTGTTCATATTTTGTGCAGTGTGTTTGTGCATAACTATTTCCCCTCTTTTTCTTTTTTTTGTGGATATTTTGATTCTAAATGAACATTCATGCACACTCTGTGCAGCCTTTTTCATTGAACCGGCATACATTAAAGTGAGAACGTTTTTTTTCTGGGTCTCAGTCATGTCTGCTGGAGGAGAGAAGTCCAAGTCTGCTTCCCAGACTGATGGGAAAGCTGCTCAGAGCAAGAAATCTGAGATGGGCATGGTGTCCTACAAGGTAGACTGCAGCCACAACAACACCACTCAGTTTGTTTGTTTTATACCAACAACAGAATGTTGTTCAGATATGTTTTACAGTCTGTGAAGGTGCAGTGAGTCCCACAGTTTATCCTTCTAAGCGGACGTCTGCTGCAGCAATCTGCTGCTTTTAAAAGCTCTAGAAGAATATGGTCACAGCAAAGACCGACAGACTGACGTGTGAAGTTTCTGTGAGAGTAGCTGTCATTACACCACATGCGTTATCTTTGCTGCTTCCTGTTCAGGCGCTTCCATGTGGTCATGCTCTCACACTGCATTGTCCATGGTGAAACTCATTTCCCCCCCACCTCTCTCTCAGATGTGCGTTTTCGATCAGGAGAACTTCCAGGGCCGCTGCATTGAGATCAACGCCGAGTGTGTAAATGTGTGTGACATGGGCATGGACATGGTGCGCTCCCTGCGCGTCCACTGTGGGCCGTAAGTAGCAGAAATGCATAATGGAACACGTACATGCTCACATTTGTAAGATCTGCAGCAGGAAATCACACTCACAGATGCAGAGAACAGGTGATTTCAGAGCTCTGCCTTTCCATTAGGTGACATTATGCTCTCTGCATTTTATTAGTTGATGCTTGTTTCCCAAGTGGTTTCACAGGTTCCAGAACAAAGGTGTTAGTTTCAAAGCTTTGTAGTGCAGTGCCATGTCTTTTAAAGAGTCCTACTTTTTTCACATTTTTCTTTGGCATTAAAGGAGAATGGCAGACCAGTGATCCATTCTGGATGCAATAAATATGTTGGTTAGTGTCTCTTTATTGACTCCACAGAGAGAAGGTTCTTTTAGTCAATGTTTTTTTATCCAATAAAAGAACATTTGTAACACAGTTTACCACCCTGTAATTTCTCTCAAGTGAAAAAGGGTGTAAACTTTTGTCTTTCATCTTATATATGGTAAATACTTGTGGAGCGCTTTTCTACCTTCCTTGAAGGCCCAAGGTGCTCTAAAGTCACAGAATCATTACACAAATACACACATACACATTCAGACACTGATGGCGACTCCGCTGCCAAACACTGGAGCCAACCCTCCACCAGACGCAATTGCTTTGACAAATAGGCGGGAAGGGCGGGAACCGAGCACGCAGTCTCCTGATCAGGGGTCAAGAGCTGCACCACAGCCGCCTCACACATATTAACACAAAAACTTAGGCTTTCTCCTGGATGACTTTCAAAAAGTTATCCATCACTCATTTTACCCTGGAGAACCTGGGGGAAGTTAGTTTGACCATTTTTTCCCATGTTTGTTCATTTTGGGTAGCAGCTAATAAAGGCATCCAAACAAATGGACAATTTACAAATAAATCAAAATAAAAGAAAAAAATATAAATAAAAGGCGGAAAAAAAAGCGGTCAGATATAACCTCATGGGTTGCCTGGGATTAAAAAGGCATGACCCTGCATCTCCAGAATAAAGCACACTTTATGTACTATAACTACAGCACAAAAGTGACTTCTGTGCTGCTTTATATCGCTACAGCACACTGTTTAAAGATTAAAATGTTTAAGATCTGAATCTGAACCTTAGAGTACACAGCAGATCCTTGGGAAGACCTCAGACATCTTAGTCCAGAAAAGTGCAGTTCTATGAACAGTAAAAGAACCCTCAAGCTGGAAGAGAAGTTGTATTTTTAGATAAAGCAAAAAAATATTGGGGTGTCTAACACATGTGTCAACATAGGAGCGCTGCATTGATTTGAACACACATATGCACATGTTTGATAATGCAGTGGTGTTGCACACATTTCCCTTAGCAATGGCGCTGAAAAAAACACACACCAAGACTTTGAAGTTAGCCTACAATTTACCCTTCCAATTCAGCAGTCAGACTTGATTATTACATTGCCAGGGGCAACCGAAACATTTTCATCTTTCCTTTTGAATGTTTCCTTCTTCAGCTTTGTGGGCTTTGAACAGATGAACTTCTGTGGGGAAATGTTCATTTTGGAGAAAGGAGAGTATCCTCGCTGGGACTCTTGGAGCAGCTGTCAGAAAAATGACTACTTGCTGTCCTTTAGACCTGTTCGAATGGTAAGCCCTTCAATTACATATGATGTTCCCTCACTTCGACTCGTAATCTGTTTTTTTTTTTTCTAGTTTGGCATCTTCTTTTTTCTTTTCCATGACCACTATGTTGCAGGACCCTGAGAAGCACAAGATCTGTCTGTATGAAGTTGGAGAGTACAAAGGTCGCAAGATGGAGATCATGGACGATGATGTTCCCAGCCTATTTTCTTATGGTTTCACAGACAGAGTGGGCAGTATCTTGGTCAGCTGTGGGACGTGAGTGTTGTCACACTGTTCTGATTCTAAAACTCAACTGAAAACTGATCATAGATAAAGGCCACAGACAGAGTTTATCTCAGTATTTAACCTTCTATAAACCATTCATATCATATTTGATATCCCATGTCATTAGGATGATCCAAACTTTCTTTAAAAACCCATCGCATAAAACTTGGTCCATATTTTCTGCCCTGTAATGCAGCAACATTCCACTAGGGGCAGTAGAATGACTTTTTCTGTTCATTTTAAGAAGGCTGCTGGCATAAAATCTCGAGAACTCTTTTGGCAGATAAGTTTAGCTAATTTTTTAAAAATTTATGGTGAGAATAACTAATCTACTGTCATTCTTTTTTTAAAAATGACTACTCACTGTATTAAAAGAATGCAACATTTATTGATAATTAATTACGTTTTTTATATAATGGTAACACAATGTTAAAAATGTGTAGTTTACATTTAAGATCATGGGTAAATAAGCTACTTTTTCCCTGAGCACTCAAGTCCATGATCAGTGCCTGATCGACTACGACCACAAACAAATAACACAGTTATGTACAAGAACAGATTGCACAGACTATTTGAGAGTCGGAAATAACTCCAGATTTGAGCTGCTAGAGTAAATAAGCAAAATAAAAAAGATTTAAAAATCTACCACCTTAGAGGAGCTCTGACATCTTTTCCCCTTAAGGTGTGCACAGTTTGTTGCGATGTGACATTCTGCCACTGCAGCACACACCCAGGAATTGGCCAGCCTGTGTTGGCTGAAAATGGCCAAAGATGGGATACAGACAGGGTTGAAATGTCACAATGCTAGCTTCTACATGGCTGCAGCGTAGGGGCACCCTACGACCTACGACAGCATCACCAGTTCATCAGGAGTGCATCAGAAGTGCAGGAAACTTACATTATCCTTAAAAATACTTCATGACACACCAGTCCACATGCACAACAGTCATACGTCCCATTTCCACGGCATTCCCTGGAGATGAATGTACGAGCATCAAGGTAGCTTCAGACACACCTGCTTGCCTTTAGGATGTAGCCCGTCTTCTCTATAAGCCTCCTCAGGTTCGGACAACCCAAAAACCTGTGGTACCCATGCAGCTCAACCCCCGTATGGATACATTTGACCAAGGCTCAAACCTGGAGTATACTCGCACAGTCAAAAGCTGAACTCTACTGGCAGGGCTTATGGGCAGAAACCCTTACACCAGCTGATTCTAACCTTTTTATGCCACTGTTTACACATACAGCTAATATTATTCTATCAGTACATGGTATCTATAAATACTATGATTCCTCCCTAAAATCCATGGTATAAATACGTAAAAATGAAGTACCTGAATAAAAAAGCCCATTGTATTCAAGTAAAAGTTTTTGATTGTGAAAACACTCAAGCAAAAATAAAAAGTATTAGTTTTACAAAAAGTTTTTAAAAAGTACATGTAAATGAAGTGCTGTGTAACTGGATATCTTGACGGCCTTATACAAAAGACACAAAAAAAACCTACTATTTGATCAAATCTATTTGTTTAAGTAATTCAACGGTGACATAAAAGCAACTGTAATGTAAATCCACAATCTAAAACATTTAAAACATTAGAATAAAAAGTCAAGATGATTTTCTCACAACTGTGAATACCTTTGCTTGTGACTATAAATCTAGCCTGAAGTTGACACATCATGTAGCAGTAGTGCTGATTGGAATCAAAAATGATAGAACTTTTTTTTGCAACAGTGGCATTGAAAGAGGCATTGAAAGAGAGTAACGCTTCACAGTTTCTCCGCCTGTGACATCATTCTCTAACAGCAGCCTAATTAACAAGTCTGAGTCGAATTCAGGAACAGAGTTTTTTCATCAACAGCTAAGTGAGTGTGTGATGAGCGACAGCTTTTCAGAGTCCTCAGTGTAAACCCTCTCAGATGTGCAGCAGGTAATTATTACACAGAAAAGAGTTTTCATTTCTCTTTCATTAATTCCTGCAGTAAATCAAACCATCAAAAAAGCTTTAATACAGATTGGCTTTTGTTTTAAAGCCTTATTTTGTATTAAAGTGTAAAAAAAGTTTCTATTAGTTGCCAGTCCATCCATCCATTTTTTACTCTCTTTTGCCCTGTACACTAGCTTGCAGTTGTTCCTAAAGTTTTTCAAAAAGAGTATTCCCTGTGAATATTTTGCAACCCTCTAATAAAATATTCCCTCTTTTTTTCAGCTGGGTTGGTTATCAGTTCCCTGGCTACCGAGGCAGCCAGTACGTGCTGGAGAAGGGGGATTACAGGCATTTCAATGAGTTTGGTGCTCGATGCCCTCAGATGCAGTCTATTAGACGCATCCGGGACATGCAGTGGCATCCTCATGGCTGCTACAACTGAAGCCCTGTGAGGAAGAGGGCCACCAGTGGAAAGATGGAGGAGAAGTTCCCTCCAAAACGTGTTTTCAGTTTGCAAGCAGAATGAGGGATGACTCCAAGTTATTTAGAGTTTTCGCTAACAAGCGGAGATCATTCCAGAAATCCCAGATTATGAGAACTCTCAATTTTTGTTCTTCCTGTCTCTGTTTGTCAGCTCTGCCCCCCCACCTCATATTCTCTCTTTTATGTTTCACCTGCGTCATCCATCACGCAACCCATTGGAGCCTGACTGAGGGTGTGCAGGTTTAGATTCGTGCTGCTTTGTGTGAAAGACTGAGACAGAAGAAAGCGACAAAGAAACAACTTGTGGCAAATTATCTGTTCACAGGATCTACTGCCAAATCCTCAGACTCCAATAAAGCATCTCATCATCTGCTTCACCTGAAATGATTTTTTTAAGTAATGTGTCTGTGACATCCATTTACTCAAAATATTAGGATATTTTTAAAGCCACGACAAGGCTTTTTAAAGTTAAATGTTGCTAAAGTTGCCCAACAATTGAAATTAGCACACGGAGCCTAAGTCTGAACAGAAATAAATGCATTAAACAACCCCTCTAAAAAGAAGCAATAACAAGAAGACTGTTTTGTCAAGAGTAAGAATACAAAACTTTGGTAATCCATCGTGTTGCCTTAATCAAACAAAATAAATTAAGTAGTTTTACTCTCCTTAATACAATGTTCTGATGGAAATCCAAAGGAATTACTCACCGGTTGTGTCTGAATTCCTTGACTACTCACAATATAGTGCACTTTATAGCACATTCGACATTTTGTAGTGCTGTCTGAATCTACCACTCCCTAAAAATATCCCAGAAGTCACTGCAAAAAATCAGTGTGCATCAATGCTCACTAGATTGGCAAATATAGACCACAATGCATTGCGTTTGAACACATTTTCATGTGGAAAAAAAAAGTATAATAATAGAACACAGTGGATTTCAAAAATCGTCTTCAGAAAAAATCCTCTTATTTATTAGGTTTTTACTTCTGGAAATCCGTGACATCATATTCGCCGTCTAAAAAAAAAATAAAAGCGAGTGGCTTTTAAAATTTTGGGCACTAAATAGTCCCACATTGTAGTTTTTTAGTAGTTAGGGAGTAGGAAGGGCATTCTGCCATAGCCAATGGTCTCTCAATTTAGTAGTTTTGCTGTCAAAACTAGTTTGGGTTTTCTAACTGAGGAGTACAAAGGCTACAAAATGACAAAAACAGCACAAAACTTTGTGGAAGGGATTAAACAAGACTCGGTCTTCATCCTACTCCTGTTCCTTATGTAGATTGTATGAACTGTATATTCTAACTGAAAAGAACAAAAAAAAGAATAAATAAATAAATATGTAAAAAAAGATGACATTTAACAGGACTTCACTGTTCAGACCAGAATCTTTTATACTGCCTCACTCTGCACACATTGGTTGAGTCAAATAGACTTATTTGTTCAAGAAACAAATATTGGTCATAAATCACACAAATGTCTGTAGATTCATTTATATTGTTTTGCACAATATTTTTTTTTCTAACACGTTAGAACGACTAAAACCACACTCCTCTCCTCTGGGCTTCAAAAATACAGTTTTTCTTCGTACTGACATTTTTTTGGATGCTTAACATTTGAAATCTTCTGTTTTTATTGTAGCCTTAATTCACAGAAAACCTCAAAAAAAAGTTTCTTGTGTCACTGCAAAAATCTCAGTGTTTCAAGGTACAAATTTCCCTGGTCTTTGGTTCTTTTGAATGACCTGAAAGCTGTTTTAATAAAACATTTTAGAATTACAACTTGGTATTCAGCATCAGACATGTTATAAATGCCGTAGTTCCTCGCCTTTCAAGCCGTTCCTCCTCGTCTTTGGAACGACCTCCCTTCGTCAGTACGACAGATCGACTGACTCTGTTGCAGGTTTTAAAAGTCGGCTCAAGACGTTTTTATTCATAAAAGCTTTTAGTTAATCTATTTTTGTATTTTAGTGTGTTTTATCTTGCTTTTGCTGTCTTTTATTTTGTTTGTCTGCAATTGTGTTTTACTGGCTTTAATTTGATGTTTTTTACTTTTGTGAAGCACTTAGTGATTTTTATTTGGGTAAGGTGCTATAGAAATAAATGTTTACTTAGTACCAGCTTAAAAATCACATTATTGAACAGCCTAATAACCAGAATGAATGAGCAATGATCATATCAGACTGTGCAGAAGCAGCTGCCTCTTTATCTGCTTGCTAACAAAGTACTCCACTACAGCAGCAGCTGAGCCAAAGTGCAGGTTCTCTGGTGAAATGCTACAGCCGTGGTGGAAGAGCAGCTGACCTCTGATCAGAGGATCACAGGTTTGTCTCCCGGCTGACCCACCCATGTGTCAAAGTGTCCTTGGGCAAGACACTGAGCCCCATGTTGCTCCTAGTGGTCAAAGGTTGGCGCCAGTGTTTGGCAACAGAGCTGTCATCAGTGTGTGTGGGTGAATGGGACTTTGACTGTTTGACAGTTTACCATTATTCACTTTAAATTTTTCAACCAGTCCTTCATTCACTTCATCTGTTAATTTTCCAGCGTCTATTTCTTTATTGTATTTGATTTGAACAAACATAATCATTAAATCGAATCCAGTAGGACTGAGTAACCCCTCATGATGTAATTAGTGTATTTTACACAACTATGAAGGTAAAGGCATTTTTTGGTAAAGCTGAATGAATCAAAAAATGTCTTTCCCCAAACATTACTGTCTGTTTTTATTTTCAATTTAAGATTTTTTTTAGACTTTTTTAGTGCTGACAAGTCACCTGTGTTTAGTTTCTTTTTAATCAGCTTACAGAGACAGACTGAGAGATGATTTGAAAGCTTGAGAGTTTGTAAAAAAATACTTTGTAGTCCTCCCACAGTGTCTTCATACAGGATTTTACTGCAGGGGTTCAGACTGCCCCGGCACTTCCTATCTGCCCATGAAAAAAAAAGAAAATCAATTCCTGTCTCATCTCTGCTTCTCCAGCGCACCAACATTTGAAGCTTGCATGCATCATTTATTTGCCTTATGTGGTTTGCTAACTTGAATCAAAAATGGGTTTAACCACATATAGGCAATCGTATTTTCTTATTTCTGTTTATCTATTTATCAGTGAGAAGTGGAAGACACCAAGAACACGTTCCACAATGACAAGTCCTTCAGTAGCTTTAATCCAAAAAAGGAGAAAACAGATTCCTGAAAGATCCACCAACTAAAATATTCCAACACTAAAAAAAACCCACATGCAGTCAAACTGGGAGGAGCTGCAGCAGTCTGCAGATGAACATCCACGCAGACCCTGTGACAGCTTCTTCCTGTTTCATTCATTCATTCATTCATTCATCTTCCAATCCGCTTTATCCCTTTCGGGGTCACGGAGTTGCCGGAGCCTAACCCGGCTACTCATGGGCGAAGGCAGGGTACACCCCTGGACTGGTCGCCAGTCTGTCGCAGGGGCCTTCCTGTTTCATCCTTTATAAAATATTTAAACACACCAAACCCTGTTTTAGAGTTGAAAGACATTCTGTCTCTGTGCCCTGGGGGGTCATTCTAACAGTCATCACTGCATTACTGACAAGCCTTTCAGATGACTTGAGTGCTCTCACCATGCAAATATAATGAGGCAACTTTCAGGAAACTGCATTAGGGCGCCATGCTATGTCCTTCCAGGAAAAATACGTAAATATGACGTGTGCTGCTCTTTGCTTGGTATTTTTATTGCCTCAGTTCCAATTTAGGCAATAAGCAGACATTGGATTAAATATAAGAATGTAATTAAAAACATGTTTTTTAAGATGAAGTATAGTATTAGGACTTATTTTTTGTTTATTGTTTTAAAGAAATGTGTGCTCTACAAATTTCCTTCATTCATGCTCGCCAACAGGCCCAAAACCCATTAGTCTTTACAGATCAAATTAAGGACTGTTATTTTGGCCGCAAGTGTTGAACATGATGGAAATGTCAAAGAAATCGTTTCTGCAAGCATCAGTGGAGACCAACAGTTAGCTTGTTTCCCGTTAGCCTTTACCTCTCTTCCACCATGATGCCTGACATTGTGAGTGCTGAGGTTTGCTGTTGTGTTCCCGCAGTATGTAATTCTGGGTTGGCCGCCTGTGTGAGCGTTCTGTTGCTTCGCTTGATTTTTCTGTTGTTTTTGGTCATGTTCTGCGTTGATTTGTTCTGTCACTCTTTTTGTTGCTCAGTGGTTTTTTTCATGTTTCAGTTTATTTATTAAATGTTAAAAATTTCTGTCATTAAGCCCAGTCTTCCGCATTTTGGGTCTCACGAGACTCCCGAGTGAACATCTACTGTGAGATGTTATTGTTGTTTTGGTTCGGTGCAGAGCGCCTGAAAGAGGCTTGGTGTTGGACACAACCAACAAGCGGACAGGGTATAAGTGGAACACAAAATAAGATGCTGAACTTCATGTTTGCACACAAGTAATTAACTAAAAAGTTGTTTTGGCAGCATTTGCCAAATAAAATATCGCAATATTTCACAGAATCATTTCTTACTACACCTTAATTCACAGTACCTAGGATATTATTACATATTAGTGCATCCTAATACAAAATAGCATCAATTACCTACATTTTTAAAGGGTGAAGTGCGGGCTGTGTTCTATAGTGTTGCTCATGGGATATGTGGAGCTTACCCAGCTACTGTTGGGTTAAGTTAGGGTGCACACATTCCTACTTGAGGGGAAATCACCAATTTAATCAAAACAATTCATTATAATTAAAAGCATTAAAGTAAAAAATAAACATGTTCTGGGGATTGTGGGAGAGATCTGGAGTACCCAGAATTTGGCTCAGCATTCGGCATAAAACTCTGCTGAACCACCTGTGAAAGCTACTTCGCTTCTACTTTGCTGATAAGATAAGCCGAAAGATGGACAAAAAAAATAACATTACACATAACGTCTCGCTGCATAAAGGAGCACTGAAGCAGATCTTTTTCATGTCAGTTGTTAAACTCTATAACGTCTCATACACTGGACAATAATTTTGTTGTCATTCATGTTTTTGAAGGGTTTTTTTTAGATTCATTTATTCTATTCTATTCTATTCTATTCTATTCTATTCTATGAAATGAAATGAAATGAAAGGAATAAACAAACCAAGGTTTTACACAAAGCAATGTTCCATATTTTTATCTTTAAGTGTGGTAAGCTCTGACCCAAGACCTGCACTCCCTGCAGAAGCCCACTATTTCAGAAATAAAGCTCAGCATATTTTCTTCCCCACAAACTTCCCGGGGGACAGGCACTCTTCATCGGTCATGCTACACTCAGTTTCGTTATAGCCTATTAATAATTTCATATAAGACACCTACAAGGTGCTATGAGACTTCCTCGCTGTGCAGTTAAATATAGATTGGAGGAGTATTGACGTCAGATCAAGGCACATACACACAGACATACACTCACAGAAAATGCAGACACACAGATACACAAGTTTACACACAGGGGGTTTTATGTGAAAAGAGAAGTGTGCATACACTTGCTGCATTCACACATGCAGCAACTCTTATTTCCAGCCCTGATACGTCACTCTGTGAATTGGGACAGTCTCGGTAGTGAATGAGGATTAAATTATGCCTAATGATTCTTTTAGTTCAAAGCAGGGAAAACAATGGGATATAAATTGAGTGTAAAAAGAGAGCACAGGCAGTTGAACACACTTAGTGAATCTATTGGAATGTGTATTTACATTTCTTTGTCTGCCTGACGATGTGAAACATGTGAAGCTACATCCTGAATGATCACAGGAAAATAAAGCTGATCATCAGTAAGATTGGGTCATGAAATGCTTCAGTAAAATTTATCAGAGCGTTATAAAGAATTTGCAGCTGCTTCATCCAAAAGAATCAAATGCAATCCCAAACATGACTGAAGGGATTTCCTGATGAAGACACTGACTGATGTTTGGGGCTTCGTATCATTCAGAATGTGGCAGAGCCTTTGATCCTGAATTTATGCATTCAGGGCATGTTGGCTTCTTTTTTGCCAACTTGAGGACAAACTAGGGCAGGGAAAGAGGAAACTCTTTACTTCTTACCCTGCGGTTTCGAAACTTTGTGAAAACTCCAGAGAACAATTCTGGGGCGGTTGCCCCGGTAAGCTGTAAATCCAGGGGTATCCAGCAAGCCTGTTGTTTTGTTAAGGACTGTTGACAAGGTTGTTTTGGGGATGTTGCTATGAAACATGAACCTTCAACTCCCTCCAAAGAGTTTCTATGAAGTTGACATCTGGAGAGTGGCTGGGTCACTCCAGGAAATGCTTCTTATGAAGCCATTACCTTATTGCCCAGACATCGTGTTTATTGTCACACTTAGACATTTCAGCCTATAGAGGGAGGTTTTTAAAGCATTGCCTCATTTACTCTTTCCTTTACTTGGATCAGTCGTCCTGGTCCCTTTGTAGAACATTTCTAAACCATGATGTTTCCTCTCCATCTCCCATAAATGAGGTATTCCTAGATGAACATTACATGCTTCTCGTCTCTGCTTTTAAAGAGAGAGAACTTTCTCAATTAGAGGTTGACTGAATACTTTCTCGACCCACAGTATGTTTGGAGCAGAAGTTTAAATATATATTTGTAACATGTCTAAGGTGTGGTTTGGGTAACGCTTGAAGTTGTCAGCATCCGGTTGGCCGGTTCCCTCTCTGACCACCAGAGGGAGCAATCGCCAGAATACTAATAGCCTTTGTTCTCGGAACACTCCAACTCCCAGCATGCTTTTGACCTCAGCCATCTTGTCTGCACCAGCTGCTTCTTATCAGCTCATCACCACCACTGCATATATGCCTGCCTGCTCACCTCTTTGTTCCATGTGTAGTCTTGAATATCCTAGTGACTGGGCAGTCTAAGCGGCTCCCTGTATCTGCCTGCCTGTGTGCTTTTGAATCTTGCCTGTTCCTTCTTCTCCTACCTTGCTTTATATTTTGACCCTCGCCTGTCTCGACCACACCTTGCCTTGTCCTCCTGTGCTGTTCATTAAACTCTGTTTGCATATTGATCCACACGCCTCAGCTTCGTCCTTACAGCAGTAGTCTGTTTAGAGCTCTATGATGAATTGGAAACCTGTCTAGGGTATACCCTACATTTGCCCAACAGTGACTGGGATAGGCTCCAGTAACTCCATGACCCCAAAAGGAATTAAGAGGGTTTGGAAAATAGATGGATGGCTGGATTGATGGGTGGGTGGATAGAAGATAGTCTTTCAGATTCTCATTCAACCAGGTGAATTCCTCAAATAGTAGGTAAAAATTAGGTCAAGGGAACACGGTTGAATTTTTGTAGAATTCAGTTTTAATTTTGCCTCTTGGAGAAAAGATCAAATCCAACTTTATTCCTAAAGCACCTTTTATATCTTAGCAACAAAGTACTTTAAATGTGTAAACCAAAAGCAAAACAAAGGTGATGTAAGTAAATGAATTATGGATTCAAAGTACTTTTTAAAGTCCACTAGACCCTCAACTAGATTAGGAAGGGGTGTGGAAATCATTGTTTGGCATTGTGTCTGTATTAGATATGGAAGAAGCATGTATGTATGTCAGCATGTATCTGTCTGCAGTGTTGCCAGAATGGCCCAAAACAGCCCAATTGGAGAAAATACCTGCCCAATTTGTGCAAGAAACTACCCAATCTAGCAACATTGTTTGTCTGTGTAAACTGTGCATGTCCTCCTCTCTCGCTTTTAGCTATTCATACATGAATACATTTCTACATGAATGTGTTTCTGCTTGTGCACATATGCAAATACATAGAAATGCATGAATTTTTCAGCCTGGCAGTTGGTGTGCGTCATTTGGTGCTGATGCTCATTCAGTGCCTCTATGAAAAGTCTCTGTCTGACTGCTGAGTGACGTAAGATTGATCTGCAACTCCTCTCCTTATTCTCAGACAAACGAGTGGGTGTTAAGCTTTCAGGAAGATAGATGGGGAAAACAGGCAGAAGGGAGAAGTTGGAAGGATGCAGTTCTGATTATGCCTTTAGATTCTGGACATCAACGTTTCTTGCATGTTGCTAAAACAGCAGGTATCCCATTCATTTATGTTTGATAAATAGTTTACACTGCGACAGACTGGCGACCAGTCCAGGGGTGTACCCTGCCTTCGCCCATGAGTAGCCGGGTTAGGCTCCGGCAACCCCGTGACCCCGAAAGGGATAAAGCGGATTGGAAAATGAATGAATGAATAAATAGTTTACATAGTTTTTGAAAACCTTGGATATGTCATTATTTCTGCCTTTGTTACTTTACCTTCTCCCCCCTGTCAGTCAGCTGCGTCCCGTTCATTCATATGATTCTCTAATGAGACCCCCCACCCATGTCAGTCTGTGTTTCTTCTTTGATATCAGTCACTGTCTCCCTCTCAATCTCTGTTCTGCCCAGACCTTCTTCCTCCTTAGTTTACTGTGTCCATATTACGCACCCATCTGCGTCACGCATGAGGCATGCTTGAGGGTTAAAAATAAAAGATGAAAGGGGAGCGGACGGATGTGAGGAGAGAGGTGAGGGCCGACTGCTGAACATGGAGTGGAAGGGATGGAGGACGTACGGTTTAGAGGCTGCAACCTGCATTAGATGACCAACGCATTTCCTCATAAATAGCCCTTGTGTTGACAGTTTTCTGAAGGTCCAGTAGCTTTAAATGTGGGAGGAAAGGGGCTTTGTAGAAATTCAATGAAATACTGGAAAATATGAAGATGTTTGTATTTTGAAAAGAACAGGTTATGGATCCTTTTACACAGAAAACAATGCGAGACAAAGATATCAGTCTTGTTTATTATGGGTTCAAAATAAATCACACTGAACTAAAATATGAGTTATTATTCTAGTTTCCTCTCAAATAGAATTGGACTTTGTTTAGTGCTAGAATTAGCAGCTTAATTGACGTTGAACACTTTTATCTCTTCAACAGAGTTAGATTGATGATTTGTTTTTCTTAATTTGCCACTGGCTACATAACAAATATGTTATTTTTGAATATGGATAAATAGTAAATTGAGTTAGAACAAGAGTCTGTATCAAGAGTCTGTGTACTGTTACTGGCACATAAACTAATTTGTACAGTACATCTGTCTAATGCATGGGCAGTGTTTGCTCATGCATGTGGCAGTCTTTACGCACAAAAAAGTTGATGCAACAGTTTTTTTTCATCGTTCATCAAGTGTGGTGCACATTGTAGCAATAAATCCAGCTTATTTCAAAGTGCAACCTTAGCCGTGGCACAAAACCAAAAAGATAAATAAATAAAAAGCAAGAAGACCATCAAGCCAATGCTAAAAATTACAATTATTTTAATAAACCAATTCATTAAAAGAACTGCACTATTTTGATTAGTGAATCAGGGAAATGCTTTGATGTCAACTTTAAACTTTAACTGTGCATTTTAAGGTTTTTATTTTTGAATAAAAAACTGGTATGTTTAGGAGGTTTGTTCAAAAACATTTAATAATGGTTAGTGACTTGAAAATTATTTTGACAGTCATTTCCATTGAGTAGTTAGAAAAATCATAGAAGAATATCATTTGCATCATAATTTGGAAGGCGCTGTATTTATTTTGTATGTTTAATAAAGGAAGCATTGAAACACAAAGTTTGAAATTAGCATTTAAATACAATTAGGATAGATAAGGTCAATCCAGAGTTGCTGGAGGAAGTAAAGATGTCGATAGTTAATATAAAGTTTAAAGTCCCACTCGAACTTTGTGTTTCTCTATTGTAAACTTGTTGCCAGTGGACGTTAATTATGATTAAACAGTTTTGAGCCCAAATAAAATAAATCTGTTTTTTTTTTTAGGATATTTTCTGCAGCGCTGCAGAAACTCATTAGAAATTTGCCTCTGAGTTGTGGGCAGGACCGTTGATGCAAAGTAAGCTTCACTAATTTCCCAGCATGTCTTTCAACTGTTCATGCATTTAATCAAAGCAGCACAAAAACATGTTTCTCACAGGACTGTCATTCCATTCCAGAAATGTTGCAGTTTATGTGCTGTGGCGAAAACTGGGCTTTAATCTGTGAACAATAATCAGGACTATAATCTCCTGAGTGCATGGAGTTTGTTCTCCACACCTATCCCTGCAAGAAGGGTGAGGTGCAATCACAGTCCTGCTCAGTAACCTAATAGTGGTTAATCCTTCAAACCAACCTCTAAAGCTCTGTCAAGCAGAGACTTTGGGTCTCACAGCTGAAATACACAACCCAACCTTGTATTTGAACCACCACCTCTTAGAGCAGACACTTCTTCTAGACCGGTGGTCTCCCTGGACTGGTCTGTGGGTCACTCTGTACAGGGCTACAGAGGAAAAATGTGTCATTTAATTTTTTCCATTTAGCTAATTTCTCAATTCTGAAGGAAGTTTTATTTTATTACTGCTTTCTCTCTACAACATCCTTCTATGACTCTCCAAGATGGTCCCCTTTTTGACATGTCTTAAATATAACCTCGAAATTGAAATCCCCAAGCCAGCCCAGTTAATAAAAAAAAAAAAAAAAAAAAAACTCTTTGGAAAGTGTCTTTGTGTCAGAAACAAGCCAGTGAAGAAACAAAAGAAACAAAAAAGAAAAGAAAGTTTCATTTAACAGAAAATAAACCAGGAATCTTACTCAAAACATGTATTGATTCCTTTGTTCCCACACACCAAGCCTGCTCTGTAGAATATAGACGCTGCTAATAAAGTCGCAAAAATTGTGGTTTCACGTTTATTATTATATTTCTAAAATACCAGCTTTGTAATGCTTTTACCATTTATTTAGGTTTTATTAATCTATTGCATCCTAAAAGTCATATAGGCTGAAGTTGGCATTTGCTTTTTTGCCCTCACTTTAAAGACCCACTACAATGGAAATTGTCTTTTTGGTGTCATTTGAAAAAGCTGTCAGCAAGTGAAAAGGCCTTCATGAAATCAAGAGTACAAAGAACAGATATTTTAAGGAATAGGAAAATTAACTTTTCTTTTAAAGAAAGTGTCCAGGGAAACTGAAAGATTAAAAAAAATTAAAGCCGCGAGCGGCGTTGGATGGCCCGCAGGCGCTACCCGTCGCCCTAGCCCTGGCCTCTACACGCCACCGCCGCCCACCTCTACGCGCCGCTGTACCCTCCCCGCCCACCTTTACGCACCGTCGCCGCCCAACTCTGAGCCCCCCCACCGCCCTAGCAGCCCAACATTTACCCTATCACACTTGTAGCGAGAAAATCCCAATTGTATGCCAAAATAGCAAAAAAGGTTAGCATGTGGCGAACATGTTAGCTTAACTCAGAAATAGCCCAAAAATACCCATTAAAAGCCAAATTAGCAAAAAACGTTAGCATATTGCTAAAACGTAAGCTTAACTCAGAATTAGCCCAAAAAACCCCATTAAAAGCCAAATTAGCAAAAAAAAGTTAGCATATTGCTAAAACGTTAGCTTAACTCAGAATTAGCCCAAAAAACCCCATTATTAGCCAAATTAGCGAAAAAAGTTAGCATATTGCTAAAACATTAGCTTAACTCAGAATTAGCCCAAAAAACCCCATTATAAGCCAAATTAGCGAAAACGTTAGCATGTGGCTAACATGTTAGCTTAACTCAGAAATAGCCCAAAAAACCCCATTATAAGCCAAATTAGCGAAAAACGTTAGCATATTGCTAAAACGTTAGCTTAACTCATAATTAGCCCAAAAAAACCCATTATAAGCCAAATTAGCGAAAAAAGTTAGCATATTGCTAAAACGTTAGCTTAACTCAGAATTAGCCCAAAAAACCTCATTATAAGCCAAATTAGCGAAAAACGTTAGCATATTGCTAAAAAATTAGCTTAACTCAGAATTAGCCCAAAAACCCCATTATAAGCCAAATTAGCGAAAAAAATTAGCATATTGCTAAAACGTTAGCTTAACTCAGAAATAGCCCAAAAAACCCTATTCAGTGTCAACATAGTGGAAAAAGTTAGCATGTTAGCAAAAACGGGTTTAGAAAATGAATGGGTGGATGGTTTCTTTGCAGTTTGGAAAAACTGAGTGAGTGCATTTGTGTGTAAAGAATATATTCCTTGCCACCAGCAACCAGTTGGATATGAATATCTTTTTCTGAAACAGGAGGTCCTGGTTGTTCACACATTAGTTGTTCAATTTTCCAATGACAACACTGTCTCTCTTTTATTGTAAACTGCTACTGTGTGGCTATGCTTTGTGACAGCTGCTAGAAAAAGCACTGCTCCTTCCCATGGCAGAACTTCCACTGCTTTATTTGTCTGCTCAATACTTCAGCTGGAAATTGTAAAAACACAAGAATGCATGAATAATGTCAGAATTATTTCTGTTGAGGTCAGTTCTTCTATTCATAAATGCAACATAAACACCAATAATTTAAGAACTTTAGACGTGCATCAAATGCTATTTGTTTTATGAGAAGTGTGGCTGGTCAGATATTCATTAGAATCTTTGCTGTGCTGGAGTGCATGAAACTGTTCAAGGAACTTTCAATAATGGTTTCATAAAACCTTGCTAAACTACTGACTGACAGGTGCAGTAGAGTTGAAGAAAGCACAATGCCAAGACAGCAAGATACAAACATTGGAATTACAAATGCAATTTTTGCTTCACAGCAATCTAACACTGACTTGCTAAGCAACTTTTTACTAAATTGAAGTGCACTGTTATACTGGGAAAGGTGAATTAATAATGGAAAACATTTAAGATTGCTTCTTCTTATCCTAGTAGTAGATCAAGATAATTTATTTTGGGGTTCGACTGTTAAACAACCCATGAGAGCGACATCTTTGATGTTGCAGGCCTCTTGGCATGGACAGTTTCAAGAAAATTTGCAACATTGTTAAGGTGGATTCCCACCGAACGCAATTCCTGCGGCGGAGGCGGCCAGTTTCAATGTTAAGTCAATGCTATAGATGCAATCTGAGGTCCTGCTGTGCGATTTGAGCGAGCGACGCGAAAATCAGTGCAATTTAAGTGGCCAGCACGGCATGAATTGAGCGGTGGGCGCGGCGGGCCAATGTGAAAAAAAAATCTAAACACAGGGGAGGTTGTTGCATCAGCCATTTAGGGGCTCAACTTTGGGCATGTAACCTTTTCATTAACAGCGGGTAGAATACACATCCAATATGGTGGATCGGATCTCCTGAACTTCCATTCATTTGCTTAACCTGTTGTATCCTTTTCAGGGCAACAGGGTTTCCTGATCCCTTCCCGGCTACTGTTGGGCGATAGTCTGTCTCATTGCCCATGCAGCTGTGGCAGTCACGCTCGCTATGCCGGCTACCGGGAGAAAAGCTGGTGGCCAGACAGAGATCGGATGCGGGATGGAGAGACAGCCTGCTCGGGCCTTGTGAACTTTATGATTTTTTTTCTTATTTTCATCGAGACAAGTATCAAAAAAAAGGTCCTCTAATTTTATTTTTTCATTTTTGCCCTCTTGGTTTAATGCGGGACAGCGAGCCTTCAAACACGGTCAGAGAGAAATGGAAACACCGTGGAAGCGGCCGTCATCCAGACACAGCGGGACTGAAGCTCACTATACCGAGAGAACCTCTAAATCAGGGGTGCTCACATTTTTATGGCATGCGAGCTACTTAAAACACATAAAATAATGTGAAGTTTTCATTTTTAAGAGCTCAAACATACAACCAACATGCTGTTACAACTGAAGCACGATTCCTGTTTAAAAACTATGAGGAATCCATGGATGAACAAAACCTTTTGTGACAACCTGAGTGAGTCCTTCACTCAGCATTTTGTGGGTATCTGTCTTTATTGAGTGACAAACACTTCTATGAGTCGCGACTGTAGTTTGTCTCAAGTTTACTATTCTATGTAATCAAGACACTGGGTTCAAATCGTGGCATTAGTAGTTAATTGAATCTTTTTTCCTTTTTTTTTCACTAAATTACTTAACACACATTACTATAAATATTAATTAAAAATGTCAGGTTAATTTTTTATCATTTAAATGTCATTAGAATGTCTTTTCTTTATAGTGATGGGTCTTTTAATCATACATAGTTTAACACAAATAAATGCAGTCTGTGAAACCCTTGGTTTAATACTTGTTGTTTTTAAAAAGATGTTCATAGGAATAAAAAAAATAATGTCTTCTTCATGCTTAATAAAATGCAACTTTGTATTTAAAAAAATAAACACAATAATAGCAGGAATTGATCCTGGTTACTTCCAGAATTGTTAGAAAACAATAAAAAAGGTTAAAATTGATGCAAAAGCCCCACAAATTTTGCAAGCATGTGTGCCGCTATCCTATGATAAGCTACACACACACAAATTCTGCAGAAAATTAGGCGAAATAATTTTTAGATCTATAGAAGTCACACTTGCATTTGCTTTATTTTATTAAATGTATATGTTGTGTTGTTTTTTTAGGCAAATTGTATGATCTTTTTTAGTAAAATGTATAAGCTGGGGTTCACGAGAACAAACAGTAATTGGCTGTTCTGCTGATTTGTATTTTGGATTTTTTATCCTTATTGGCTTTATTTCTGCTCTCTGTTAGGCTCCCTGTTGTCATGTTATATACTGCACTGAAATTCACACTGGAGAAAATGTATATTTAAGGATGAAAACATCTCTTAAATGTTTCAGTCACAGAGGAATCAGTTTGTTTAGATGTTTGCGTCATTTAGGCCACAGATTCTTTTATGAGTGAAGATTATATATTGTCTCTCTTGCTGTAACCCTGTACAAAATCTTTTATTTGGCCCTGATGAGCAATCTGTCAACAATTATTTAAAAGGCATGTAAAAAAAAAACAACTTCTAGTTAGTTGAAAGAGAAGTAAATATAATTTCATTGAAACCAAAAATATTAATATAAAGAAGAAAAGAGAAGAGTCAGTCAAGGAAGAATATGTTTTAAAAACATATAACAACTCAGTCAAATTGCCACAGACAATGCTTGCAGAATAATAATGACAAACACTCCAAACTGACTGCAGAGAGGAAAAAACAAGTTTTTTAAAGTTTAGCCTTCAAAAAATCCTTTAGTTTAATAAGTATGGTTGACCAGTGGGAGTGTTGAAAACAGGAGAAGAGTTCAGCAGTTTCCACAACAGAAGAAGGAACAAAACAAACACTGTTAGATTCATCAGAGAAAATGTGCCTGTCTGGGTATCTGAGCACGTTCCTGATCAAGCACAGGGTTCATGAGCTTTCCTCCCTGTGGAAAAAGCCGAGTTTAAAGCTCACAGAGAGGGGAGCGTGTGCAGGGACCCTGCAGGAGGAGTGATGGGAAATTGATTTTCCTCAGCAGGAACCTCTCAAAGAGATATTGAAGATGGTGAAAGTCAGAGCTCCGTCTCTGACACAAGAACTTCCTTTTGACATTATTCAGGACACTTCAACTACAACAAAATGCATTAAAGGATGAAGAGTGATTTGGCTCCTTTCAGTAAAGCTTTTCCTAAAAACTCTAATGACTCATCAAAATCTGCAGACCATACTGTTGGTCTGAGGACGGCTGCCACACGGCGGCCTTTATGCAGCACTCCAGTTGTTAGTAAGGTGCACTGGCTCCTTACTGGCCGTGCGCAAATCATGCAAACAATCATCCAAACAAATAATTAAATGTAATAAATAATAATTACAAGAGGTTATTATATGAAATAAATATTACTTTATAGTTAAAATAATGAAATTATTATTGCCACATATTCCAGGCAGTAATATTGTTTTTGTTCTGGACAGTGGTGGGCATGGAGGGGGGGACGACAAAATCTTTTTTTGCCAAGTGGGCCATGCAACCCAGGGCCTGGAACTGGATTCCAGTATGACATGAATTACAGTATCTTGGACATAGCTTTATTCTTGTGCCCACAAACGCACAACTTTTGCTGTGTCTTTTTTGTGAACTGGTATTTTTAAAATGATGCAATGAAGCCATTGCAGCTTAAGGTCCCACTCCAATTATCTTTTGATTCACTTGGAAAAATGTTTCAGGGTTTTTTTTATTATTATTATGCCAATTTTTAACAAAATAAAAGAGAGTCGATTTCTAAGATTTAATTTCCACAGAGTGGCAGGAGTTCATTAGACATTCACCTCTGAGTTGTGGGCGGGACCGATGGTGCAGAGCAAACCCGCCCCCCTTCCCCTCTTCGTTGCTCAGAGCTTTCTGTTTACGTTAGGGGTGTGTACTGGCAAGAATCTGGCAATACAATACGTATCCCAATACGTATCTTACGATACAATATGTATCGTGATATATACCGGGACTGTACCAGAACAATGCCCCCCCCCCCTTAAGAGTATGACTAAGAAAACAATTCTACCTGTATAATATTTCGCCTTTAATTGTAATAAAATGATCAAATTCATTTTATTTAATGATTACAACATTAAGCACTCCAACTGTATCTCATACACAAGTTGATTTTACCCAAGCAAATTCATGGTGCTTTTCTTTTGGTAAATTAACTAAATAAATAAATTAAATATTTGTTCTTAAAGGGAACAGTCAAAATTGTCTGATTTCCACAACAAAATATTTTTCAGTATAAAAAAATATAATAAATGGGCCTTAACGAGCAAGGTTCCAAAAGTATAATTGAGGAAATAAAGTACTGTTTATTTCTAACATTGTTAAAACAGTTCAGGAGCCTGGGGCTTAAACAGGTGCTTTAAAAATAAAGAGGGCAAAAAAGCCAATTCTTTCCAGAAACATTTCAGTGTGATGACAGCAGGAAGAGAGCGCTTCAGTGTGGCTAAAATGCTTCATCTCCATGACAATCTCTGCTGTAAGCGTAGTTTTCTCACACGCTGAAGTAAACACGTGTTTCACCGCTCATCCCCACAACAACGGCTCCATGCATGACTCGCTGTGCAGCTGGACTGCTTCACTCGTTGTTTTCTGAGCCGCTACGAAGCACCAAAATATGCGTTTTTATAAATTACTGACAGCAATGTGGTACAGAGTTTCAGTTCAGTACACATCCCAAGTAAAAATTAAGGAGTACATGTTTCATAACAACAAAAACTGCGAGGTTGACTGAATATTGAACACAAGCTACTGTTGTTCAGGTGCAGTGTAGAGCTGCTAAACGAGGCTCACCCCGGGCTCATACTGCATGCAGTCCGGCTCCGGTGCAGCTGCAGAGCGGTGTAGCTACAGTGGATGACTCATACTGGCGGTCCTGCTGCAGCCACAGGCTCTGCTGCTGACCCCACGGACCTCCAAACTCACATAGGTTCACGAGATAACCTGCCATTTATATAGGAAGTACTAGTAAACAAACCCTCATTCCACCGTGATTTTGGATTGGATTCATAACACTTTTTTTTTCTGCATGACTCGTCTTACATACAATGAGTAAGTGTGGAATTTGTATTGACATTTTTGTCTTATATAAGGCTCAAATGTACATATTTGACTGTGTTATGCAGAAAATACTGTAGGTTTTATTTTGAAAAATGTATCAGATGCACTTTACACTCACTCGCGGGATTTTCTGTTTAGGTTCTTTCATTTCCCCGAACTTCACAAAAAAGTGCTCTGGTGTCCGGCAAAAATTTGAAGCCAACGAAAAGGATACACTATTCAAGTTATGTAAAGACTCCGATGTCTGCTCTGGAGCTGGACAGCATGCAGTGTGAGCCCGGGGTCAGTGTGCAGTGCTGCCACCTAGCAGTTGGGGGTTTAGGTGGAAAACGAAAGAAAGACGCTGAAGGATGCTCAGAAATGATGAACTGAATATTGTCTTGTCAACATTTTAAACCGATACAAGTATCACCAAACAAAATATCGCTGAATCGATTTTTTCCAACACCCCTAGTTTACGTACTGTCCAGCAAGCTTACAGCCCCTCACCTTCCCAACTTAACATTATTGGTGCAGCAAAAATGGCGAGCAATATTTGAGGTATACAGCTATCCAACGTAACAAATTTGCTGCTTTTCTAACCAATTTTTTTCATGTGCTCCGGATTCCTGCCACAAGAACATGTTAACAGCACCAAAAACTATGAAACAACTATGACACAATTTTTATCAGAGTGGGTCTTTAAAGAGCACCTATCAAACTTTTATCTGGAGAACGCATAAAAAGCTATCTTTTAAACAGTAAGAACAAACTCTCAAAGACAGGTAGCTTCAGCAGTCACTTTGGTCAGACTTTAAAACTTCTGGACAGAAGATTATTAAAATCCTACAATGTCTCATTGTTGACCAGTAAGATTTTTGCTGTGGTAGCTATGATCCCAGCTGTAAAAGAGGCCATTTCCACTGTTATGGAACAGGATTCATCAGCAGTTGTGAAAGCGGTCCCACTTGATAATGACACTGTGTCATGATGGATAAAAGACATATCACTTCATACTGGCGAACAACTCTGTGCAACACAGCTCTGTGTCAATCCTTTCAGTATTCAGGTGGATGAAAAGACATCAGAAAACAATAATGCCTTAGTGAGGGCTTATCTATGCTGTCTGTCTGATGGTGGAGAGGCTGAGGAGTTTTTATTCTGAAAGTTGCCTATTTCACAACTGATACACAAAGACCAAACATTTTCAGTGAGCTGGGTGGATATTTATTAGGGAATTGTAGTCATTTTTGTAATATTCCTGCTTGTGCCAAAGATAGTGCCCCCTCTATGGCTGGCAGGTACAGAGGGTTCACTGCATTATGAAAAGAGCAAGCACATATCTTTACTGTCCACTGCATCATTCATGATCACAATCTGCTGGCTAAAAATGTCAGTCTTCAGGCCCTAAAGTTGTTGGATTTTGCAGTTAAGTCTTCACTGAGATAAGGATGATACGTTCGAGCGTCTTCTGCTGCACACCGAAGTGCAAAGACTTCCTAAACACGGCTGCGTCTCTCTTTCATTTTACTGTTTCTGCAAAGCTGTCCCTCATTGTTTTATTCCATTCCAATATGCAATAAGTTGCTCTTTACGTATCTTGGACAATGGTAAAAGCCCGGCTTGCCATTTCTAGCAATATATAACTCATTGCTTCTATCCTCCACTGATTAAATGTATTAATGGAACCTGTTTGAACTTATTTTCTGCATGAAATATATCTGTCAGTGCAAGACAGCTTTTCTCCACTTGAAAATCCGCTGGTATTTCGTTAGTTGCATAAAAGATTGAAGAGTTTTGGTAGTTAAAGAATGTTAACACTGGAACTAAAGCTTCGATGTGAAGGGTAAATTGATTACAACATCAGCTTCACTTAAAAACTTTACATAAAGTCAATGTAAAAACAATAATAAACTCATGAATGTGGAGCAAGAAAAAAATGGAAACAAAAACATAAAATAATTTTTAAAAAAAGCATCTACAGTAAAGCCTGTTTTTGTTTCCTTTCAGGCTTTACTGGGAACAAATTTAAAAAATGGTTTTATTACAAGAGAAACTAATGACAGGAAGCTACAAAGCATTGTTACACACCACAGGACAGTATGTGGAAAGACAAGACAGATATAGAGTTGCAGATATGGTTAAGAGGAAGTGATGACGCCAACCGAGTGAAAAAAAACAAAAAACAAAAAAGAAAAAAGGGAGGGTGTGAAAGAAAACAAAGAGAGACATGATTCAGGAGAAGGGAGGTGAGCAAAACTGTGAAGAAAGCAGCAACGGCTTTGTCTGCAACAATTGGACAAACTTGCTGGTGTCTTTAAGTGTGCATGTGAGACAGATGTCGGGATCATCCAGTGAGCCATTTGTGACTTTTCTTCAAATCAATTTGACATGTTGAGTCACCTGCAAGAAGAACACATCCTGGGTCCTTTGTTTTACTATTTCTGCGCTTTTTTTGAGTAGCCAATTTTTACTGTATATATTGAGCTTTTCACATTGTCAGACACATCCTTTTGTATTTATCAAACCCTGTCATTACAGAGGCCCAGTAAGACTAAACGGAGTGACTGTACTATCCATGCAAGTTTTTTGATTACCGTACTTTCTCCACTATAGGGTAGCAGCAGATTATGAGGCAAACCTTCAAAGATTTGTCTATTTCTGAGCCTATGTCATAAATGAGGTGCACCAAAATGGCGCATTACTCAAAACAAAAGTCAGAGATGAGTCCATCAGTCAGTCAGACTTTATTAAGTGTGTTCACTGTAACTCTGGAACTTGTTGCATGCTAGACGTTAGCCACGTTACAAGCATTTTCACAGTACCTGTAATACTATGTTAACACTGTATCGGTGTGTTCAACGACTTCCAAAAAACTGTCTGTGCAAACACGCGTAAATGTGCGTTTTGGGCTTTCACGTTCAAAACTCTCACGTTCAGTCACTACACACGTTTTTTAGTATGTTTTTGGGTTCTACGTGCAAAATGTGCAGCCACTGAACGTGTGTTAAAAGTTAAACCAGTTGAGAGTTGATTAATCGAGGACTTGGATTTGGTAGTGACATATGGGTTGCATCCTTTTCAAAACACGGAAGTGCCAACCGTTTTAGAATTGATCATTAATAATTGTAGTTTATATGAATTCTATGACACCAAGTCTTTCATATATCGGAATAGAGCTGTCGAAGAAAGAGCCTGCAGCAAAATTTCCGAAATTCGCACTGCTTCAACATTTTACACCAAGCGTCTGGTACATGCACTAGTTTTGTGTAGTGACAATCCAGTGTGAACAGCATATGCTAAAAGAAAAGAAAGAAAACCACATAGCACAGTACTAAAAGCACATCACATGCCTGGTATGTACATAGTTTGACTCCCAGCCTTAATAGTAATAAAAAACAAAAAAAACTTCACAGTCAGACATTTTAGCCACGTTAGCTTATTCACAGTAGCACCCAGCCAAACATTTTGACAGAGGACTGTGTACTACTCAAAATCACTTCTACAGCAGTAAGCACAACCACGGTTAATCCACAGATAAGGTGCTCCACATTATAAGGCGCACTGCGCTTTTTGAAAAAAAAAGGTTTTTAAGTGCATCTTATAGTGTGGAAAATACAATAAGTAGTTAGGTAAGTTTAACCATGTAAATACACAAAAACAAGAAGCAATATATCTTATCAAACGAGTGTTTGCATTTAAGCTGGTCAGCAGACAAGCATTGGGTATGTCACACATCTCAAAGAACTTCTGTTAGTGTTACAGTCAAATCTTCATACCAAGCAGAACTGAGGAGTCACATTTACAGCAGAAAATCATTGACATAGTCATTGAAATTTGTTTATTTCAGGCATTTTCATACAAAAAAAATGCAAGATAACATCATGCTTCGTTAGTAGGTGTCATGATGCACACATTGCTTGCTAATGGTTCAAAGCCCAAAACAGAATAAATTAAGAGAGGGAGGATACAAATGGACAGACAGACATGCAGATGGATAGATAGACAGAACTGACAGATGTGTCAGAGTAGGCAGCGGCCAGGGAAGCCACATTTTGTTTTCTGTGTGGGGATTACACAAACATGACGTAGCGATCATCACACAAACCTAGAGAAGCATGCCTACACAGAACTGCAAACCGGCTGTGTGGGTGACTGGCACAACGCTGACTGACAGATGGGACATGGTGGCATTTAGACAAAGTTTCCCTCAGCAGGCATACACGCAAACACACACACTGCACAGCAGGTGCTGTGGAATGTGAGGAGGGAAACCATTGAAGAACTTCTGATTAAGTGGACAACAAGGGCCTAAATCCACAGGTCCAAAGAGATAAGACGCAGCAAAGTGTGAAATAATAATAACACTTAAAAAGTGTGATAGAGCCCGGAAATTACTCATTTGTTTGTGTTTCACACGTGCCGCATGCACTGGAATGAAGGACGCAGTAAAGCAACTGTATGTATATGGATGTGTGAGCACATTCATTCATTTTCCAAACCGCTTTATCCCTTTCGGGGTCACGGGGTTGCCGGAGCCTAACCCGGCTACTCATGGGCGAAGGCAGGGTACACCCCTGGACTGGTCGCCAGTCTGTCGCAGGGGCCACAATCACACACCCATACACACTCACATCCACACCTAGGGACAATTTAGAGCAACCAATTAACCTATGAAGCATGTTTTTGGACGGTGGGAGGAAGCCGGAGTACCCGGAGAAAACCCACGCATGCACGGGGAGAACATGCAAACTCCACACAGAAAGGTCCCCCAGCCAGGACTTGAACCGGGAACCTTCTTGCTGTGAGGCAGGAGCGCTAACCACTGCGCCACCGTGCAGCCTGTGTGAGCACATCTTAAACATAAATCCACCACTCTCACATCTTTTGGAACTTCTCTTTGTGTTTCCCCTCAACTGATTTTGCTCTCAGTCTACATCCATTTTTAAAGACACAAAAACCAAAAAATGAGATTGTTCTATCCACTGCATTGTCTTACTAAAATTGTGAAAGCTTTGGAAAGGATGGATGGATGGATGGATGGATGGACGGACGGATGGATGGACGGACGGATGGATGGATGAGTGGATATTTACTGTGGGGCATAAAAGTATTTGGCAGTTACCGATTCTACAAGTTGCCCGCTTCACAAGATGAGAGAGGTTTGTATTGTTCATCCTAAGTATACTTCAACTGGAAGAGACATAATATACAAAAAAATGCAGGAACTCACATTGTAGGAAAATTAAAGAACTTTATTTGTATAATGGTAAATAAAAGCTCATCTCAATACTTTATAATGTAACCCTGGTTGGCATTGACAGAAGTCAAACATTTCCTGAAAATTTGCACCAGGTTAGCTTTGCAGTTGCTATTTTGGTCCATTCTTCGATGCAGATCTTCTGAAGAGCTGTGATGTTTTTGGGCTGGCACTAGGCAAAGCAGACACAAACTTCCTCCACAGATTCTCTGTTGGATTGAGGTCTGAAAACGGGCAAGGTCACTCCAGAACGTAGACATTTTTTCACAAAGTCACTCCTTGGTTGCCTAGGAGACGTGTTTGGGATCATTGTCATGTTGGAAGGTTCATCCACATTTCATCCTTAGTGCTCTCACTGATGGAAGAAGGTTTTTGTCCAAAAATCTCACCATACATAGCTCCATTTATACTTTTCTTAAAGTCCCACTCCAATCGAATTTTGATCTATTATAAAAGCATTCCCAGTGGTCTTTTAACTATGATTATGTAATTTTTAGCCAAAAAAATAAAAATTAATTAAACTTGTGTGGTTTTCTAGGACATAGTTTCAGCAGCACGGCAGGAGTTCATCAAATTGTGGGCAGGACTGTTGGTATGGAAGTAAACCTCTGCTTATATCCCATAATCTCTTTATTTACAATCTCCCTTGCTAGCTTACCCCTTCCTAACATTACCAGTGGAACAAAAATGGCAAACAATATCGAAGGTATCCAGCAGTACAGTCTTGAGCCAAATACCAGCTGAGATAAGAATATTAAGATGTAAATGGATCTATTTGTCAGCAAGTGAATTCTGGCCCGCCCATTTCACTTGATTTGTCACAAAAAAGAGCTTTTTCAGACAGCATTTTCAATCTGCACCTGATTCATCCCGATTTGAATAAAGAAATACTCAGAAATGCAGTTGAAATCTCAAATTCTTATATATATATATGTATATATTTATCCAGCTCGTTCTGGGTCATTGACCAGTTCCCCTGTGTAGTTCTAGTCTGTTTCCACCTGACTGTTCTCAATATCATTTGTACCCCATCAAGAGAGATCTTGCATGGAACCCCAGATGGAGGGAGATTTTATGTGATCTTGTTTTTCAAATACTTTCAATGATTTGCTCCAACAGTTGATCTCTTTTTATCAAATTGCTTGCTTGCTTCATCTAAGCTGTGTTCGGATGAACAATTTAGTCCCAGGTGTCTTCAGACAGCTCTTTGGTTGGGAGGTTACAGTCTTACCATTAAAGGACGTGGACAGGAGTCTTTTATATAGAAAACCAGCTCAGAAAAGGTGCCAATAATACATTTAAGAAGTAAAGGAATTCTCTCATAATGGTAGAATGTGATTTTAGGACTAATGTTTTATTTCAAAAAATCGTGAGCTGTAACTGAAAAACAGACATAATTGCGTGAAGTTCCTCAAAAACACTACTTAATGATAGTTGTTTTGAGTGGCTACTTCCTGGCTGTGCTTTTTTTTTCTGTGGCTGAATCATATTTCAAGGGCATCCTTGTTTCTGGAAGCACAACCATTTAGGACATCTTCTGTTTCACTGCCTGGCTGCAGTTCGCCGGAAACGAACCATAACTGTCTCCAAGAGTGCCGTCTAGGAAATGCGCCTCTCCTACTCGTACACGGCTCCTACACACAGCCCAGTCATCGTTGTTGGCTTCTCCCGCCTCCCTCTGCTACTTCTCCATTCACTTTTTCGCACTCCATCCCTCTTCTACGTGCGTCCGCAAAGACTCCTCCTCTCTCGAAGTCCGAGCGCACGTCTCCAACCAGCTTTTACGCGCGTAGGAGCTCCAAACAGAATCCCCTGAGGTCAACCCCTCCCCTATCCGTTTCTTACCGCCCTCACTCATTCATGACCCACACTGGTGACGTAGGAGAATCCACAGCACCCGCTGCCGTAGGCAACAACAGCATCCTTGAGTATAAATGGGACATTGGTGGCCATCAGCCGGCACACTCTCAGTCGCTCCGACTCGGGAACCAGGGCATCAGCGGAGATAGCAGGCTTTACTTCGCCCCTTTCAGGCTAACTCGCTTTGGGCTTTGGTTCAGGATGGACAACTCTTTTCTTTCCCGGAGCCGACGGAGCTCCTTTGTGCGCAACTGCAAAAGTAAGTTTCCTTCCTTTGGGTTTGAATGCATCATAAACGCAGACAGGGGGATTGCTTTACTTTGAAATTTGGAATCATTTTGAATATTTTCATCGGAGAAAAGTTGGATTAGATTTTTAAATGTGGAACAATGAAATAGAACAGCAAACTTCGATCCTTTTCTTTTCAAATAAACGCAAATGTATTGATGCTGGAGACGCACTAGGACATATTGATTGTATGAATTCCAAGTTAATATGATTACTTTTAAATTGGGAGTGATGACTGTTTTATTTAACTCAAATGTTTAACGTTCTCCCGGTGCGTAAAACCTGTCTGTTTATGGCAGACAAAAAAAGCTGTTATTGTAGTTTTAATGTCGCAAAATATACCGACATCAGCAGCATTCATTAAAAACGACATTGATATAACTATAATATATTTGATCTAACTATAATATATTTAACAGTTACTTTTAACCTATACTGGTGCCAAGTGCTGTTTTGACTCCCTGCTGAGCAGCGTTACGCGGACAGCTCCAGCTCACCCGGTCTCCTCTGTCCTCCCAGGTGGCCTCTCGTTATGGCTGGTGGTGTGGCTGGTCCTCGGTAAGCCGAATCCGGCATCGGCGTGCCCGCACCGTTGCGTGTGCTACCCGACGCCCATGACCGTGAGCTGCCAGGCGCAGAACTTCACCACCGTCCCTGTCGGAGTGCCGTACGAGTCGCAGCGCGTGTTCCTGCAGAACAACCGGATCACGGAGCTCAGAGTTGGCTCTTTTGGCTTTGGAACTCAGGTAAGGTGGAGTAAAGGAGGCACTGCAGAACTGCATCTAAAGCCAGGGTGTTCAAAAACATCTAGATTGTCTTTATATATTATTAATTATTGCAAATTTCGTTATGGTGTTTTCAGGTTCTGTGGCTTTTCTCCAACAACATCACATGGATTGAGGCAGGGGCTTTTAGTGAGCTGAGGGACTTGGAGGAGTTGGACTTGGGGGACAACCCTAACCTTCACAGGCTGGAGGGGGGAGCTTTCCGCGGACTTGAGAAGCTCCAGAGCCTCCATATGCACCGCTGTCGGCTCACTGCCCTGCCCCATGACATCTTCCACAAGCTGTACAGCCTGCAGTTCCTCTACCTGCAGGTAGGGGCGCTGGATGGACATTCAGATGTATTTGGATGACTGACACACTGTCAGTTACTTGCACACATGCAGACACCCACTCATGTTCTTTTTCCAGAATCACATGTCCATTCACTAACAACACAATTGTCTTCCTTTGCTTAATCTTGTTCCTTTTGCTTCTCTCTTGTAGGAGAATAATCTCCATTTCCTGCAGGATGACATTTTTTCTGACCTCATCAACCTGAGCCAGCTGTTTCTGCATGGCAACCGCATCCGCACCCTCTCAGAGAACGTGTTTCGTGGCTTGGTTAACCTTGATCGACTTCTGCTACATGACAACCGCATCAGGCAGGTGAACCGTCGCGCCTTCCGTGACCTCGGCCGCTTGACCATGCTCTTCCTCTTCAACAACTCTCTGGCTGAGCTCCCCAGCCAGACACTGAGGGACACCCAAGGCATTGAATTCCTCCGTCTCAACGCTAACCCTTGGTCATGCGGCTGTGAGGCCCGTGCCCTGTGGGAGTGGTTCCGGGAGGCTCGTGTCTCTTCCTCAGAGGTCATTTGTGCCTCCCCTTCAACTCGTCGTGGCCAGGATCTTCGCTTCCTTCGTGAGATGGACTTTGCCCTCTGCCCCTTGCCTGATCCAGGCTCCATTGGTGGCTCCACAACCACCACCTTCAGCACAAAAACCCGCTGGTGGTTCCACAAAAACAAGCCCCAGTCCTCCACTAAAGGTGTCTTTGAAAAATCCTCTGAAACTGTCAAGGCTGGTTTGTATGGGAAAGGCCCATCCACAACAACTTCAGTAGTCAAGTATGAGCTAGGGGAGGAAGAGCTGGCACTGCCCAAACTTGATCCAGAAGAGTACTGGGCAAACTATGGCAATGAGGACTCAGGTGTCACGTTGAGGTGCTTCGAGCTCGAATGTCCACCTGAGTTTGACTTGCCACCTTCTTCCTTCTCACCCAGAAGCTCGTGGCCTTCTTCTTTTCTACTACTGGCCCTCTCTGTCTTTACCCTTTGCCTCAACACCCACCTACTATTTGGCTGAATCAGATAGTTTTTCACAACTTTCCTTACAGCCTGTTTTAAAGGCTGAGGGATCCTCGTTAGACTGTCTGTACCCCCTTTGCCCACTCTACTGTACCCAAATGCTGAAGGAACAGTATGGGAGATGGGGGGTTGGCTAGATCCAAAATCTGCCACCTATAGGGCTTAACACTGTCAGGGCTGCTAACTTCAGCTCACATCCCATATATCTACGATCCTCGTATGGGTTTTTGTGTCCGACCTGTTTGTTCTTACAAGTCCCTGCCATCAGGGGGCTGAGGGCTCAGTGCATCACACCTGTGAAGATAATTTGATCGCAGCTGTAAACGATGTGTCATTTCTGTCACGTCAGCTTAGTTAAAACTGTTAGTGGACTTAGTGCATCCATTCACCTGGTTGCTACAAACACTACAATTACTGTTAGAGTCAGTGTGCAGTAATTACTATACTGTAACCACTTAAAGTGTAGTGTAAATAGGTATGTATTCTGTGAATGTCAAGAGTGTCTGTCAGTCCATTATAGTCACTTTCATTGAGATCCAGTAAAACTGTGAAGGCTTGTGCTTTCATACGAGTGCCATGCACATCCCAGGGATGAAAACAGAGGAGCGATCCAAGAAGTGCTAGTCTGGAAAGAAAAATGGAAAAACTAAAGGTTGGCAAGAAAACTTATTTTCAATGAAATGTGCAACAAACAAGCGTGCGTGATAGAAATAAAACGGATGTCCATGCAGCAATAAGGAAAAAGGAGCACAGATGGAGAAGTTTGGTGGTAGAAGCAACAACCTGCTAGAGAGAAGTAATAAATCCAGTTATTGGTAGATGTACAGCTCACAGCCTTCATCACAACCTGTAAATCTTGTGTTGTTTTACAACAACCACATGGTGAGAATGCTTCCTGTCAGGAAGCCTGAGATTTTGCTTTTGAATGTCTTTCTGTGACATATTGATACAATGTGTGGTTATTGTTGACTTGAATGCAGATGGAGATCTTGATAAAATAATATGACACTGAATGTTTCCTACATGATGTTTCTTTTTGGTATGAATGAGTTTGAATCATTTTGGAATGAAAAAAATAATCCCAAAAAAAGAGAAGTTCAAACAAAGAAAAAAAAACCTCACAAAACAGTTTCTGACTGTGGCTGTGTGATTAAGCTGTGATTAAACAGCTTGTGAACTAAAATGACAGACCACATAGTCACAGAGAGTGGCTAAGACTTTTGATGGGCATCCATATCTGTGTACATGCAGATTACGAATTGCTTCACAAGCTGGCAATGCTGCAAAAGGCAAATACGTCAGTAAGATTATCACTTCTCTGACTCAAATATGGGTGATGCCAAATGGACAGACGGGTTGAAAATTGGCTGCTTTGCGAATACACCAAGAGAGCAATGACGGAGCCTGGAGCCAGAGAAAGGGCAGAAGATAAATTTAAACTCAGATTGATGCACACTGAAAGTAAAAGAGGTCATTAGATCTAACATAGCAGTGGCCAAAAGGATCAAACTTGCAGAAAATTGGTAATGCTGAGGCTGCAGAACCAAGAAACCGAAGGATGAGCTTTTCACATTTACCCATTGGTTTTTACTACTTCCAACTGCATTTGTCTGCAATGTCAGGCTGCATGTCATATCTCTGCTCATTCCTTTAAGCTATCCTGTTACGCATTGCTTTTCTGAAGATCTATCCTCGTCTCAAGGTTAGCATGGGGATTCTTAAAAACAGGTATGTGGGAAAGCAGAGATGCAGTAGGAGTGAAAGAGTGGGCGATAGTTTCACTCATCTACAAACACACACAGGCACACTTGCAGATGCAATCTGAGAGCTTGATGCAGCAGTAGTTCCTTGGCTAATATCATTTTTGGACTTATCACGACGCTTGGAAATGACTGTGGGTAATATTCAGTGCCATCTGGTTGTTGAGTCTCCTATTGAATCTCCTGGAGGAGGTCAAACTGAGCCTGGGTGCTCTACAGTGGCCATGAAAGTGAGGTCACTTTCAGACGACCAAAGTGCCAGTTATACCAATTTCCACCAGTTTCCTTGTTTGAAAGTCAGCATGTTTAATGTTTTGTATCTGAAACACAACTAGTAATTATTTATCATTAATACTGGTATTTGTTAATGTCTTTTTACTGTAAGAAAAAAAAATTCTTGAAAGAATAAATTCATACTTGTTTTAACAAAGTTTTTGTGTCGGGGTTTTATGTTCTTGTCTCTCAGCAATTTCCCAAAGACTCGAGAAAACTTTACTATATCTCTCTTGCAAAGAACAATGAAAAATATTTAATAGATTTGATTAGATATACTTTATTTATCCCATGGGGGGAAATTAGATTAGTTTATAGCAGTTGAACATGATAAGAGGGAATCTGCAGTGTATACAAGTGTTCCAAAAGCAGAGGTTGATGAATTTCATGCAATAATACATAACATACAACTTTTTTTTAATTTCGGAAGTTTAACTAAATCCTATTATACTTGAAAAACATCACATTTTTGAATAACACCCTCTTCTGACTGAAAACTCTCTTAAAAACACAAGATAATGTGGCGAAATAGGTGTGTAAGACAAGCCAAGAAGGCGCACACTGAGGGTGAGATAAATGCAGTTTATTGGTGCTGAGGTGGTGATACTGCCAGATGAACAGGAGGAAACAGTCTCTGGTGTAGGAAAGTTGTCTGGAGATGTCAGTGTGGCACCAGAGAATCTGTAATGAGTCCAGACTGGGGTCATGCATGAGAAATCCAATCCAGGTTAGGCAAAAACTCCAAAGGGGTAGACTTGACTCATAATCCAAAAACAGAAGCAGGGATCAGGAAACCAGCCAGCAGAAACGTCACTTGAACAGACTTACAGAAGGGCAGCAAGAACAACAAACTGGCAGGGTGGGAGAGAAGGAGAGCTGCTTAAATGCTCAGGGATCCATTCAGCTGCCCCAAAATGAAGTGGAGTCAGGAGAGTGAGTAGATATGGCAAGCCATGAGGACCAAAAGCCCACAGATCCTGACAAAAGAAAACAAACAGAAGCCTCCCAGTTATTTGCTGGACTCCTTTTGTAAATCCGTTTTTTATGTGTCTTTTCTATGGAAGCTCCATTTTTCCTTGAAAGAGACTGAAGTTTCCTGCCACAGGTGTTGTAAGAGATCACATAAGTCTGTAGATCCATTTACAGTTTCTTTAGACAAATGAGTTTCAAAAACACTTTTTCTGTGAACCAAGAATAGTTTCAGGGTCCTGGCTAGAGCTGGGATCCAAGATCAGAATGAAGAAATATCTTCCATGTTATTGAAATCATCATTTTGCGCACATACAGTTTGGTCAGGTGATCCTTCTCATGTGCAGAAAGTATTGTTTTAATCCTTGAATCCAGCTTTAAGGATGACTGCTAATCAGAGTGGTTTTGGGCTCCATTTTTTAAAAAGTCTTTAATAAGACTTGACTGTGGATTCAAGCCCTCCTCCTGAAATTCGGCCCATCAGCAGGAGCTCGTCTACCTATTTACTGGTAACTTTGTCTGGATTGACAAAAAGTTGAAATAATAATTTAACCACATCTACAATGGCATAATAATAATGGCCCGGGTTATCGTTTAAATTCTATAGAGTGGTTTCAAATATAAAAACAGACAAGTGCTTAAAGTTATGCCTTCTTTTCTAACATCTTTCTTCTTCATCTTTTAGCATTGATACATCCTTGATACAGCACATTGCAAAAACTGAACCTGAAGAAAAAAAAAGACCCTTCAAGAAAAAATGTCTTATTTTCTGTCTTGCAAGAAAAATAATCTGATCAAGGAAGTTCTTCAAGAGCAAAAAAAAATTTTAGTTTGAGAAAACATGTCTTAGTGCCAAAGTCTTTTTCCTTAAGCCATTCAAGACCATGTTTCTAACCTCTTTTAAAGAAAATCTGCCAATGGGTAGGAATTTTGGATTCATGTCTTTGTTTTTGCTGTGCTTTGCTTTCTTCAAACTTTCTAAAACAGTCATTTTACTTTCACTTTAAGCAGCCATTTTCCTTTGAAAGACTGCGTCACTCTGTACAATCACAGCCTGCCTATGTAAGGTTGAGACAGTGCACAGCTCATCCTGCACTTTCTATTGGTTTCCCAGCTTTTGCCTGTCAGAAAAATTCCATGACGCATCTTCGTCGAGGAGAACATGTAAACAGTGTGGGTTTGACTGGACATCATCCATGTCACTCAAGCATCAGAGCAGGCACAATCCCAGCCATTGTGAGCGAGGTGGGTAGGCGGGACATATGTGTCTGCCGAAGCTTCAATATGTGAATGAATTAATATTAATAGATACAAATTTATCCTGACAAGAAGAGGGAGAAGCACAGAAACAGGGAGGAAGCTCTGTGCTTGTTTAAGTGCGTCACTACTTTGTCACACTTATCTCCACCTGCTGAGCCTCCATTTTTTTTCATTTCTCTCTGCTCCACAAAAATTCACACTTTCTCAGCTCCTCTTACACATACGCAGTTTGCATGCCCTTCACCTTGTTCTGAGTTAGAGAGCTGAATTTACACCACTTTCTGACTCTTTATCAAATGTAACATGTTTTTTTTCTTTTACTTGCAGCTACTTTACTTTTCATTAACTTTATTCTTCTTTGAAAGTCTGTCGTCATGCTCTCTGTTGTATCCTCACACTTTCAGAAATGCTAATTTCTCTTGTATTTGCATCTAAATCCCCCATCCTCACATTTGTTTACATGTTTGATAAGGAGCTGTGCCTAAATTCTACAATTCTATGTTCAATTATTTACTTGACTCTGCAACATGTTTTTCCATCCATCCATCCATTTTCTAAACTCGCTTCATCCCTCTATCTACTGTAAGGGAAGGCGGGGTACACCCTTGACAGGTCGCCAGTCTGTTGGCCTGTGGGAGGAAGCCAGAGTGCCCATGCCTGCATGGGGAGAGCATGCAAACTGCACATAAAGGTCCCAGCTGGGATTTGTGTGAGTGAAAGGAAAGAGTGAAAGGTCAAGCACAAAATAAAAACTAAAATAGACACGAGATGCTTGCAAGTTCAAGTGTTGACACCTTTTTTGTGTGCAAAGTTGTGAGTGTGCAGCGAAAGGACATGGAAGGAAAAAGAGCTTACTGCTGACAGAATGGCATGAAGTAAGAATTAGTGTGAAGAAGAAGAAGGAGACAGAAAGATACCAGAAGAGGAGGTGTGACGTTTGAGTCACGCACTTGGATGTGCTTTCAGCCAGGAACATTTGGAAGGCTTAAGTGTGCACGCACACAAGTGCACCCTCACTGGCAGCGTTCTGCTGCTACACCCCGAGAGAGGCCGACTGGGAGACAGACGTTTCTCTGTGCATCACACAAGCTAGATCCACGCACGTGTGCCCACACAACAAAACACACACAGATACACACCTACATCCCACCTTTCCTTATTTAGGAACACTCAACATTTCTACATTTCCTGTAGATTTATATGTCGTCAGCAGTCGTATCTCTAATAAATAAATATTTATTTAACTCAACTCTGAAAATATGTCAACGTGCACAAACAAAAATGCCCATGCATAGTGTGCTCAGCACCATAATAAGCAGCAAATGGGCTGACACAAAGGGTATACTGACATGGATTAATCAAAGTGAGAATACGTGATAAAAAAAGAGGGCGAAAATATAAGCAGAAAGCAACGAGAGGAACAAATGAGGTGCAGGGGAAGGTGAGATCAATAAACAACAGGTAAAAACAAGGCCATATGGTTTTGATGGATTTATAGTTCACGCTGCATCAACAAATGCCAAATAAGTTCTGCATCACTCATGCCAACTGATAAAGTCACTTTAAGTGACTTTTTAAAGAACTATTCCAATAAAAATGGTGTTTTTGGTATTTTTAAACATGTTCTTGTGGGATTTTTCTGGCTATGGAGAACATATATGAAGAAAATCAAGCCTAAAATAGCATTAGTATCTCTTTATTCAAATTACTTGGAATCAGGAGCAGACAAAAAAATGCTGTTGCAAGAAGCCTGTAGCAGTGACATAGGTGCTACAGTCGGCACGCCCCAAGCTTCCTGCTTTGCTCCATTCTGATGCATGCACTTGTAGACAGCTAGAGCCATTTACCTAATTGTTTTTCATGTCCGAGCTCGTCTGCCTCAAAACTGTACGACTGCATAATTCCAATGTCCTAATGTTACCTTGGGGGTGTGAAGGGCTGTAAGCTAGCGTGAGAGAGTTTAAACAAAAGGAATGATGGGAAATGCGTCCAACGGTCTCGCCCACAACACAGGCAGACAGAGGCAAATTGCTAAATTAACTTCTGCTACTCTGCAGAAACAATGTCCTAGAAAAACGACTGTTTTTTTATTTTGGCTAAAAATGGCATAAAGGGCATTAAAAATAGATCAAAAAATGATTGAGGTGGGTCTAAAATGATTGTGAGACCTCACTTTGGAGCTAAAAATCTACCTTTCTTTTTTTAAGATCATTTGATAGTAAGCCTAATGAACAAACTGTTCAATTGCTAATATATAAAAAATGAGGACACTACCATTAATAGTTTACTTCAAGACCTGTATAGTATAAATGAATTTTTATTCAATTGAAATGACAAGTTGTGACAAGGTAAATGTTTGCTTCACAATCTAGGTACAAAATCCTCCACAATGGTTTAGGTTTTACATCTGCAAGGAGTCTGAAACATAACAAGTATTCAATGGGTTCATAAAACTTACTCTAATTACAGTTGAAAGACGTTTAGAAGACAAGAGACCAGCTCAAGTGGTTGACCCCTTTTACTTGATGACAGCATTTTATGCAAAACAGTTTAAGATCAGAGGATGTTGAAGTTAGAGCAACTTTGTAGTTTTGCATGATTAAAAGGGAAGCATTGCCAGTTGACTTCTAGGGTACAGCTTTTGATGTGCAAAATGCATGTTTTGCTGCCAGTAGACATGAAAAACAGCTTTGAATAAAGTACATGACTGATGCACAAAATATGAAAACAGGTGAGAGTGCTCACTGTGCACGGGGTTCCAAAATCCTAAACTGTGCTAAAGAAATATGAAATGCATTATCATAAATAGAACTATTTAAGACACTGAGATGTGATCATCCTGATAAAAGAAAGTGGGCTGCAAGGAAACATTATCACAACACATTTTTCTTAATAATACAAAGTTTTGTAAAGCACCTCTAGAACATGTCGGGGTTAGAAAGGGAAAATTAGGCAGGCATGTCGTACAGTTTTTCTAGTTTTTCCCGTTAGTGCTGTAGTGATATGTGTACAGCCTGTTGTTAGAAATTATACATTCAGAGTGTAGTTTGTTTGGATTTCTTGTGGGTGTTTTATGAGCACTCACCTATTACGTGGACACCCTTTGCGTGCAGCATTTGTGCATGGTCAAAAAGGAGTCATTACTTGCACCTCACTAACGGCTATAGTGTGTATATGGGCACCATATGACAAAACTTCCCGTACACCATCCCGTGCGTGAAACTTACATTATCTTTACAAATACTTCACGATATGCTTACCACACGCGCGACTATTGTGCATTTCATTTTTATAACGTCCCTCAAGGTGACTGCGTGAGCCTCAAGGGAACTGCAAGACATATCTCTGTTCCTCTCAACGTGCGCCAGAGCTCTTTATGACCCTTCATTTGCCAGAACAACCCAATAATCCACAGCACCCATACAGGTCAACTCCCCACAAGGGTGCATGTGACTATGGCATTAGGTCACATCAGCAGCTATTTCTCTCACAACCTTATAAACCACTGTTTGGGAATAATCTGTGGCTCCAGAGATCTAATCTTCATGTTAAGTAGATTTAAAAGGATTAGTTTAAAAAGAAAAAAAATTTAACTAAAGTAGTTTTTGAGCCAAGTTGTAATGTTTTTATTTTGTAATAAACAAAAATGACTTTCATAAACCAAGTGGGTCAAAACCCATCTTGTAATAATCTAATTTACCCTTGACTGCATTTATGAATAACAATCCCAAACAGCATTTATGTTTTCCTAATTACATTTTTAAAATAATGTATTTTACTGATGAATAATAAATGTTGAATTTGAAAGAGCTTAAGTTGCTTCATTAGGCTACTCTAAAATTTGAGTACTTCAATGTCATTGTTAAAGATTAAAGAAAAGAACAGCCTCATTTGGCTAAATAGGAAGAAATCTTGGAAGTTAAAGAAAATGCAGATCCATGTATAAAACAGATGTATACATGGGACTGTTTGAAGAAGGGTCAGCAGAAAAACAGCTGAGGGGTGTGGGATGAAGTGCAAGTGTTGTGCAAGAATGCAGGACTTACTGTTTTTCTGTTGCTCTAGCATTACATAATAAACTGGTACACAAGTGTCTTCTGGTTTGAAAGTCAAAGGGAAAAAAATTAAAAGAAGTTAATGACAAATACTGGAGATGTTTCTGATTTAACTATCAGAGTGTAGAGTGGTCATCCTACAAGGTTCCTGTGGGCACTTATGTATCATGTGCACACCCCGTGAGTGCAACATTGGCGTGTTCTTGGGAAGGGGTCAGTGCTTGTATTTTACTAATAACTAGAATGTGACTAATGGTACCACATGACAGCATCACCTATACGTCACGAGTGTTTGGAACTTACTTTAGCCTTACAAATACTTTACAAAACACTTGCCACGCGCATGACTAGCGTACGTTCTATTTTCATGACCTCCATAAAGGTGGCGTCTTGGTAAATGCAGTTAACAAACTCTGGCTGCAAAAAAATATACGTAGCTCAGTAACATACTGTCTCACCAGCAAAATATAGCTTAAAATGCATAAATAAAAATAAAATAAATAAACTATTTTAAAATGAAAATAAAAATTAAATATCCTTTTTTAGACATATCTAGTCAATATATATATATATATATATTTTTTTTTTTTTCTTTGTGGTTTTTTTTTTTTTTTTTGGTTAAAAAAAAAAAAAAAAAAAAAAAAAGTAGCACATTTGCAAATTTCCTGTTTAAATACACAAGAAAGGCACAGGCAGCCCGTGCCTGCCCTGCACCTAGCCTGCACCACAGACACTGACTGGAGCTGCTGCTGACGCATGCGCTTTACTGTTTCGTTCTTTCTATCATCACAACAGACGCTTTCTTTTTTAATTAACTCTTTAGCTTATTTCTCGTCAACTGTCTGATTGTATTGGTGCCGGTTTGTGACCTATCTAGTCTTTTTATCTGCTAAAAATGGACATTAGAAATACACTTGGTGAGGCATGTAGTACGTGTACCTCAAGGCAGAGGGCGCCGGTGAACCCAGAGAAAGTGACATAGCGGCTAAAGAATAATAGAATTAGTGGTAGTAAGTCAAGTGCAGTCATCCAGTCATTATTTTTATTGCTTAGCATCATTTTTTAAATGGAGGATTGTGTCTCTAAACCTGGGAATGTGTTTAGACACATATTTCAGAAGAAGTGGCACATGGACTTCATTTAGAAGTAAAAGTAGGTCAATATTAGCATTTTTAATTATTGTATTTTATTTTTTACTTGTCCTGTCCAACTGCTAAGCAAGCAGATATGAGCTGAAGGCCTCTAGTGTTGGACAGATTTTACTGTTACAATAGAGGTTTAGTATATTTGTAAAAGCCCCTTTTGTATTTGAGGCTAAATTGTATTTATATTGATTACGTTTGAATCAATCTCTTTACCTCAACATCTCCATTAATCAAGTTGGTGGATGATTACATAATGGGGGGGGGGCAAGAATCATAATGCAACAATGTGCTGGAAGTTCATCATCATTGCTGTCAGGTTTAGATGTTAGTTTAAAGAGCGTTTTTAGCGTAAATAGCATACCTGTTGGCTCCAAAAATCTTCACATACAAACGTGTCAACACGTACATACAGTTCACATGCACGCACCTATGCACACATACCAACACATGTAAAGTTTTTCATTCTGTCACGCATACTATTTATGCAAAGGTGAGCTGACACCTGTGCTAAGATGAGTGTTTATGTTCTACTGAGGTGGATGATGGAGTATAAAAAAAGGAAGAGTGCTAGGTCACCCCCACACCAAGAATCCTGCCAAAGCAGCAGTGGCAGTCAGGGCCCCCTGACACCCGTTTGGGATAGAGGGTACATAGAGGATGTCCGCCTGCTGGGCAATTCCCTTAGTCACCCAAACCACAGGCAGCAGGACCTCCACATGGGCCCCCAACACCTGAGAGCAGGGAGGCACGGAAGCAGAGAGTGCAAGCTCGAGCTCCAAAAAGATGAATAGCCCCCAGCAGCGCCAGGGGTCCCACCCCCTGGAGAGCCCCCCCCCCAGCCCCAGACGAACAGCACACCACCACCTGTGGTGGGTTCTGGGAATCCCCCCGCCCCACACCAGACACGAGCCAGGGCCCCCAAGGGAGATGTGCTCCATGTAACAGGCAACCACCTATGGGAGGTCCAGGAGAGAACGAAGGACGGGCCACCCACCCCCGCCCAGGACACTCAAGGGAAGTGAGGGCCCCTGAAGAGCATTGTAAACATGTGCTGACCAGGCCCACCTATTGGTGGAATTTTGAAAAGGCCCAGAACTCAGAGGCAAGGACCATAGCCAGCACCACAGGAGCACGGACACCTCAGGACTCAGATGGGATGTGACCCCCAGCTCATGGTCTTGCAAGAGAACTCAGGGATCCCCCTCCCTGCGTGGAGAGAAGGCTTCCGGGGCCAGGAAGCCAGCACCCAAAGGACACGGCTACCGTTGCTGAGGGCACAGTTCCCCCACCAGGGATTGGGTAGGGGATAAAAGATCAGAGGTCCTACCTTCCTTGTGTAATATGTGTATGTGTGTGTGTGTGTGTGTTCGAGTGTATATTGTTGTTGGGTAAAGGGTGTGTGTACTAAAGGGTGCAGTTAAAATTGGTGGGTAGGGCACTGGGAGTAAATCTCCTGATTCCTGACAGTGTTTTTTTTTCTGTGCTACAGTTTTTAAATGACAGAAAAATGTTTAAATGAAGTTTTTAAACAGCACTTTAATTGTTGCCAATCAACTGGTGAATAAGCTTCTCTGGAGGTTCATACTGTACGTTTGTAAATCTGACTGATCCCTTACCAGTCGTGAACTGAGCACTGAACGTCTTGTCTTGCCTAATTCACCTTATAGTTGTGCCTTATATGTGACATGAATTTGAAAAGTGTGAAGTTTGCATGCTCTCCCTCTCCAGGTGTGGGTTTTCTCCTGCATCCTCACACAATTCAATAACATGTTTCATAGGTTACCTGGTGTCTGCAAATTGCTTCTGTGTTTGTGTGGCCCTGTGACAAACTGGTGACCTGGTTAGGGTTTACTCCATCTTAAACAGTAACTGGGTTAACTGGGTTGTCCTCAGGTTGTTTCTTGACTTAATTTGTGTGCTATAGTTAAAAAAAAACACTTTTCTCTTTGTCCAGTTATAAAAACCCATTTTCATCAATTTCACACCTCAACATTGCCATCTTGAAGCTGCGCTTTGCAAAAAAACCCACAAGCAATTCATCAATGTAACTACTTGAAGAAAAATAGGTGCCTGTTTGATGCTGCATTCACACTGCACGCGGGCAGAGGCGTCAAATTCGTGTGTCCCTTCTTTTTTTTTACGTGCATTCAATTTTACTGCTGTGTGCCTTGATGCCTTGACGCCCTGGCTGCGGAACAACTGCCGACTGCCTTTACTTTTACAACACCAAGAGGAATTTTCAACCTCAAACAATTAAAAAAAAAACCATCAGGTCCAGATTGCTCTTATTAAAAACATCCAGAAACAGCAGGAACACTTTTCTGAGCAATCCAAAAAATATTGACCATAAACTAATATCCTAATTCATATATTGACATACTTTATTCTACAATTTGTCTCAACAGCAAGACAGTGGAAAAGACATGAGTGATTTTTTTGTTTCCTTTAATCTATTTGGTAAATTTGATCATTTTGAAGACTGGGATGTAGCAGAAGAGAAAGATAGATGAGAACATAGAAAGGAGGAATGAAACACGAGGACGTGGCACCAGAGAAATTGAACTATTTAGACTTTGGACTTTGTTTCTTTTGAAACAAACTTTTGTTTCATCATCTGGACAAAAAAATTGACATGCGGGAATAGGTGAATTTTCTGTCTGAAATGATGCTTTATTTAACTTGTCATGCCAATCATTTTCCTCAGAGCAATTAGTGATACCAGAGCGTAGTCTGTGCACGCTGGAACTGTTACCATGATAACACGACACACCACGCTCTAAATAGTTTGCTTGTTGTAAAAAATTATTTAAGCATAAAAATATAACAGAATTAAAAATTATAATAATTTTTTTTTTCATGTTTGAGCATGGCAGGAGTGAGGAAATACTCCTCCAGATGTGCATTTTCAGGCATGAACAGACTTCAGGAAGCATGATTTACCTGATAAAATAAAATAACGCAATAAAATGTCTGTAATTAGCTGCGATTACCGCGATCATTTGACAGCAGTAATTACAAACTATATTAACATAGTACAAAAAAATAAATTAAAGCTTCTTTAAGCATTAGCATTAGCACCTCATCTAACAGAGCTGTTTTAATAATATTAAAAAAAACAAATAAAACAGTTTGAAATACATATTTTTGATCCTTTCATTTGTAATGGCCATCAAAACAAATGTTCTAGCTCCGCCTCTGGCACAGGTTCTTTTGTGGAGCCACTGACTGTAAGGGGCAATTAAGTAGTTACCACCTGTGAAGTGAAAGTCACACAAAGCTATTCTAACCATTTTGTTTCCTTTCTCTCACATTTCTTTTCTGGCAATTGAAAAAGCCACATTGATCAATGAGGCGATTTTGAAAATGTCCCGATTGTTCCTGTGTGTCACCACACACGGACAAGCAGAACAAGTAGCCCTTGTGACGGACTTTGTGAACCATTACTCCTGATGACAACTGAGATGATGTGCTGCTGTTTGACACCCAAAACAGAATGGAAAGTGTGACTCATATGACATAGAGGCATTACAACACTCATTAAGTGGATCACCAACAATTTTTAGTCATGTGATTTACAGGTTTGAATTGTAAAAAGGCTTACTCCATCATGAGCCACTGTTTTGACTTCTTTGCCATCTCTCTCCAATGTGACGCGTTACTAAAATAAATGTGTCTCAACTTACTTTTTTGTATACAGCCTTTCTTTCTCCTTCCTCCATGTCCTCTGACTGTCCTCTGAATGCAGCAAACAGAACAGAGCACATTTGACTGTCCATTCAATAATGTGCTGCCTCACCAAACATTTTATTCACACAATGCTTCTTCTATTTAACAGTCTAATAGAATAATTAAATAGGTAAAAATACACACACACACATATATATATATATATATATATTGGTTCTACTATACTAATTCACAAACAAAAACTCACTTTTGAAGATAATTGGTTATACCAGAGCTTTATATGGGCTTTATAACAAATGAAGTGAATAGCCTACATAACTATATGCAGTTCTTTTCACTATGCCCTAATGTTGGGTTGGAATTCTGAAAAATAACTTTTGGTATGTATATTTTTCTCATTTCACCTTGCCCACTTAGACTATTGTGTTCTGAATAATTACATACATTTAACGTGAACACAACACTGAACTTAAGATTATTACAAGAAAGAAAACAATAAAAAGAAGACCGCAGCAGATCTCAGAAATTCATCAAAATTGGCCAGGGTCGTTTCTAGGTTTGTGGGGTCCCAAAGTAAGATGTTACTTGGGGGCCTCCAGTTTGTAAAATTGTAATGAAGATGTTCCTAACACTTTAGGTCAGGGGTGTCCACACTTTTTGCAAAGAGGGCCAGATTTGATGAAATGAAAATGTGTGAGGGCCAACCAGTCAGCCAGCATTCTTTAAATCATGGTAATACCCTTAAATACAAATGAACACACTTTTCTTTTTTAATAGCATACTTTTTATTTCTTTACACAGAACAGAAATGTCTATAAATACATTTTTGCCCAAATTACTGTGAATTTTATATTTGATGACTAGAAATACAATAAATACAGAGTATCTCTGTAAAAAAAAAAAACTTTTGTCATCATTTAACCTGGGTTCAAATTAAATGTTGCATATTATTCTTTGCTCACTTTAAACTTTCAAATGTAAATATTGTGAACAGGAAAACAACACAAATAGTTATCTTTTTCAGAACCACATACCGCTGTGTTTTTGATCACAGAAACAGAAAAATCTGTTCTTCCCTTTTGGCCCTTAAGGCGCTGGTTAGTAAAAAGCCACAGTTTGTCGCCACAGGTTTACAACGGCTTAAAACATAATTTAGCCAACAACAATCAAGAAATTGTACACAGTTTTTAGAAAGTGCTGGGGGTCAACCTATTATTGGAGAATTGGAGGTTTGATATCTGCCCTGTCGTCCTATGTGTTAAAATGTCTGACACTGAACCCCACATTGGTCCTGGTGGTTACATGTTTGCACCAGAGTAAGGCAGCAAAACTGCCATCAGTATTTGAATAAGTGTCAGGAGTCAGCGCTCTGTCTCCCCTTCTGGTCACCAGCAGGAGCCATCCCCAGAGTACTGACAGGACTTCATCACCCGAGTGGGAACACATTACACCCATTTTTAAAGTCGCGGCATTGGCTCCCTGTATGTTTCAGGATTGATTTTTTATGGTTTATAAATGTTTTAATAGTCTTGGGCCTTATTTAACTGATCTAAAGTGACCCAACAGTCCTCCAGCCTTTTAGTTGTCCTAAAGGTGAGGACCAAAACTTACGGTGAGGCTTTGATGTGCCATTATGGTCATTGCCTGTAGAACAGCCTGCCGGAGAGCCTCAGAGACCCAACTTTTTAATTTCGGCTTTAGTTGATTTTATCTGCTTATTTATTCTATTTGTTTTTATATTTTTTATTTCAAGTATCTGATTATATTTTATGCGTTTAATCTTATTTTCAGTTTCATGTTTTTAAATACATCTTATGTATTTAATTTTAGCATCTTCCTATGGTTTTAGCCCCAGTTTTTCCTGCAGGGTTCCAGGGTTTGTTGGCTTGATTTGTGGTCACTGCCACGGTTGTTGCCCTTGCTGGAGCGCCTGGACTTCTACATTGCAGCATCACGGCTGTGGAGTGGACACCGTTGCTGTCCCGGTCTGGGTGGGCACTGTGGCCGAGCTGCTCCTGGTACGACAGAATCCCCAACACTTTTTCCTCACAGCACAGCCAAGCCTTAAATGTCACAAAACCGAGCAGACAGCTGGTTGCACTTGCAGCCGGTGTATTAAGCAAAGTCAGGCAGGAAGCAGCCAGGCTGCACTACAAGCCCACAGAGCTAAGTCAGAGTCCAGGATCAGGCAGAAGGTCAGGGCAGGTAGCAAGAAGCAGAGTCAGGTAACAGGTGGTCAGAACCGATGGAATACTTGGTATGCTGGCAGAATGACACTGGCAATACTTTGCACGAAGTGTGTGTCTGAGCAGTGCTTAAATGCTTTGGTGGCTGTTGAAATGATGAGGACCAGGTGTGGAGATGGCTGCAGTCAGTATTCAGGTGATTGCTTACGCTAATGACCAGAGGGGGAGACAGAGCGTTGCCTCCTGACATTAAGTTTATTTTAAGCCTGAAGTTTGTTTTATGAGCTTACTTTAGAAGTTATTTTTCTAAGTATACATTATGTGTGAGGTCATGGGTTGTATTTGTTAATGGAGGGAACGGGGAGGGTGGGGGTGAACTGTGGGTTGGGTTTTTATTGTGTTTGTTTTTTTTAATGTCAAGTGCTTCAGGGTTGATAGGTACGAGAAGCGATTTTATAAATAAAGTTTGATTTGATTTGAACCAGGATCTGTCTGTTTTGGGAGATGCTACCAGAGGCAAAAACTCCCAGCAGCTGTGCTCCTAGGATCACTCAAGCTCTCAAACCCCTCCACCTACGTTAAAGTGGCTGTTCATGGAGGGCATTTTGACTACAACTTCAACTACAAGCTTTTTCCAATGTTTTTTTTTTGTTTGTTTTTCCTGATTCAACACAATTTAAATAAATTACTACTTTTGTTATTTTCTTTTTAAATGCCCTACATAATGATAAAAATGCAACAAGAAAATGTAAAAAAAATTTGAATGCCATCTGATTTACGTATACTGTGTAAACCTACTAACCTAACACGTTTCTGAAGGCACTAAGCACATTATCGGGCTTTAAAAACTGAACTCAACATCAATACACAAATTTAATAGTTACATATAGAAACAAACATAGTATGAACTAAAGAGTTTTGAAACACCTTTAATAACCAAACTTAAACAGACAAAATATATGTTTACATGAAAGAAAGTAGAAGAGATTAAGCAAAAACAATAGTAACAACTTCTTTTACAATCAACTTTTAGAAGCAGGGAGCTTGTGGTCTGGCAATTGTAGATTTCACAACTACAAGCTACAACTACAACACAATTTTCTTTGGAGTGGGTCTTTTATACAATTCGTCTTTCTAGATTAAGACGAAGATGAAATTTAAAAAACCCAAAAACCAGACATCAATATACAATCTAAATATTTAGATTAAAAACTAAGACGAGGAAACAAAAACAATAATACTGTAACTAAAAAATGCAAAAGAAAAGAAACAATTTTATAAAAGCATTTTTTTATCACGACAAATAATCTGCATATTATACATAGCAAAACAAATAAACCTACTAACATAAAATGTTTCTAAAAGAATTAAGCTAATTTTTTCTAATTATAATAATTCAAGTAGGTTATTTTTTAGAGAATGGCCATAATCTCAAGAACAGTCCTCTTATTCTTGATCCTAAGGATTTCTTAGTTTTCTCTCCAACAAAAGGGCATTTCTCTTCGTTGATTGAGTTTTTGTCTGAAATTTCTTTCTTTTTTCCCTTTTTTGGAGCCGTGCTGTTGACTCTTATATCTCTCGAAGTTTTGATGCAGACCTTTGTTGCCAATGTGTGTCGTGTGTTGTGGACCTGTAACTCTTCTTGAGGCTCAGACGTTTCCACAACTGAGCAGGGTGGAACTTCTTTCTTTTTTTGTGAGGTTGCCTTTGTTAATTAAAGCTTCCGTGTTTCCTGCACCAGAAGATCTGCTGCTGTCTATGTCTTTCTTTTCAACAGTAGTAGATCTGCAGCTGCTGGTTTTTTCTTTTTTTGCTGGTCCTAGTCACACAAGTTTGTGGTCTGTTGTAAATTAGATCATCCTCAGGGCAACAAGGCTTAACATCAGTATGAGTTTTTTGAACAGGTAACCGTGCTGCAGTAGACGGTGAAACACCTGTGCTAGTTTCCCCATGGACAGTTTCGTCATCAGATTTTCTGCTTGTAGTGTCTTGGCAGACGGACATGAGTTTGTGTGCTGATGTTACATAAGGATCTTCTTTACTTTTGGAAAGATGACTCATGGTAATAAAATGATGGTTTAGAGCTTCTTCTGGAGTGATCCTTTTCTTTGAGTCAACACACAGCATCTTCTTTAACAAGGATTTGAACTCAATCTCATCTTGAAGCTCTAGAGAGTCAATATGGGGTGCTGTGTATATATTAATTAGGAAAAAAATGAACTTAAATGCTTTTAGCAAATGGCTGCATTATAACAAAGATTGGAAGACTTAAAGGGGTCTGAATACTTTCTGTGCCCACAGTATATCTATCATAATAGTCACATAGACATAAAAAGAAGTGCCTGATTTTTCTAAAAGGTAAATGAAGTAACACTTTGAGGCTCCTTCTGTTTTGTGGTCAGTGTTCCTTTACTTGTGTTTAGTCTCGTCTTTATACAGAACAGTCTGTCTTGTTGTCGTAAGCCTTCACCATCCCCCTCCCTTCCGTTAACACATACAACCCATGACCTCACACATAATGATATCCCACGCATACTGAAAAATAACCTCTTAATGTAACCTATAGAATAAACTTAAGGCTAAACTTACTTAAGAAGGCTTCATTTACTTAAGAATAAACTTAAGTAAGTTAAGTATTCTCTGATTGATAGCTAGCCTGACAATAATCCTGTCCAAAGAGGAATGTTTTAAGCCTAACTTTGAATGTAGAAACTGTGTCAGCCTCTCTTACATGAGCTGGGAGCTTATTCCATAAAACAGGAGCTTGGTGGCTAAAGGCTCTACCTCCAACTGTGCTTTTAGAGATTCTAGGAACCACAAGCAGTCCTGCATTTTGTGAGCTGCTGGTTCCTGCTAACAAGATAGGTGCTGCATTTTGAACAAGCTGAAGACTTTTCAAAGAACTTTTAGGACAAGTTGCTAAGAAAGATTTACAGTCATCCTGCCTAGATGTAACAAATGCATGGATGAGTTTTTCAGCATCGTTTCTTGATCATTTGTTTCTGATCCTCGAAATATTGTGCAGGTGAAAAAATGCAGTTTTACAAGCCTGTGATATATGAGCCTTAAATTATAAATCCTGCAACTTTATTTTGTATTATTAATGTTTATTAATGTATTATTATTATTGTTATTAATAACTTTCTTCTTCTTCTTATTATTATTATTAATGTATTATTCATCTAATTATTAATGTCAGAGGCATTCTATGCCTTTTAAAGCATATTAGTTTCTTTATTTTCTGAAATGACCACTAGGAGCTTGAAGAAAATACAAGTCAAAATCTTTTTATTGTTTGTCACATCCTGTCAGGAGTCGCCACAGCAGTTTGTCAGAGAGGCTCCCATGGTGCAGGTTGCAGGGCCCCAAGGCACCCCAGCCTATGTGTACCGCCCCTGGAACACAGACGACCTCATGGCAACGTCCAGACATCTCCCTAAGCGTGAAGGAGGAGGTGCAGCCATGACAAAGGCGGTAAGAGAGTTTGTGCGTGACTTTGTTCCAACTTCCTCTTAA